>JAWWLZ010000118.1:81666331-81687608 GCA_035041345.1 Poliocrania exsul
CTTCCCTCTTTTTATCCAGTGTTTCTCATGACAGTTTTGTATTTCTTTTGCTTCCTTATTTTCCATTGTTCTGGAATTCCAGAGCAAGATAATACTATGCACAAAAGGAAAACAAAAGTAAGACTGTACATGATCTTGCAGCTTCTGCAGATGCTACACTGTGCTCTGTGAAATGTCTGTGTAAACTTCAGAACTGTCATAACATCCAGCTGCTAACAGGAAAAAAATTCAGCAGTAATCTTTAGTTTATAGGCCTATCCTGTCACTTTATGATTTTGAAGAATGCAAAATATCCACATAAATGTCATTCACGTTTGACCTGTTCTTACATAAATGAATGGCATAATAAAGAAATCTGCAAGATAATCCTACTTCAGATTCTACCCATGGGAAAGGGCTCTTCTTTTTCCAATTTCACCAGTACTACAACTTCCTCATAATTTTCAGATCTTTGTGCTGTAACACATACATTGCAGCTGAAAACGAGATACAAAATAAATAAGTACAGGGAATTTCATTAGTTGATTTAATCACATAAGTGTTTCCTTTTAGCTGTCTGTGTGGTTAAGTATTTCCTGTCAGACTTGTAATTTCAGGTTTCAAGTAAAAAGAGCATGGGTTTGGATCAGAATTGGGAAACCTTCATATTTTTGTATCTGGATATCAAACTCCTCTTATAAAAATAAAATATTTGAAAGCATATAACATACTTTAATAATTAAGGGCATATGCAGAATACCATAATGTATTCAAACATTTTTTATTTTAAAGAGTTATCCACAATTCTGTTAATAGCTATAACAATTCTGGCAGAGATATCAATCATATGAAAAAAACCTAAAATAATTAACTAGACAAACAATATCAGCAAATTAAGACCCTTTACAGTTTTGCCAAGGAGAATGTGGCTAGTGAAATTATATACAGGAACAATCATTGAATGTAGTGGGTTTGGTAGAAGGAAGTGAGAGAAAACTCATGAATCTGGAAATATGTGCTTGGGAACATGGACAGGATTAGTAAATAAGAACCTGCTACAGGTAAGAAATTCCCCCTTGGCTCCTGTGCCTAAAAGAAAGAGACTTCTAGTACTAGAAATCTTTGTCATAGTGTTAGAGGCTGCAGGGATTGATGGATAAGGGAAGAAGATGTGGGAGGAATTAGCTTTTCTGTGAAAGGTCAGCATTAATTCTATGCCAGAAGGGAAAAGGGCTGAAAAGGGTGGTGCAGAGTGTAAGCCAGGAGTCGGGGAACTTGAATGCTGGACAAGAAAGAGAGCACTTCAGCATCCTTGTGCCTGCTTAGGAGAGTTCCCAAGGTTAACCACTGCACTTTGTCATTCATTAATGGAAAGAGCCAAACTCCCATTTAATTTACTAAGACCAAGTTTTAATATATTACCTTTGCCTTTAGCTTTTTGCTTATCTACTCTGAGCATGGCATTCTGCATTCTCAACTCTAGGCATCTGGGAAAATGGTTTGTTTTCTCAGGGAGTTTTTCTGAAGTTAGATAAACTTTCCTGGCAATTTAGCTCTTGGAGGTGATATATGAATGTTGATGTATTAGATCTCTCTGACTGCAGAAGGCATCCAATTACCTAGGGAAGAAGCGGGAAAGGTTACCACTAGTACCTAAGCATCACCCTTTGAGTCCCTTGAGGTCTTCTGTTTCTAAAAGTAGCCAGAGCCCAGTGTGGGAGAGGAAGAATGTGTAACATTTTCCTGCCTTGAGCATGAGTTTCTTGAAGATTTCCTCTCTCAGCACACCCTTTTCCTTAAAACTCTTACAACATAAGCTAAATTCAAGAAAGGCCTTCAAGAGCAAAGCAGGTACCACAGACAATGTTTGCAGGTGCATTAAGTTAGTTGCTGAGGTAAATTAAAAATTATGGCCATTATGAAGACCTGCAAAAATATACAGCATGTGTGATGCGCTTGATACTGAGTTTCCAGGCAATTAGATGGCAGATAAAATCTGGTAGAGATTACCACAGAGTGATGTGAATGGGAAGAAACAATTTCAGCTTAACATACACAGTGTTGCACCCAGAGTAGATGATTACCATTATGGGCTGAAATCATGCCACATAAATAGATACTTCTGTGAAAATGCCGCCTCAGGTTGAACAGCTGCCAAAGCAGACAGGAAGTTAGGAATTATTAGGAAAGAATAGATAAACATTAAAGGAAAACAGTACTATGCTGCCATAAAATAATTTTAAGATGTCCCCACATTTTGAACACAATATGCACCTCTCTTCATCTGTCTCAGAAATTATATAATAAATCAAGGGAATGGCAACAAAGAAAATGCAAAGTATCAAACAGGTTCAGTACGAGAAAATGGAAAACTCATTCTGGGAAGCTTGGGTAAACTCATGGAAGCAAAATCTGTTCCAGGCTTTTAATGTCAGTGTAACTCCCCTAGCTTGGTTAGCTCCTAACCCAGCATTTACTGAGCAGAGTTCTCTGGGAATGGTCACTCAAATTCTTTCTAATAGTCACTGCTTTGTTTTTTAACATGGTTTGACTTTTGCTGGCAGCAGAAGATACAGCACAGTTTCCTTTACAGTGGAAGATGCTATTGACATATTTTAGACTTAAAAGCAGGTCTCTCAATTGAGACATGTGAACTGAGATGGATGATCTCAGTGAATTTTCTCAAAAATGGAACGAGCTGTGTGAAAAGACCAGCTCCTGGTACTTCAAGAGAAGGCACATCTTTTTTCTATAGAAGGCACATAAGCTGATGCAATCTTCTGAATCCTGAAGATTCAGATCCAACAAAATATTCTATTTGCCATATTTTTTCCAAATTTGAGAAGAATCCTTTATTTTTTAACATCTATTATGCTATGAATGAAAGAGAATCATCTCCAGCATATCTGCCTCTTTGCCATTGGTCCTAACAACAAATGCTTCTCTGACGGTGCAGGCAACCATTTCAGTTGCTTATTTCTTGTACTTCCTTTTGTTCACCTTCATGAGCTGCAGGAAACTGTGAGCTCAAGTATTCAATGCACATTTGGAGACTGTTTAGAGATAAGTGGGTTTTTGGTTTTGATCAACTACAGTTGTTTTAACAGTCTTATTTATTTAAGTGCTCTCTTACATGATAGGGTCCAGAGCCTTGAATTAAAAGATTTGCTTCTCATACAATTCCTCTGCACCTTAGACAAACCTAGTAAACTCACCTAATTTTTGAAGTGAATTTAGATCAAGCTGTAAGGTTGAAGAATTCTGCCTTCTTGAGGTCCACTTGAGCCCTCTTCTGTGATACCTGAACCTGAAGGAGCAGAGAAGTATTCTCTACTTCTCTATTCCTATTTGCAGTGCAGTTTCAGTAGCTTCAGCTCAGCTAGTCAGGCACTCTTGAGACATGGAACATATGAAAGACATCATGAAGCCACCAAGACACATTAGGTTGAGAAGGAAGATGAGCTCCAAATTATTACTTGGTAGCTATTGTAACCATTAGGACATTATGTGGATGGGGAGTATTAGTACCATTCAAAATGGTATCTACAATTACCTGTAGATCTGACTGGACTCAGAAGTTTCAAGCAGAAGAATGACTCAATGCAAACTCCCAAACTTCCCCTGACCACTCCCAGGGACAGAGAGGAGTAGTTCTGGGAGAGGTCAGAAACCACCCTGTGCCCTTTTCTGGTGCAATGGGGTGCTCTTGCAAGCTTAGGCAAAAGCTCAGTATGGGAGGGTGGAGTCAGACTGGAGATTAAGACCTTGGCCTCCCTCAATTCATGTCTGCTTTTGATGGTGAGCCTTTGGTTAGATGAAGTCCTTCTTCATGTTTTTAATAATGAGAATAAAGCAAAAATTTGGGAAAAAAATAAAAATATACATCTCTCAGGGGAAGTTACATGACCAGTCTCTAGATACATTCCTGACAGGGCATTACCCTTTTAACAACAGAGGTGTTTCTGCTCCTTGTGGGAAATGCAGTTCCCAGTGAGTCAAAGACTGTAAAGAGAAGTGCTACCTTCTTTAGGGAGCCATAACAAATACCATCTTCAAACCCCAGGGTCCGCAGAGAAAATCAGGGATTCAGACCCTATGTCTGCAGAGAGCCTCACTGAGATCAGCAGAAGTGCAGAGATAGCCTGTGCAGTTTCTGTGGTAAAATAGTGGCTCGTTTATTTGTCAGATGAGCTGCAGCATTAATATACTTTCCATTTGTACTGCCTTTCCCATAATCTACCTGTCCTTCCCACCTGCTAAGAAGATACTTGGAAAAAATCCCAGCTATAGAGTCAATAGCCTCTGTGCTGAAAGGGTCCGCAAAGAAACACCACCACCACCACCCCCTGCCCCCCCCAAACCAACCAACCAACCAACCCCAAAAACCAAACCAACCAACTAAACAAAAACCCAACAAACCCCCCTCACAAAACATTGTCCTTAATGGAAGCTAGAAATGATTGAATATTATCAGCTGTAAGGGTTATTATCTCTTTGTCTTTCCACTTCAGTGTGGCCAGATGCCTAGTAATACCTTTTATTCAAAGTTTAACTAAAATCCTCAGGACTGTCAAAATACATGAAACACAATTAATATCTATGTGAAGTGATAGATATGGAACATATGAACAGGTTGTAATACTCGAATATGACAACCTAAGCTAACAATACCCACAGAGATAAATCTGCTTAGCTAGACTTTCTGGAACAGTTTGTTTCTTTACATTTGCAATGCTGCATATTATGCTGTTGATCCTGTTGACAAAACAATTTCATGATCAAATCAAAACAGAAAGCAAATGGCTTAAGTCAGTCACCACTAGGTGTTTCCTTCACTACTGTCAAATAACAAATGTCACCAACATAAACAAATTAAGAACGTGTAGAGTTTTAAAAAGTCAGATACCAACACTACTGCAGTATTATTGATATTGAACTGAAAAATACTAAAAGCTTGGCATTAGCAGATACTGTAATACAAAAGAATTACAATGATCCCTTTGTGCAAACCCCAGGCTGATGACCAGAAACCTTGCACTAGCTGCCAAGTATAGGTTGTATCTTCCCTACCTGTGGATTCCATGACCTACTGACTGTCACCCACTGGATCAGTCACAGGAGGGACCCAGCACAACTGTGAGGTGCAGTGAGAGTCAGTCCTGGCATTTGTAGTGAGCTACATCTTAGCTATACCTTCTGGCATTGTTTATACAGTTCTCAACTAATTACTTTTTTAATTGCTTCTACAAAATATATTACAAACCAGGTGCTGCTCTGTTCTGAAATGTTTGTGTAAGTAGCTTTACACTCATTTGTCAAATAAATTAACCTGGCACATTCCTTAATACCTTTATTTTTTCTAACTAATTGTAAATCATTCATCCTCAGTCAAATGTAATCCTTAATGCTCTGCTGGACTTTAATCAAATAATAAGACTAGTGATACAGAAAATACAATAGGAACTTAAATCACTACAGATTATCTGGATAACATTACAAATGCTGTCTTGTCACATGCCCAAAGATTGCACTTACAAAATGCCTTCTTACTGACCAAGGTGGCTTGAATCTGGCTGGACACCAGGTACCCACAGAAGTCTTTCTATCACTCCCCTCCCCACCTGGGCAGTGGAGAGAAAATAAAAGTAAAGGCTCCTGGGTCAAGATAAGGACAAGGGAGATTACTCAGCAATTACTGCTCATAGGCAAAACAGGCTCAGCCAAGGGAAATTAATTTAATTTATTGTCAATCAAATCAGAGTAGCATAATGAAAATAAGAACAAATCTAAAAAACACCTTTCCTCCAGCTCTCCATCTTCTCAGGCTCATCTTCACTCCCGACTGCTACACCTCCTCACCTCCAGCAGTGCACGGGGACCAGGGAGTGGGGGTTGCCGTCTGTCCATCACACTCTTCTGCTAGTTCTTCTTCTCTTCCTCATACTCTTTCCATGCTCCATTGTGGAGTCTTGCCCACGGGAGACAGTCCTTCATGAACTTCTACAACGTGTCCTGCCCAAAGGCTGTTCTTCACAGACTGCTCCAGTGTGGTCCCTTCCAGGGACTTCAGTCCTTCAAGAACAGATTGCCCCAGCGTGGACCCCCTACAGGGTCAGCAAACCTGCTCCAGCATGGGTTCCTCTCTCCATGAGGCCACAGGTCCTGCCAGGAGCCTGTTCCAGCACAGACTTCCCAAGGGATCACAGCCTCTCAGGCAGTCCCCTGCTCCAGCATGGGTTCCTCCATGGGATATCTGCTCCACGGTGGATATTTGCTCCACTGTGGACCTCCATGGGCTGCAGGGTGACAGCCTGTCTCACCATGGCCTTCACAATGGGATACAGAGGAATCTCTGCTCCAGCACCTGGGAAATGTAAGCAGTCACAGGAAAACTGAAACTCAAGAGAGAAATTACTTAGAGGACAAGTGCCCTCACTCTGAATTAGTAAGTAAATAGTATTTGCAAACACCTGAAAATTCATTCCTAAGAAACAAAATTATATGCATAATACAGCATTTCATGCCTTAATAAATTCAGTCCTTTTTGCATGTTTTTGCTTTTCATTCCAGCCTCTCTTGCCTGTCTGGCTTTTCTCATGCAACTGCTTTACAGACTTAAGAAACGTCTTCGCAACATTCTCTACAACAACATATTTGTAGACATATTTCAAGATAGCTCATGTCCACAGGCAGGTTCTTTGGCAGAAGGTCAAGTACTTTTCAGAGTCTGAACTACAAAGCTCTTTTATTTACCTGGAAAGGATCTTTATAAGATTTGTTTTCCATTTACACTGAAAACAAATTTGCAAGTTTCCATTGGTATGTCAGGGACAAGTGTATCATGTAGTACCACTACCAAGTGAAGATATTGCTGGCATTCCGCCCACCCAACCTTTTGCATCACTTCTACATGCTGGTATATAGATCTATGTGGGTCATTACAGAGTGCAGGTAATTACTTGAATTAGCAAAAATACAGTGGAAAATAGTTAATTTTAATTAAATTGAGTTGCCAGCCTGCTTTACTGTGTTGCCTCCCCAAACAGCTATAGCTACAGAAGCAAGTGACTGGGGGTGGCACAACTGCACATCAAATCATGGCTTCAGGGACTACAGTAGGTGAACTATATGCCGTTGTGATCATTCCTTTTTAAGTATGCATTTATTAAATAAATGTGTACTTACAGAAATAGTTCACTGATCTTACCAACTGGATGCAAAGTTCACTCTCTCTCGGGGCATGAGGAAGGTTTGTCTTGTCACAGCAGTTTACAACATGGTGTGGCTGTGGAGAATAAATTTGTTCTCCTGAGAGCAACAGCAATGCTGGTAATGAAACTCAAGGTTTTATGGTTGTCCTTAAGAAAACACTTTGAGATCCTAACTCCATGGGAGAAAAGCATAGCTAAGAGGTTCCTCTCCCTCTTTGCTGGTTGCCTGAAATGGCTCAGGCTTTATAGACTTTTACTTCAGTTGGCTGAAGTAAGACCAGCCTATGTAAGGGGGGTCCTAATACATTAGTGTTTAAAAAACAGAAGGCCACATTTAAAATTAATTTTCCTTTTTCACACTAAAATGCAGTAGAGATATGAGTGCCATTTAAAGGATCCAAAGTGTCTCTTTTCCTGAAGAATATAACCCAGTATGTTTGAAATAGTTTGCTGTTCTCCTCTCAGTTTACCAATGAAGTTCCTGGCTTAAAGTTGTGCTATCTTCCAAGAAAATGTTGGGGTTTATTGGTACACTAGTAATCACATACATGAATCAATTATTTTACTGTTTTTCTCTACAGTCCACATACATCTGTGTGCTTAATTATAAAACAATGTAGGATTTATTATATATATTTTAATATAGTAACCAAATTCCAAGTTGATTATTGATTGAGGAAATAATAGTAAAGTTAAAATGGGGGGGAGGGGGGGTTGGTTTGTTGAGGGGGTTTTTTTGGTTGGTTTCGTTTCATTTTTGGGGGAGTTTTTGCTATCAATTTATTTGCATTATTAATTCAAGTTTTACACATAAATATCATAACCTTAACATCATTATAGAGCAAAGTAGATGAGATATTGTAAGTTGAGCTAACTTTAAGTTCCTTCAGTCTAGTGTGATAGGGTCTCTTGCCAGACAACCAAAACAGAAAGACTAGATTATTTCCTTTATTTAGGACTCATCTTCTGACAGGAGCAAAGGATGAACTATCCTTCTTGGACCAAGGCTATACATCCTGAAAAGTAATAGACACTAATCTTAGTCCAGTAGCTAAGTATTTAAGGACTTTAATGAATGAGGACCAGAGTGCTCAGCACTTTGCAGGAGGGAGTTTGTAGCGAAGCAGCCTCTGCAGGAGATGGATCACTGCTCTTCAGAAAGGAGCCGGCTGTTATGTGGTTTGGTTAAGAGTGAAAAAAAAAAAGATTAATATAAAGGCAGATTTAAAGTCTTCACTTCACGAAGAGTCTTTTAATACATCTTGAATTAAATCTATAGTGTCCAAGAATCTGTATTGCCATTTGGAAGACATTATTTTAAGATAGCCAACATATTCTTAGAAACTACAGGGAAAGCTCATCATGCTACAAATTGGTATGAATGCTATCTATAGCTGTAAGGAATAAGATTCAGAAGCTAAAACTGTGAGACATACTTTAATCCTAAATGAAATAATAGATTTATTAAGAAGCTTGGACTGAGAAGGAAAGGGGATTGAGAGCCACTGCAAGACTGGCAAGAGCTGTAGAGTGTCCAGTCGTATTAAGACAACTGCTAACAACTTTAGGATATAAATCATACATACCATGGTAAAAACAGTATGAAGACATTAATGTCTGTCGTCAGAAAAATAAGAAAGAAGAAATGTGAGATTTAAAGTTGTAGTATGGAATCCACGAACAAGATAAAGGATTCATAGGGTTTTTTCATTTCTAAAACATGACATAGCTTCTTAAAAATACTTTACAGTAGGTTCCAGGAAAAAAATGAGGCCAGGGGGAAAAAAATAAAAACTGAAGCCATGGCTGAGATAGAATTTCCATTTTATTTCTTTTAAATTTCAGTGTTAAATTCTAGTTTGAACTGTCGCACGATTGCTTGATTCACAAATCCCTTTAGAAATCCATGATGGAACACAAAATGTGCTTCCCAGTTATTAACGAAAGTGGGTCACTGGTTTCTACATTCAGATACATTCAAATAATGTGTGTCTGTAAACTTTAAATGTGTCTTATTGCATACAACCTTCAGTAACAAATGTGCACTTTGGTGTATATAAAAATAGTGGTTGAGACATCACGATGTTTGATATACTGCACATGCATCATTAATTAATTTTCCCTGACAATTTATATGCATAGCTGTTGGGCTATCCAAATATAAACTTGCACATAGCTTCAGAACTTGGATGGTTCACACCCTTTTTAAATGCAAGCAACCTTTCTTCTTCATGAATTCCCATTAGGCCTCTATAGTGCACTTGCCAGAAGGCTGAAGCTCAGCAGGTGTGGTCTTTCTGTAAATATTTCCCAGTGGAAGTTTAATGTGAACCTCTCACACATATAAAATATAATACAGAAAAGTTGCTGGATAAGGACCTCAGATTTAAAACTCAGAGGGGAAGGCACTATGTCTTTTCATATACACTAGCTCTGTGCATAGGAAACCTGTTAAATCATTTAAAGGCACAGTTCTAGAAAAGCCGTTAGCTTATTCTGGAAACCAAAATTAGAATATTCAACAATCAGTATAATGTTTCATAAAATGAAAGTAAAGAAGTACAGCTATGAGTTTCCAGATAGGTGACATGAAACTTACTCACTTGGTCTGTACAAAATAGTTTGGAGATTAAAGGCTATGTGTTATTAAAACTTATGCTCTCAATGCATCTTTGCACTGTTTTGCTCATTAGGACACATTAATTACAGTGGTGCTCTTCTGACAAGGAGATTACATTTCTCACAGCTTCTGTTCCTGATCCAACCATAATGTGACCTTATAGCTAAAAGTGAACATACCAATATCTGGCCAGAGAGCAACCATGCTATACCATTTGAACAGAGAGATTATTTAAAGAGAAGTTAAAAACGACACTTGTAATATAGGGAAATTACTCTCCCCCTTTCGACTGAACAATTTGTTCAAAGGCCTGAGTATGGACTCACTGCACATCCCACGTAGCTGATTCTTAGAACAAACAATTCCTTTGGGGTCTAAAATGCACACTGGATTCTGACTCAGTTGGAATAAATATATTTTTACCAGGAAAGAAATCAAATTAGCTCAATTCTGAGGCACACATGATCAGAGAAGTAAAAGCAAGTATGTAGTATAATTTCATTACAAGGGAAAGTCCATTGTCAGTTACAAGAATTACAGAGAAAGATGCTGCCTACTCAGTTGTCTATTTTATGGAGGCATTACATGGACCATTACCTCCTGCCTTTTCCAAAACTCCTTTCACTAGTTACTGTTTTATCTACATCACACAGTGAAAAAAAATACCTGGGGACTCTCGCACCAGAAACAATCTTCTTTTTTTTTTTTTCTTTTTAATTAAGAATTATTCTAGTAACAAAAGGGAAAAAAAGCCCACTAACTTTAGGTTACTATTTTAGGAGGCAAGATCTGTCAACTTATGATGGTGAAGAACTATTTAATGTGATAAAGAATACTAAAATTTCTCTTTAACATATAGTAATAGTACCACCTACATCTCTGGTTTCTTCATGTCCAAATCCATCACCTGCAGTCTGTATTACTAAGGATAAACAGGTATTAAAGCTTACACCAATGGCACCTGAGCTACACTATGATTTCTGGGAACACAGCCCACATTCATTGTGCCACACTAACTGGACTTGCTTTGGGGCAGGTCTACATTGCTAGAGGCCTGTTGCCCTTCCTCATCCTTCACTCAAATGTATTTGAAGGTCCTTGTTAAAACCCTTCATGTTCGGTTTTCTATTTGCTTCTTTCAGTTTCTGCTAGGGCACCAACTAGGAAACTTGTGATCTATTCCTGCTTGTAAATTTACAGCAGAATAAGCGCCTAGTGACACTGCAGCATATAGGGCTTGAATTGATAACCACTTCATGGACAGCCACAGTAAATTCGTAATTGCCCCTCTGTAGACTAGTACTTCTAACAGAGAATTAGGATAGTACAGTAGGATCACTGTTATGCTTTTTAAATCCAAGTTGATTCATATGGATGAGCAGCTGAGTCATCATCATCCTCATGATGGCCAGGGTTCACGAAAAAAGATGTGGGTGTGCCCTTGCAGCCTGCGCAGTGGATTTTTAAGGTGAGGCACAGAGTATACAGAACTGGCCCTACCCTGTAACTCCTAAGGTCCATTTGCCACGGCTGAGCGAGCTTGGACAGTGACAGTGAAGTCCTTGGGACTAGAATCTACAGTCCCCGGTATTCCCAGGAGGGTTCCCATTCAAGTACTGACCAGAGCTGACCCTGCTCAGCTTCTGAGATCTGATGGGATCGGGCGTCAGGGTGGCATTCATTGCCACTGTGCTCCAGAGTACAGCTGTGTGCACACTGTATACATCTCCTACAGTCCTGGTTAGTGTTGGCCAACCAACCATTAAACCAGTTGTGGCAATGGAGGTTCTGTGGTTTGGACAAAGATTATGGGCATTAGAAGTAAAAAAAGCTCTGGCTTTCAGAGAATGGGGAGCTCACACTTTGTAGGGAACAAGGATAATATTTGTACCCTTAGTTCAGTTATCACAAATGTCACCTGCAGCATTTGTTCACCATCAGGGCTAGTTCATGAGAACTATTCCAAGAACTACAGAAAAGACATATGACACCAGGACTTTGAAAAAGTCTTGTCTTTTCTGACTCATGAAACTTGTTTTCTTTGCCAAACAGAGCTTGGCAAAACACAGCCTGACTGTACACTTACAGCTGCAGGAGGAAGACAGAGTGAGATGCAGTTTCAAAAGTCTATGCAATAGCAAGTGAGTGGGTAACAAAATGACAGATTACATTTAATCCAAATATTACGCATACACAATGGATTTCTCTAATTTACTCAAGACCACTTAGGAAAGAAGCCACTGAGCCTCTTGTAGCTGTTCTCCTTCCCCTAGCAGTGCCTTCCTTCTGAGGCATGTCACAGCACAGACTGCATGGGCTATGTAAAGGTGGAATTTGCTGAAAATCAAGAACATTCTATTTTTAGTGAGATTTCAAGGGTTTAGGTAATGTCATACAGGAAGCCCATGGTGTGAGCATTCATTAAAGAGTTATGAGGATTCTATAAGAAGTAATGGTAAGACAAAATAATGAGTAGTGGTACGTAGCTTTATTTTTATGTATTTATTTTACATAAACAGACATATTTTTAGTAATGTTTTTCTTAGGGAAATGTCTTCTTGAAGTATGAATTAATAAAACAGCTCACAACCTTAAGCAAGAAGACACCTGATTATTTGCCAGGTAAGAGATCTAGCGCTGTGCAATAAAGTTTTTATTGGTCCTCTCCATATACTCTACCAAGAATTTCCCATTTACTCATATTTCTCTCTAGACCTTGTTTATAGTCCAAATTTATTTAATTTTTGGGTAATGTTTCCTGAAATAAATGAACTGTGCCCTTCAACTGTCCCTTGCAGTCAATTATGTTAACTAGGACAGCTATTCTTTGGACATTTTATAAGGCACTGAAACTCTCAGCCGAACTAGGCCACTAACTAATTGCTATGCACAGGCAACAACGCCACATTATTTCTGAAACCCTGTCATCATTGTCCTGTAACTGCAAATCCACAGTAATGGTAAATTATCTTGTGCATGACCACTTTAATTGAGAAAATTTGCTGTTTATACGAAGTCTCTTGTTATTTCCGTTCTCTGGCACAACAGAAAATAACATTAGACATTTTTACAAATTAAGCTCAGAAGAAAAAATCTTAACTTTGTAAAAGGACATAATGGTGTTTAGAAAAACACTAAAACTCAAAATGACCAGGTTAGTTCATCTTCAAAATATTGCCTTGGAAATACAGAATCCTTTTGGGGTTTTGGTATAGGAAGTTATTGTTACCTGTGTAGGCGTCTTAGATGCTTGTTAGCTTCATATTAAGAATTTATGGTATGTGGAACCACTACATTAAAGCTGTAGTATCCAGACCTTTGAGGGCCTCTACAGAGCTGTATAGAAGGATCCTTTGGATGACAAGGTGAACAGATCTATCAGTGAATAAATTCATGGGACATTGACCACTATTACCTGAGTAATCACAAGGTGAGAATGACCTTAACAGGGGTCAAGTGTAAGGTCTTGCACCTAGGCTCGGGTAATTCCAAGCACAAATACAGGCTGGGCAGAGAATGGATTAGGGGGTCTTGGTGATGTGCACTTGCAGCCCAGATGGCCAACCACATCCTATGCTGAATCATAAGAATCATGGCCAGCAGGTCAAGGGAGCTATTTTCCCCATCTGCTCTCCTAAGACCCCACCTGGAGTACTGTGCCCAACTCTGGGGCCCCAACATAAGATGGACATGGACCTGCTGGAATGAGTCCAGAGGAGGGACACAAAAAGTAGTCAGAGGGCTGGAGCACCTTCACTATGAGGACAGGCTGAGAGAGTTGGGCTTGTTCAGCCAGGAGGAAAGGCAGCTCCGGGCAAACATTACAGCAGCCTTCCAGTACCCAAAGGGGGCCTACAAGGAAGATGGAAAGGGACTTTTTACATGGGCACGTAGTAATAGGAAAAAGGGGAATGGCTTCAGACTGAACTCTTTCAGGTTTAGATTAGGTATTAGGAAAAAGCTCACCACTCTGAGGGTGGTGAGGCACTGGAACAGGTTGTCCAGAGAAGTTCCAGGTGCCCCATCCCTGGAAGTGTTCAAGGCCAGGTTGGATGGAGCTTTGAGAAGCCTGGTCTAGTGGAAGGTGTCCCTGCCCATGGCAAAGAGTTGGAACTGGATGATCTTTAAGGTTTCCTCCAACGCAAACCACTCTATGATTCTATTATTTTTTCCCTTGCATTTTGTACTCATGCTGAAGCTATCTAGGCCTTTCACAGATATTTACAAATCAGGCATCATACCCATTGATGCCCGTGATTCCTTGTACCTAGTCTGTACAGAATCCTGTTAAAGCAGAGTGGTAGCAATTCTTTACCTCAAAAAGTACTGCTTCATCCTCCTTCCCTGCTGATTCAGCTGACTTTAACTTTGAATTGGTCTTGTCTAAATGATTTGTACACAAAAAAAACTAAACACGGCTGGAATCTCATGCACTAAGCCTCACGTGTTTTGCCAAATGAACTGCATGTAAAGGACCCCACACAGCTGCCGTTGCATAAGTAAGGGCTTCTGATGAACTAGGAACTGTCTTTGAGCTTCTGCCAACATTTTTGTCAGAAGGCTTGTTTTTAACATTGCTAATGATTTGGAAAACAAAACAGAGTTTGTAGAGCAGTCTTCAAAATATGTATGGTAATTAGCATGTGGAAAAGAAAAAGCCCTTCACAGGCTTCAGTGTATAGGAGAGGAAGCAGTTAAAAGAGGAAAATTTCAGAGTACGCTTTGTCTGTTGCTAAACTGTTAAAATTACTGTGCCAGACATAGCCATGGAAGCACAATAGAAGTGCACTCATTACTACTACTCCAAAATTATCCTAAAGGTGCTGAAGCTGTTTGAAATTATGTCTGTAATTGGCAGAGCTGAAAGAATTTACCCTCTTTTTATAAACAAGGGAAGGAGTCCTGCAGATTTTCCACTCTTATTGCTGGAACATAGATCTGACAAAATAATTGAAGTAAAAATGCTGTTTGGGGTCTTTTTCTAAATCCTATTATTCCTAGCAAGACAGTGAACTCCCAGTATTAAGATACAACTCATACCATAAAGTCATAGTAATTTATTTTTGGCATTGAATAATCTTCAGCTCTGAACTCATTGTTAGTGCAACTAAAATGAAGCCAAGAAAAAAATTGCTCTGAGACAGTTAACCAAACAGTCTAAATTTTTTTAGATTTTAATAATCTGAAACATTATTCCACATAATATCTCTAAAATATTTGAGATGGAAGTAAGTGTGCACACCTAAATTTCTAAAACTATGTGCAGTGTTAAATATAGGCATTTGCATCAGTGATGAAAAGATAGCACTGTCAAGATTTCCTATCTTTCAAATAAGCAGGCTTGGGAATCTAGAAATATTTTATATTCCTCATCACCAGCCAATTCATGAAAGTAATTTTAAAAGGATATTTCAAGGAAGATTTGTTTGAAACATTTTGTATAGTTTGAAGAGAAGGAATGTGATTTGTCCCTCCTTTAGGTAGGTCATTTAAGTCACTCCAGAGTGCCTGTATATGAGGCATCTTAGATCACCTTTGAAATCTATTACTGCTCACATTGGTTCTGTTCTTGTCGGATTAAGAAACAACAGTTTAATTTCAGGGTGGTTTTTGGTAGAAATTGAAAAATTCTTAGGAAACTACACTATTTCAACAAACACTGAAAAAAAAAAAGTAGGATGGTTGTTTTGAGCATTATTTAATCTCCTTGAATCATAAATACAGCCAGAACATCTTCTAAGCATGTGCTGCACTGTGGCATACATAATTTATTTGCCTTGTGCTAGATTTACTATAACAAGGACATGGTCTACAAGTCAAAATGTTAACTCTGGGATGTGGGGAAAATAAAGTCTCATTCTACTCTAGGCATACTGTGAAGCACAAATGACTGGTTATGTAGACATGCAACTACTTCTATGTGCCTCTTCCTAATTTATATCTGTCTTGAGAACCGATGGAAGTTCCTAATGATTATATGGACATTGTCTCATAGTGCTTCAACACATCCAACAACATGTATTGGTCAGGTACAGACTTTTTCCTGTGACACCTGGAGTACGTAATGTAGACTAATAGAAATTGCAACAGGCATTCTTACTCATTTATATATATATATATTATCTATGTGTTATATTGAAATAAAATAGTATTTCTGTGAATGCAGCACTGCATTACAAAATTGTGGAGGTTTAGGGTATTTACCACTAGCTGTTGAAGTTCAACAGTTTAATTAGATTTAAGGTATGTAGGTTAAAACCCTTAGCAGAAAGATAAAGTGTGAGGGGTATGAAGACAGTTTTGAGTAAAAATCTAACTGGCCAAACAGATATATGCCTAAGTAAAGAGACAGAAATCAAGGAGCAAGGTAAAAGAAAGTTGGTAAATTCATGAGGAGGAACAGCCTTTAGGGGCTGCAATGAAATTCCTGCAGAAATGCCTGCATGTTCAGAGAATTTGCCACTCTCAGCAGTGTACTACCCACAGATTCACCTAACAGTCCAGGTTGGAAAGGATGTCTGAAGTTCATCTGGCCTAACCTCCTACTCATAACAAGCTGAACTACAAAGCTTTGTTGCTCAGAGTCTTGTCATGTTTTGAAAAGCTCCAGGCATGAAACTTCTTGATGTCTCTTGGCAGCCTGCTCCAGTGCTCACAATCCTTCTGCTGGAAATGCTGTGCTTAAGCCCAGCTGGACATTCTCTGGGTCACCTTGCTACTGCTGTCTCTTGGCACTGCACTCCTCACCTATGGAAGAGCCTGGCTCTGCCTTCTCCATACCTGTCTTCCATGCCAGGGTGCAGTGGGGGGCGGGGAGCTGCCTGTGAGGGCCAGCATGGCAGGCAAGGTCTCACCAGCCAGGGCTCTTCCCACCACACACAGAGGAGGAGGGCAGGCTGGGGGCAGCCCCTTGTCCATGTCTGTGGCACTGCTGAGGCTGGGCTGAGGTTGAGCTGAGACAGTGAAGCAGGGTCAGACCTGGTGAGGGTATCCAGGGTCAGACACAGCCCCATAATCACTGAGTGACGCCACAGTGATGAGGGCACTAAGCCAGGCTGGGAAACCTGCACACAGGTGGTCAGGGTCCAGGACAGCAGGGCCCATGGCCAGGCACAAGCAGGGCTGTGGTGCCACTGGGGCAGTGATCGATGGCCCTGAGGGTTGGCATGGGGTGCTGAACCACGGCCAGGGTGGGTGGGAACCCTAGGATTGTGGGCAGGGACAGGCAGGGCTAGTGGTGACCTCAGAGTGGGTCACTTTGGGCATTTCAAAGCTACCATTAAATTATTAACTTCAGGAGTGAATTGTCTAGTTTAGATTTTTTTTTAAAAATCCACCTCATTATATACAACACTTCTAGGCAATAAATAGTCAGATTTAAACAATTATAGAATCATCCAATCAGTCAGGTTGGGAAAGACCTCTGAGATCATGAAGTCCAACCCTTGATCCACTACCACCGCAGCTACTAGACCATGGCACTCAGTGCCACATCCAGTCTCACCTTAAAAACCTCCAGGGATGGTTGATCCACCATTTCCCTGGGCAGCCCATTCCAATGCCTGATTACCCTCTCTGTAAAGAATTTCTTCCTAATATCCAACCCAAACCTCCCCTGGCACAGTTTAAGCCTCTTGTTCTACTGCTGGTTGCCTGGGAAAAGAGACCAACCCCCACCTGGCTACAACCTCCTTTCAGGCAGTTGCAGAAAGTGACAAGGTCTCCCCTGAGCCTTCTCTTCTCCAGGCTAAACACCCCCAGCTCCCTCAGCCTCTCCCCACAGGGCTTGTGCTCCAGTCCCTTCACCAGCCTCGTTGCTCTTGTCTGGACCTGCTCCAGCACCTCAATATCTTTACTGAACTGAGGGGCCCAGAACTGAACACAATAGTCAAGGTGTGGCCTCACCAGTGCTGAGTACAGGGGAAGGATCCCTTCCCTGGTCCTGCTGGCCACACTGTTCCTGATACAGGACAGGATGCAACTGGCCTTCTTGGCCAATAACCACATACTGCTTATACTGTTTAAATTTTGCTTTTCCTTCAGCCTAACAACATATGTCCCACTGACCAAAAACTGAACTTAATTTTCAAATACCTGAGCACAAGTCAGGATTGCTAACACTACTGTGAAATGTTTACATTATAGGCTTCAAAAATGCTTCAATTCTGTTTTTAAATCATTAAACAATTCACCTTCTTTAAAGCTAATAAACAAATTTGTAACTCAATAAACCAATGTATAGAAACAAATGTTTCTATAAATACATTAGCAACAAAAGAAGGGCTAAGGAGCATCTTCATCCTTTATCCAGTCACCATCCCCAGAGGTATTTAAAAGTCGTGTAGGTGTGTCACCTGGGGACATGGTTTAGTGTTGTGCTTGGCAGTGCTGGGTCAGCAGTTGGACTCATTGATCTTAAAGGTCTTTTCCAACCTAAATGATACTATGAACTCATTCAGCCTCCATTCTGCAGAAAAGAACATGAGGTATACCAGACCACAAACCCAGCAGACGATAACAGTGTTGCACTATTGCAAAAAACCCCAAACATTGTGTGGAGAAGTACGAAGGGAACTGACAGTGCTAAAACATGTAAAGCCTTCCATTGATTCAGGGCCAGTGAGGTCTTGGCTGGAGTACCATGATCCACAGTGAGCACCCAACACCTACCATCAGTAGGTAATAGACCAACTACAGTTCTTAATGAGGTGCCTCAGACAAAATGTCCAAATATGACTCTAAAAAAAAGTAGTTAAATGGATGTTTATGCCAGGACATAGGAGTTCCCTTTTCCTTTTTCCAAACCGATAGCCCTGGAAGCAGGATATGGAGCTGCCAAACTTAAAAGTGGTTCAAGGGAGTCCAAATCCTCTGGTCAGCCATAGCCTAACACAGGGGTATTTCCCAAGTTCCATTCTTAAATATTGAAACAGAGCGAGTCACTTTCATTAATTACTTCAGCAACAAAGAAATATTTTTTCCTGTATATACCTCTCCTTACTACTGGCTTGCCAAAGCAGGTTTTCAAGTCTAATTTATTGAAGCTTTTTAGCACTATGTTGAGATACAAAGATACAGTAAACGAAAAATTGTCCTGGTTTTGGCTGAAATGGAGTTAATTTTCTTCCTAATAGCTGGTATAGTGCTGTGTTTTGGATTTAGTAAGAGAATCATGTTCCAGTTGTTGCTCTGCAGTACTTGCCCTAAGGGAAGGACTTCTCTTTTTGTCATACTCCGCCAACAAGGAGACACACAAGAAGCAGTGAGGGAGCATGGCCAGGACAGCTGATCTGAACAGGCCAAAGGGAGGTTCCATACCATAGAAGGCATGCCCAGTATATAAACGGTGAGGAGCTGGCTGGGCTTGGGACAGTAGGTGATGAGCATTTGTCTTCTGCATCACTTGGTTTTCTTGAGCTTTATTGCTCTTTTTGTTACCTTCCTTTTAATTACTATTATTATATTTTACCTTTTTTGATTGTCAGTCTGTTCTTATCTCAACCCATGTGTTTTACCTTTTCCTAATTCTCCTCCCCACCCCACCAATGCAGGGGAGGGCAGGCACCAAGTGAGCAGCTGTACAGTACTTAGCTACTGGCTGGGGTTAAATCAAAACACCAGTGTTCCTTCTTGTCTTTTTTTTTTTTCCCCTAGGACTATTTCAAGTAGAGCTTTTCATATATCCCTAGTACACCTGAGGAGATTTGAGAGAGACAAGAAGTACAGAGGGTGAGAGGAAACCATAAGTACTTAGGAAAAATCGTGAGTAGGATTTCTTAAAGTGTAGCATATATAAACCGTTTGAGAAAAAGAATCAGGTGCCTGGCAGAAGGGCAAAGCCACTCTATTTTCTGTCAGAAACATGTTGATAATCCACGATGCTCACTAATAATCTGGATGTGGGCTAAGATTTACAAAAATACCTGTATCACATACACAGCCATTACAAATAACTTGGCCACTTAAAAACGCTTTATTTATAGTCCTATAATACAGCCTTATTATGCAACAGAATAATCACCTCTGACTGCAGATAAAACTGCTAAACATTACTCCTTTTGACTATTTTGAACTATTTTTGCAGTTCAAATATTGTGAGGTCCTGGAAGAGCCATTCTTAAATTTCTCTTGGTCAAAGATTCTCTGCTAATGGAATACAAACGCACAACAAAATTTGCAGGAGGGTATAAAGGCAAGGAAGGAAGGCAATCACTAGCAGCAGACTCTCACAAATAAAGCCTTACTAATCCCATTACATGGTAAAATGTTCCAGGCCTTTAGTGGAAGACTTCTACAGGTGACATGAGGCAATGCTTTTTCTTCTTTTTTTCGTCTTCCTTTTGAGCTGAAAAGGTCTGTTGCCATTCTTACAACTCATTTATCTCAACAGATAGTTATGATTTAGTTTTTATTAGTGTTTGAACATAACAAACCAGTAAATTGTATTTTTAGGAAGATAGGGACAAGTAAATTTGTACTTAAAACACCGTAGTAAACTGTTTCTGAAGTCTGATTACATAAAATGAACTTCACTGTAATTATCTGGTTCATTGCCTACTTTTATAACTGGGGTGAGGCAAGTCAGGGCAAGTGCTTAGCAGGGGTCAGACCTCTGAGCAGGTACTCACAGGGATTGCAGTGACTTTTGACATAAATCAAAGAAGTTTTTTTATAGACAGTGTTGCAACATGAAGATAAACAAAACATTGCATTAGGTTAGAATTCTGTCAGAATGGTTTTAGTGTACCCACAAGGAAAGGAAAAAGGATGTTTCTATGTTGCTTTTCAATTTTGCAGCTAAGAAAGACCTGAAATGCTACCCCCCCCCTTATTCCTGATACCTATTGAAGGTAATATTCAGGACTTGGGTGGATTAGCAGGTATTTGGCTATCCAGACAAATCCAAGGAAGTCTATATAGTTAGTCAGAAAAACTCCACGTTTAAAGTTTTGAAGAAACTTTCTAGTTTTAGTTTACTGCTTTCCATAATCCTGAGATGATGGAGCAAGAGAGAAGTTTATTTACTGAATTTTCTGCTGACTTGGAAATGAAGTTTCCAGAAATAGAGACTTGGAACCTGTCCAACTTTCCTTTGTTAGTTAACTGCAAATAAACTTTTTGGAGCTACTTAACAGGAAATTCAGAAAAGGCCAGATTCTGTGGGAGCCTTTTTTTATAAAATATGAAGGAGTAATATGGATACAAGGCCTATGGATTAAATATGAAGAGGTAATTCTGAAAGAGCTGCAAAATTTTGATCTGTTTGTTGCTACTTGACAACAGAAACCAAAACCTTCTAAATTAGTCTTCTAGTCACACATTTCAAGCTGAGTAATTTTTTCAGCAGGACTATGGCATTCATTTGGAAATTATTTTTGCTTACAGGGGTGGTCCTGTGGTGTAAAGGAGAGCACTCTGGACTCTGAATCCCAAGGACCTGAGTTCGAGTCTCAGTGGGACCGTCCCC
>JAWWLZ010000118.1:81687708-81700354 GCA_035041345.1 Poliocrania exsul
ATGCTGTGCCTCACCTGAAAAATCCACTGTGCAGGCTGGAAGGGCACACCCACGTGGGGAGAGCCCTGCCCAAATCTGTGTTCGCAAAGTCTGGCCATAGATACATTTTTGCTTACATACATGAATATAGAGGAATAAAGCCAGAGTCATACAGTACACACTGGGTTGTACACAAGGAATTTCAGAACATACTGCACAGAAATATTAGTGCTAGCGGTACAAACCAGCTGAACACCTGCTCGGCCCCAGTGCTCTCCATCCTGACCAAACACAACCCCAATCACCACAGCTGAAGCCAACCCACGGCTAATTACATCAAACATGTGCTCCTGACTGTACGAAGCTATGCAGTCCGTCCCCTTCGGGAAAGATTGGATTTCATGGCCATTTAAATAGCAGAAGGAAAGTGAAACTTGACTGCCCGGAGGCGGCCCAGCTCCTGCGGGTGGCCGCGCCCGGGGGCTCAGCTGGGGCACCGGGTCGCGGCCGAGCGGTGCCTTCCCTGCGCTGGGCACCGCCAGCCCCTCCGTGACGAGGGACAGCCGCGGTTCCCCCAGCCGGTGATCGCACACCGGCCTGTTTCTCCGGGCGCTCCGCAGGGGCTCTGGCAGCGCTGAGCGGCAGCGCAGCCCGCACCCCCGGGGAGGGCACAGCCGGGCAGGGCAGGGCTGGGCCGGGCCGCGGGTCCGCACCCCTGGGTAGGGCCGGGTTGCGGGTCCGCACGCCGCGCCCCACCTCGCACCTGGGCGGCCGCGGAGCTCCGGTGACTCAGCGGCGCCCGGTGACCCCCTCCCGGTGGCGTCGCCTCGCCGCGGCTCTGCCCCCTCCCTCCCTCTCTCTCTCCTTCCCTCCCTCCCGGCAGGATCATCCCACCCCGCCGGGCGGTCACCTCGGCAGGAGGAGCCGCCGCTTCGCCTCCGCTCCCGCAGCGACCTGACGGCAGCGAGCCCCGCTCCGCCGCGCCATGCAGGCAGGGAAGGCAGCCGAGAGCAGGCGGGACGCCGGCCGGCCCCTGCAGCACACCATGAAGAGGGGCTACGAGGTGCTCCGCGACCCCCACCTCAACAAGGTAGGGGCGGCAGGGCAGGTGCAGCGCTGGGCGGCAGCCCGAGCCGTGCCCGCGGTCGCCCGGGTGAGGGGCGGCCGTGCCGGGCGCTGCCTGCGCAGCCGAGGCCTCTCTCTCCCCGCCGCCGCCGCCGCCACCTGTCACGGCAGCGCCCGGGCCGGGCCGGGGGCAGCAGCACTTCCTGCGGGCCCCGCGCCGCTTCCTCTGCCTTGGGGGCGGCCGGAGCCCCGCGCACCCCCAGCGCCCGCCCCGGCGCGGAGCCATCCCCGCCATCCCCCGGGGACGGGAGGGGAGGGGGCGGCAGCAGGCGGGAGGAGGAGGATGCTGAAAGTTAAGCCGCTCTGATGGGAGTTCTTGCTGCCGTGCTTGTGTTTTCCCGGTACCCTCCTTCTTTTCCAGTCCTCTTTTCCATGGATGCCCCACCTTGTTTCCTGCGGGCAAACCCGGCTGTTCGTGCTGTCCAGCCTTTTTTCCCCTGGCAGGTGGAAAATGTGTTTTATCACCACTCTTGGAGCTGTAAAATGCAACTGCAGTTTCCTCCCTGCTCTGCATCAGCCAATGCAGCCAGCTTTTCTAAGAGATGCCATAGCACAGCAAAATCTTTCTGTCACATTTCCAGTTTGCTTAAGAATGGTAATTCAGCTTAGTAAAACTTTCTAAATGTGTAAGACTATAATCTGGAAAAAAATAAAGCTGAGTAGGTAAGTGTTTGCACAGCTGATAAAGATGCAAAGTTCAGAACAATAAAACAGTTAAATTGTCATTACAAGCCCTGAATTTGCTGCCAAAATGAGAAAGAGTTAAAGGTAAATGATGTGTGGTTTCACCTAGCACATGAAACTTTGGTCAAGCTCTTAGCTCCAAATTTCAACTTGAACATTACCTGTAATGGTGCTCTGACTTGTACATCTGCATTAGAATGTGTGTACAGTCATTTGCTTATTGCTGAGCTGGATAAATTGACAAAAACTGTGTCTCTAGTTTTGCTGGAGAGGTTGACTCATCACTGAAAGCTCCATGTATTAGTTAAATGAATAGTGCTTTTATTAGTGTTGCTGCTTGACTACAAAGTTTTCTTAGAGGCTTTCTTGTGTGTGTGTGTATAGGCCTGAGAAGGTCTCCTGAGGTCACGTTAAAAGAAAATTAACCAAAATATAAAACTCCCAAGAAGAAACTGAGGAGAGGTGTTTTACTTGGGATTGCTTTTAAACAGCTGTAATATTCACTGAAAAAGTCTGATTCAGCGAAACCAGGAAGGCCACCCCAGTGGAAAACCCACCTGGTTTTATGAAATGAAATGAAATAGGGCTTATTCTAAAGTGCATCGAATAAAGGGCAGTCAGAGACATGCTCATTGCTACGGTTCTCCCCTCACACATCATACATCTTGCCTCTGAAGACCATACCTTAAGGGTGGGTCATGATGGGGTGCTAAAGAGGAAGAAGGGTTTTGTTTGATTTTGTTACATCAAGCAGTGGTTACAGAATATTCTGAGTTGGAAGGAACCCACAAGGATCACTGAGTCTAGATCTTAATTGAATTACCCATATGGGGATTGAACCCACAACCTTGGTGGGTGAACTCTGTGTTCTTCCTGGATTGGACTTTGATCTTTTCACACCCCCTAAACTGTGGTGTAGCACATACCTACTGTAGAGGAGAGAAGCTGTGAAAAAAACATTGTTCATTACCAGCCACATCTACCCAGTGAACAGAATTCAGTGTCAGAAATGCTCAGCTGAAAAATATGGTCTTTGTGCCTATGAGGAAAATCTGGTCCTGGTCTGGTGAAGAATAGGTAATCTAGTTTTCTGACTGAGACAGGTGGGGTTTTTTTGTGGGTGTGACTGTATTACACCCTAATATATATATATATATATATGGGTGTAATACAGTCACATATATATATATATATACACACACCCCCACACCTCCTAATATGTATATTTTATTGCCATATATGTACACTAAGTTCAAATATGTTGAGTACTGCCATCATGGTTGCCAGTTTGATAGCTCTTGGCCTGCCTATATGGGTGGAAACTGCTACTCCCAGTTAATTTTCTATTGCCAAGGCTGTTAAACAAGCATCAGGTTGCTGAGAATTCAATCTGAAGTAGATAAAATATCTCCTTTAATGATTCTAAAGTACAGGAATTGTTTAGAGTCCTGCAAGGTGCCAGAACTTTCTGCTACCTCTTGGGCCCTGTTGAGGAGTTGCAACTTCTCAGGATCAGCATTTTCTTTTTGATATAGGGCCAGTTTTAATAGTCCTATTTGCCCATAATTGGCAAAAGAAGACTGTAAGCATTAAACAGTGGTATCTAGCAGTGACTCATAGAAAAATAAGGCAGATGATGTTTTCAGAGTAAGACACGTGGCCTGCCAAGCAGGTAAAACTGAAGTGTGCTGCAATATGTGGAAGCTTGGGGCTCTTATCGTCAAATAATGCATTAATATTTTCAGAAAACTTGATAGTTTTACATGGAACTATTTATACTTGGACATCTTTAAAAGTAGATGCAAGAAGAAATAAGTGCTAGACTAAAAAAAAAAAAAAAAAAAAAAGGCAACCAACCTCCAAAAACCCAAAAAAAGCAAACCCCAAACTCTACCTCTATTTAGCTGCTCCATTTAGGTGCCCCAGTAATCCAGCAATAAAGCTGGATTTCTACTTGCTTGTACATCACTTTTTATATTTAACCTTGATGGCTGTTGAGGGCTGAGAGAAAAGGCTGTGGCAATTTCAGGGTAAACACCCAAATTTCTTCTTTTCTACTTGGACTCTACTTCTATTTGGATGGCTAAATTTCTAGAACATGCTAAGCACTGAAGTATGTTGATGACTCTAGACAGTGTAATTCTTAAATCCTTTATGTTTTATTTTGTTAGTAATTCACAAATAAGTACAAACTTCACTGGGGAAAAGCTTCATAAAAATGTTTAGTTGTTTTGTAATTTTTTTTCTAATTTGTTTTTATTTCACCCCCAAGCTAAGGAATTTTGGGTCACCAAGTGGTTTGTGGTTTGTACCATCTCAGCAGTGGTGATACATCAAAAATCATGAGGAGCAGTAGATCATAACACACTGAATTTAATTACCTGGGGACATGTGTCCAAGTCTACGGACAATAATTGTGATTTAGTTTATTGTCTGAAATTTTAGGTCCATAGCGTTTAAAAGTGCATTTAGAACCACTTTAGTAGTTGTCTGTCTTTTTCCCTCAGGAAGCTAAACACATTGTAAATAGCGATTACAAGGAAAACAAACACAGTTTCACTTCTTTTCACTGAAATAGATTGCGTTAGTAAACTTTGCCTGGGGATTATATGCTCTTTAAACTCATGAGCGACAGGAGAGTGAAAGTAGTTTGTTCTGTCCCTACTATAAATTCCATTTATGCTTTATTCACTGTACAAATATACAGTTTTAAAGCACACAGTTTAACACTATACTCTGATCTTTTATTTTTTTGCCTTTTACTATTTAAAGACATCATAGTTTTTGATAAGCTGCTTATTTTCAAAATCTCAGAGTGAAGATTTACAAACATGCATTTCAGTACAAAACTTTTCCAATAGCATGTATTAGTTGCCAAATCTAAACACTTCCCTGATTGAGAAACTTTGCCATTGGAGAAGTGCTTTGCTTCCAGGCTGCTTTTGTATTCTTGCAGAGCAATTCATTGAGCAGTAAGTGATTCTATTAAATCTGAGTGCTGTAGGACTTTTCCCCCTCCCTCGATGCTTTATTTTAACCCCTCTCCTGACTGACTGCTGTGATCATTGCTGAGTGTAGTGTGCTTGTAAACCATTGGTGCCTCTTTTGCTCTATTTAAGTTGCACTAAAGCACTGGAAGATTTCTGAACAGACTGTCCTGTGGTGCTGCTGAATATTTGAAAGCTCCCAATGTCCGTCCCACCTGCAATGGCATTGGTGTTTTATCCTTACACTTCCTATATGTGATGCCCCTGGAATTTAGCAGGTTTCCAACTAAGCAGTGGCATTATTTGTTGACTGAGTTGACTGTCAGTGCATTGATTCGCCGTGAGATTTACTATAGAAGAACCATACTGGAACAGGACCAGATGTCCATTTATACCAATGTCTTATTTCTAACAGTGGCCAGACTGGATCCCTCAGGAGAAGCAGAAGAGTGAAGGATGCCTCTAGTGAATAATCAGTTCCAGGCTGAGGAAATGAGCAGTTTATTAGAGGGTTATTGAGATATGAATGCTTTTCTTTCCCATCAGATTACACATGCTGCACGTACTAATTTAATAAAAATCAATTGTAAGCTTTTTAGAGAGAATTATGAACTTAACATTTTGCCCCTATGTTTTAGGCAGTGGGAGGAGAATACTTGTGGAATAGAGATATGTTTTGTTCTGTATACAGATAGTTGCCTCACTAAAATCAAATTTAATTTTGAGATATAAATCTGTGATTGGTGTGAGTGACATATAAAAAAGGTTTTATGAGTTTGATATTAGTTGATGACCCTATAACAGACATCAGAAAACCCAAACCTCAGTAAAAAATCAGAAGCATTCCAATGTCCAATAGAGATTTTCTCTATCAGATGAGTAAAACAAGCATTTAAGAAACCCCTCTAAATAAATCTCTTTCTTTATCAAACACCAAGCAGTAGAAGTATTTTTCCTTCCATTGGTAATGGTCATATTTTCACATCTAAAAGTTGTGTGTGCTTTGGCTGGATCCTCTGGAGTGGCCAGTGCTCACTGAATGTTGCTCTTGCCTTAGCTGTAGGTATCTGCTCTGAGAAGAAACCTGATGAAGTTGGGGATGGAAGAGGAAAACACTCCTTAAATGGCGTATTAGAAGTACCTATATTAATTTGTAAAATAGATTTTCTGGAAATTGTATTGCTAGGGATGATTTCCTATTAAGTGGCAATAAGTATGATAGTGGTTTTTAGATGGGAAGATTGTCAGCTCCATGTGAAAGTAAAGGTGTAGTTGGAGGATTTTTTGTTTTTCAGTACGGTTGCTTATCACTGTCACTTGGTTCTATCCCTATCAGATTCTCTAGCAGAGCAGTTCTGATCTTAATAGGGATAAGCACATGTGATTTTTCTGATCTTTGACAAGAGTACATGGTATAGTGGTTGTGCCAGCACCAAACCGAAATCAGTCTGGTCTTTGAAACTTTTTAGAATGAATTTGTATCAAATTTCCCTGTATGTTTGGTGAGTATTGCTTTTTTGATCTACTACTGTGACCTTTGACATTAGAGTTGCTGTTCTATGGAACAGCAATCTAAAATGGGAGTTTCTTTAAGTGTGAGGTTGGTTCATACTAGAACTGTTTGCTTTTTGACAATCGACACCATAAGTTTCAGGTTGGCAGAACTGCAGCCACCTTGTTTGCTTGGGTTTGGGGCAAGGGTGTGAGCTCAGCAGGGGCTTGCTGGTGGGTACTGTAGGGCTGGGTGAGGAGGTGTCCCAGTGGTGGTGTATTCTTCCCTCTTGCAATCACCTTCTTGAGGTGTGATGGAGGAGTTGTGATGCAGGATGTCTTTTGTATGAGTGCTTTTATTTACAGTATGGGTGCAGGGGCTTTAAAAATCAATTCTGTGCTTTTTTCCACCTTTGTTACTTTTAAGGCAGGTTTGTCCCGCATATTATTAATAATGAAAAAGTCTTGGGAAAAGCACAAAGTATTTCAATCAGATTATTTTTCCTCTGTCTTCTATTTCATGTATACAGCTCGCAGTGTTTATTGCCTCCAATACTTTGCTCCTGACCTACTAGGTAAGTTTCTGTGCTTGGTGTTATATTCTTTTCTTCCTGCTGGCCTCCAATTCTTTGCTTGCAGTTATGAGAAATAGCACTGAGACAGCGAGTTGGGAACAAAGTTCTGTGACTTGAATGAAAATGGAAGGAGAAGAGGTTAGGCAGTAAGCTCTATAGCAGTAATAGCAACTAAGTAGTGGGATGAGTTATCACAGGAAGCTGAAACTTATAATTGTTTTGCAAATTGCTTTGGGCATTAAAAACACTTTTCAGTTGTGTAATTTTCTTTGAATTTCAGTAACTGAACACAAAGTTGATCTTTTCACTTTTGACTGAGGAATCCTATATCCATTGGTTATAAATCCTATTTGAACTGAAACTTTAATCCTGGCACAGAGCACCTTTTAAGCACAATCTGTATATTTAGAATGGGTTAAATGTGCCTTTCTATGGTATGTTTTATAGAGATGCTGTCCAGAAAACTTGGGGGTTGTTTTTTTAATCTTACTAATAGATGCTGACAATAAATAGGATAAGAGCTCACTGCGAAATTGTACCTCTGTCTAGGTAAAATAAACTGCCAAAAGTATTTGTGCTTTCGGCAGAAAGCCTGTCTTGGAATAGAGAAGTTCTTATTTTGCATTATGTACTTTATGTATAAAATTCTGCTGAATCAGTGTCTTGTATCAAGCTGTCTCTGAAAAAAACAGAAGTTGCAGCTGTAGCAGGCACAAGGTTCTTTACCTTAGTCCTGCTTCCCTCTTGGAGGAGAGGAGGAAGAGAAGGGTATGTGACTGCAATGTTTCTTATTAACCCATGACCCCATGTTAAAATGTGCCATCTTTGCTTTGTCATACTTTCCCTCCTTACCAGCTCATGTTGACTTTGTATTTGATGCATGATGTCCTTCTGGCTGCAGTTGTCAAGGCCCACAGGGGCTGATGCAGAATTTCATGCCAAAGGTCTCATTGCTCCAGGCTCTGATGGCGAAGTGGCCCATTGCTGTTGTGCTAAGTATGTTACTGCTGATGGAGGTCTGAAACAAAGTATTAATACCCTTCAACTAAGTCCTTCAGTTAATTTTTTCTAGTTTATAATTGAGAATTTTACAGTGGAACAGCTGTTTAGAAGAAGTGTAAAAGCATCATTTGCTGGAGGATATGATTCTGGGGTTTCAACCACAGTAGCAAGTAGTTTGTCCTCCCTGCAAATCTGAAGAGCTCTTGCAGGGTGTCATTTGTGCTCCCTTGGCTGAAGCAAATGGTCATTGCCTGAGTGCTCTGTGCACGTCATGGCTGGAAGAACAGTGTGGAAAAAGCAGAAAAGAACAGAAATTCCACTGTTGGTTTGTGTGGCTGTCTAATGAGATCGGTTATGCCATGATTAAAAACAGTAATACAGTTTGTGAGTCAGAGACCATTAGTTAAGCTTTGTTTGAATGCCCTTGTTGTTCATGGAGGGGCTTTCTCTGTATTTGGTGCCTGGGCACAGCAGGCCAGGCCCATGACTGGGAATAGTTTTACAGAAATTACCTCCATTATCTGCTTTAACACATCAAGGAGGTAAATCTTGTATAGAAAAAAGGCAGTAAAATGTGGTTGTATTACCAATTTGTAATACATGTCAGCCAAAGTGTTGTTCAGGAAAGCTGCAGCCAGACATGAAGCAGTAACCATGTGTCTGCAAAGCTGGGGTAGGTGGGACTTGGAATTAATTTCCTCATAGACTGTTAGAAGTAGCAAGGCTACGCATTAAAGTCTAAGAGACCAGGCAAAGGCTTTGGTGTTTTCAAGTGTGTTACCTGAAATAGGAATTCAAATATTTAAATAAAGATGCTGATAGTTTCTACTCAGATGTGGGGAATGAATTTGGCTTGACACTTGAATATTCTACCTTATCATTCAGGGAGAAGAGTACCATGCACAGTCACCAGCACTGCTTACTGGAAGGGCTTGCAGTCATCAGAAATCTGCCTTACCCAACTGAGACTTTAAGGCATGTTATTTATTGTTGGTGTCCTATTCTCAATAACTATGAATTGACTTGTGGTTTTGAAATTGCAACTGTGCAAGCTCTGTGTGGAATGTGCTATATGTCTGTTCATCTTCCCAAAAATCAAAGTCACAGATGAATTCATAGAAGGTAGGGCAAGCCATCTAATAAGTGCTTTAAGAAAATGTCAAAATAAATTGAATAGTTTTTGTTAATATTCACCCTGTGTAGCCTGCATAGATTGAACTGTTACGTCAGTCACTCTCTTCTTTACCTTCCCCTTTCTCCTCTCAATAGCGAATTTGTACCTTTAATTGAGAAGTAAATGATTGCTGTCAAGCATATTTAGATTTCATAAACTTACAGTTTAGAAATATTTTATTTTTTTCTAGAGCAAATAGTAGAATAATGATATGCTTTGAGAGAAATAAGAAAATTGCTGTGTAGTTGTAATGGGTTGTCATTATGACTAATTTTCTTGATTTTGTGATATGCAGCAAGATAGTAGGAATTTTCAGATTGCCTCAAAGGATTATGAGTATGATGCACATTACTGATACCTCAGGAGTTGGGACAGACAGGATTTCCCAGCCATGGAGAATCTAAGAGCTGACCATAGTCACAAATAGGAAGATATTAGAGAAAGACATAAGAACATGATTCTAATACCAATTTTAGTGTAAGCTGAGAGTAAGTGAATGGTAGAAGGATTCAAGAGGGGAAGCTGCCATGAAACTGGTGTGAAATTAGCTCTGGTGCATCCTTCAAAAAAAACCCCCCAAAACAGCCCTTTGCCACTTGACATGTTTGAGCTCATTTAACCTCCACAGACTTGTAAAACTTGATTCCTAGCAGCCCATTTAGAAAAAACTGATGAAATATTAATAGTTTTCTGAGTAAGTGGCTTTGGCTAGTCTGGCTAAATTGTTTAAAATGATGAATTATATAGTATCTCATTTTCTTATTAATAAGGATTACTTCAAAAAGTCCAAATCTGGGCGATTTCAGAGAAAAAAGGTGCTGTGGAGAAAGCTAAATTTGTTTCTGTTAAAAACAGATCTCTAAATTAATTTTGTGTGAGAATTATTTACTTGTATTCCTCAGTAGAGATTCTTTTAGGAATTAATGAAAAATAGCCCCTGAATTGCATGCACAAGAGAACAAGTTTTGGTCTCAAGCTTTGCCACTGTCAATTGTTGCATAATTCCGGAAGCAGAAATCCTGACTTAGAAGAAGGAGGTCACGGGGCACCCTGGAGGCAGTCCTTGCAGGCACTGTGTGCTTTCTCTTGAAATCAGTGTCTGGAGTTTACTTCAATAATGTTAGTGCCAATTCCTGGGTGAAACACAATACTCTGAGCAGGACCAGAGTTGTTTACAATGCAGAGGAAGTGTAGAGTAAACAATTTTTATATACACAAAGAACACATAACATAGTACTGAAGAAAAAAAGCTCTTATGCTCTGAATACTTGTGGCTCTCAGCCAAAGATGTAGAAATATGTCAGCATGTAGACATCTAGTCTGAGAGTTCAGAAAGCACATTCGTCAACCTTAAAATGTAAACAAGGCATCCAGCAACAACACATTTTATCATTGCATGTTTATGCTTAGGTTTTTACTTACTTTATTGTTCAAGTACCAACTATTACCCATTTCTGGCTTAGAAGAACACTTGTTTTTTTTTTAACCCTCTAATTAAGTTTAATATTAAACTAAAGTCACTTCTGCCTCTTCTTATCCATCTTATCATTACAAATGGTTTGAGAAACTGTTAAAAAAATTGATTCAAAGTGATTTTGCTTAAATAGATGTAGTCTTGAGTCTTCTGTTTGTCTTTTAGATTCATCTGTCTTATTAATGAATTGTGTTTGTCTTTGGAAGAGAGTAGATCCTATGAGGTATGAAATCATTTTAGTATCCACTTCAGATTGGGTATCACAGTTTAGTTTTCTTTGTCTTGTCCCTCACGAGTGATACACTTTTCAGTTTGGCATGGAGATTGGACAGTACAGAACCTCTGCTGTGCACGAGAAGAACAAGAAATACATAATTCCTTTTTCCACAAAGGCAAAAATAACTCTGTCTTTTTAATGATTAAGACAAAAAATCTTTGCCTTAAATCTGTCCTGGAGAGGAGTGCATAGTGGTGATTATGAAACATGTTGTAACATTTTCAGTAGTGATGTCTAGCTGACTTACTGGATTTCGTCCTCCAAATACCTGACTTCAGAAAGCAGATTTAGTGCGAGTGGGATGTATTCATGAAGGAGACAGCAAAGCTGCTTTACCTAAATAGTAAGAAAGAGATGAAGAGTTACAGGTAGAAGTCAGAATAGAACACAGTATTTCCAAAGTAAAATGAATACCAGAACCTGCCAAGCACTTCATGTTGGTTTGATTTAATACTGATATGGGTTTTTTTTTCGAGTGATCCGAGAGGAGTAGGGCACCTGAAGCCTCTTTGTGTTCCTTGGTGGGGAGATGCCTTTTTAAAGGCCTTAATGATGCTCCCTCATCTTTTTTTCTTACACACACACTTCATTCTGTCTTTGCTTAACATCTGAAGAGGCTACTATCTAGTTAATAAACTTAGGTTAAAAATGATAAGGGTTAAAATGCTTCATCAGCTGATGGCCAATTAAACGTGTGATTCTAAAACTCTTAGAAAGGGCTTGTAGGGTTTCATAGGACATTTTTGCCATTGTTAAATGTGTTGAAGTTGCAACTGAGTTTCTTTAGGGCAAGTAGAAGAGCAGTTTAATAAAAACGCCCAAATTTAAGTTTCTCTCAAGTACAAAGTATCAAACTCTAAAGCTGACATGTTCAACAGTTTTAGTCCATAATAAATACATGGAATAAAAAAATCCTTGTTGGGTTTCAAGATACTGTCTATTAAAAAGTAAATTTATCTCCTGCTATTTATAGGAAAATGAGAAAAAACTTATGAAAATACATTTCAAACTTTTGATTTGGTTCTGTAGCAGTAGTTGGAGTAATTCCTTAAAGCCCTTAGATTTGTTTAGCTTTGGTTTTGCCCTGGCATAAGCAATTGTTAAAAGTCAGAATAGAACACAATATTGCCAAGGTTCTAGGAGAAAGTGCTGGAGGAAGAATGAAGAGCCTTCTGCCACAGGATTGGGATTCAGGCTCTTGGACCTCCTGCAGGACTGAGACCTTACAGCAGTTTGTTCTTTCTGCTGCGCAGGCTTTTCAGTCTTCCTCAGATCATATATTTTAGGTGACTGACAAGTTAATCTCCAAGATTTCTCTGAAATTCTTCCCTTGCTCTTATCTAGAGTCCATGTGAGACAGTTCTTCTGATTCCAAGATATAACTCCATCTTGGGATGTTTCAAGTCGGCTCTATCCCCGGAGTGCTTTGAAGTTCAGTGATGCAAATTTATGACTAAGGCAATACAATTCTTACAGTCTTGTGAGAGTGTAAAATCAGTGTGGTTTATGTCTTTTTGTGTTGTTGTTTTTTGTTAAGACAAGAGTTCATGACAAATTCGCTAAGTATGAGGCTTACCAAGGGCATTGCTTTGTGTAAACGAAGTCTGGATAAAGCATTGCTCTAGGTCATGTGATAGAAGGTTTGGCATCTGTCTGCTTTTTCAGGTGAGTCAAGGGTCAGGTAAAGAAATAGCTTGCTAATTCTCAATTGTGTTTTTTACTTCCTATTAGAGGATACAAATTCTTACATTTAGCACAATGTAGCAGTTGAACTGAATATATCGAATGTAGGTATGTATGTATGGCCAAACTTCGCGAACGAAGATTTGGGCAGGGCTCTCCCCACGTGGCTGTGCCCTTCCAGCCTGCACAGTGGAT
>JAWWLZ010000118.1:81700454-81716798 GCA_035041345.1 Poliocrania exsul
GGGACTGTCACAGCACCTGGTACTGACCGGGGCTGACCCTGCTGAGCATCTGAGATGGGATGGGATGGGATGGCAAGGAGGCATTGAACTGCCAGGGGACGGTCCCCACTGAGACTGGAACTCGGGACCTTGGGATTTGGAGTCTGGAGTGCTCTCCTCTACACCACGGGACCGCCCTTAAATTGATTGTAGGTGAGAATAAATAAATAAATAAATGTGAGTGAGTGCGTAACCAGCTATCAGAAAAGGTGTCTTACTGTACTGCTTTTTTTCTGCATTGAAGGTGGCTTGCAGCACACATCCTCAGCAGCTGTTTCAAAGGAACACTTTATCTAAGCTCAGGAAAAGTAGAGCATCTCACTTTGCGTCTTACCTGGGGAAATGTAACCGGTCTGCCTCTGACTCGTAGCCACTGGTGTTGTATTTGCTGTAAGAGGAAAAGTGTTCAGGTCAAGAGTCTGCGTGAAACTGGAGCCTCTGAGCTCCTGCCAGGCAGTTTGCGGTACTGAGCTCTTGTGCTTCTTGGAGTACATGGATAAACTCCAAGCAGGAAATAAAATGTGAGTGCTTCCTTCTGAAGTGTAATTCTTAGGGGAAAAAAAAAATAGTGTAGGATAAAGACACACATCCTTCAAACTAACATTATTTCCTAAACGTCTTACTTTTGTGTAGTTTATGATGGGAAATAGCTGCTTCTCTTTCTATAGTTACTGAGGCCTCTAACAGTCCTCCAATGCAGTAAGGATGTAGTGGGTTAAATGCAAGTGAAAAGAATAGATGAATATAGGAAAGTATCATTCAGTTGTCATAATGTTCCTCCAGCAGGTTAAACAGTGTGTGAGTTACAGACACCCTTTCTGGTTTGCTTTGAGGTACACTTCACAAATCTTTAAAAGCTTTCTTTGTCTTACTTCAGAACTATGTAATGTATATGAGCACATGCATTTTACCCCCCTTAATTAGTGAGACAAAATATTGTAGCAGTTTGGACACTGGACTGGAAACTAGGTCATGCACTAAGGCTATTAAATCTTAGTCATTTAGTTTTCTCATCTAAAAAGGCAAATAGCATTTGAGAAATTTTTGGAGTGAAAACTAGTATGAAGTACTTGGTCCTATATAATTAGTCTTTTTAGATAATGTTTACTATATTGTCTTTGTACTGCTCTAATCCAGTTTCTGTTTATGATTTCTTTCCTTGGTGGGGTGAATCATCTTCCAGTTTTTGCAGTAATCAGTCAGCAGACTGATACTTCTTGAAAAGTCACATCTAAGTAGAGCCATATTGAACCTGTATAGTCCTGATGTATTCTGTCCATGTCCTTTTACCTTCTGCTGTATTGCAATTAAAAATAGAGAGGGTATTAATGGATATGGAGTCTCTTGCACATACTGTTTCCTAGATCCATGAAAATCCATTAGATAGGACTGCAAATCATGGCCAGTGCTGAATGCTGGGTGGGGGGAAGAAAGACCAGAATAGGAAGGAAGAAATGATCCGTCTGTGTAGCTAAACCTGCTCCTGGCTTCAGGCCATGCTGTGCCACCTTCAGATTAGTTCCAATTAGATGAAGCAGTAGTTGACCCTTGGCTGCCTCCTCTAAGCCTCCTGGTCCTGGGCAGCATTTGAAGGGTTGCATCCATTCCAACTGAGTGAGGAGGGAGAAGAGGTGAGAAAGTGTTCAGTATTTATCACCTGAATGCCTGAGGAAGCTCAGGTCAATACTTTCTGCAAAGAAAGGTATTTCAACCTCCATGTAGCCACTACTTGGTATTTTTTAACTTGGTGAAACTTCCTTTCTGCAAGAAGCTTGAATTCATGTCTCCAGAACTTAAATTCATGTGATGATGTGAATGAAGGCTGACTTTCTAAGGGTATATTTAGCTATCTGAAGTTTTTGGTAGCTGTTGAATAGGCAGAAGTGATACAAATCTGAAACATGCTGTTTTCCCACACTTACGATTCTGACGTTGATTCCCTAGAGAAAATGTCCTGCACAGAAAATGTCTATAAAGGATGAATAAAAACTCCTGCCATACCTTGTATGATGGAGCTGACTATTATTATCAGAGATATCTTTCTAAAAATTTTTGATTCTTTCCTAAAATGTGCTAAAAACAGTGCATGTGTATGTCCTTTAAACAAAAGAAGCTACATAATTTTCTGTATGTATGAATTTTTATTATATTCTTATGAATTACACTTCTGTAGTGTAAATACCCATCAAAATATAATTTTCCTTTGAAGATAACTCAATGAATGTTTAAAAATTGTATTTTAATCCTCTTGTATTTTGTATTTCTCGTATGGGTTTCAGCAGTGACCAGAAAGCCTACATGATGAATTAGTGTCTATGAACCTAATCCTGAAAATAATTGTATAAGTAGCTACAGAAAGTTAATGCTTGTCTGACTGTGCTACAACTTGCAAGCCAGTGGAAAATACTTATATGTATCTATGTACTTACATATAAAGAAATAATCTTTCAGCTACCATGAGGAAATGTGGCACATTCATAAAAGCCCCATTTGTTTTGTACTGGCCTGTTACTTGCACTTCATTACTTTGCATGGGTGAAGCTGCCATGTGGAGAAAAGAGCAATAGTGCAGTAGTTAGAAATACAGCTGTGGAGAACCAGAGCTGAATCTGTTATGGTGAATCTCTTCTGCATTCCATAAATCTGTTCTCTTCAGCAAATCTAATTCCTCATTAATCTGATTTTGGTGCTGTGGGTGTTGGAATCCAACTGTGAAAAACACAGCTGGGATTGAAGGTGGTAGGACTCGAACAGGAATTTTTCCTACCTGTCCTGTCCTTTTTTCAGTTGACATTATATGTTATTATAGGCAAATGGATTTCTGTTTCCAGCAACAAATACATGTTTGCAGGAGCAGAACTGGAATGTCTGGAAACTTCTTTTGAGTCATAGACTGAAGAGAGCCTCAGCCTCTCTAAATCATATATGTTGCTATTCCACTCTGCTTGAAATGAGTAGTTAAAGGAAAATGCAAGTTAACAACTGAGTGGTTTTGTTAGATGTGGCATATGGGACTTAAGTATTTGAAGTAATCACAACAACATGTCCTTGGTTTTAAAAGAATACCTTCTAAACAAAACTACTCCCACTCCTGTAGTTTTCCATGCTAAGGAACTTGCAAAGAGAGTATTTTTTTAAACCTTTTCCATGATTTAATTTGTCCACTTTAGTCTGTGCTCTGACATTTTAGCTGTATGTTTTGTCAAAGCATGTTAGTTTAATTTTAGGGAATTTTTTGTTGTTGTTGTGCATTTATTACACTGCAGTTGGCCTATCTCAATAGGCTTTTCAGTGTTTTGGCCCAGATTCATCTGGCTTACACAGATGTGTGAAACCAATGTGTGTTCATTTTTTCCCCCTTGCCTGACTCTAAAGAGCACACCAACAACCATAATAACACATACCATTTGAAATGAAAGTACCTGGCATTCCTCAACATGAGCTAGTTATTTTTAGTATCTGGTGGGAAAACTGCGATGCTTCTTGAAATGATCCTATTTTCTATGAAGATCACTTCTGAATGCTGTGTAGGAAGAGGCTTGTAATATCATCATGGAGAATGTGAGTGAAATACTATAAAGCCATAGCATTATTCCTGTCAGAAGTGATCTCAGTAGGCCTCTAGTCCAACCTGCTACTCAAAGCCGGGCCAGATATTTAGAGAGAACATGTTGCTCAGGGCTATGTCCTGTCAGGTCATGAAAATCTCTAAGGATGGAGACTATACAGCTTCTCTGGACAGCTTATGGGTGTATTTGTACTCATGGGAGGATTTTTTTTTCCTTATATCCTGTCTGAGCCTCTCTTTTGTCTTGTGCGTGTTGTCTCTTGTCCTTCTGCTGTGTACTGATGTGTAGAGCCTGGCTCTTCTAGGTAGTCTTAGCACAGGTGCTGGAGGGCTTGTTACATCCCCCAAAACATTCTCTTCTTCAGACTAAACAAGCCAAGAGAGTGTGTGCTTCAGTCCCTGATCATCTTGGTGTCCCTTTACTGAACCCGCTCCAGTTTACTGATGTCATTCCAGTACTGGGGACCCAAAGTTGGACTCTGCAGTCTAATGAGTGCCAAGTAAAACAGTAGGATCATTTCCCTCAACCTATGCCCCTCTCAGTACGCTATACTGCTGCTATAATATAGTCTAGAATATCACTGGCTGCCTTTGTACACACTGGTGGCTCCTGCTCAGTTTACCATCCACCAGGTCCTTTTAAACAGACCTGCACCTCCTCAGCTGGTCAGTCCATTGCCAGGCTAAATCACTGCAGCCTGTATTGTTTACTTTCTGGGTTGCAGCACTTTTCATTTGTCCTTGAATTTCACAACGTGCCTGTCATCAGCCCATTCCTCCAGACTAAGTTCCCTTGGATAGCAGCCCTGCTCTTGGGCGTATCCACAGTTGCCCCTTTTTGGTGTCACCTGCAGACCTGGTGACAGCGTGCTCCATTGCCTCTCCAGGTCATTGATAAAGATGCTAAACATGAACTGGAGGGTGCAATATAACCCATTAACTGGTCCCTTCTGAGCCCCATCATTCAACAGCAGTTTCTTAAACCCACCTAGTTGTCTATCCATCTGCACTGTAATATCCTAACTCAGATGCAAAGATTTTTTGAGATCCAGTTTTAAAATCCTTGCTTAAGGTGAGATAAATGACTTGTTCTGTCTCCCCTGGTCCATAAGTGCAGTCATTTTACCATAGAAGGCAATCAGGTTGGTGAGGGATAATTTACCCCTGGCTTAAGTCCAGTCTTAGTTCTTTCCTTAGTTCCCTTATGATCTTGAACTGTGCTAGTCCATGGTCACTTCACCTAAGGCTGGCTTATTGTATCCCCAATCAAGTCTTCCTAATTTGTGGAGAGCCAATCCAGCTTTGCATCACCCCTGTCTGGCTCGCACAGTATCTCCTGTATCATCCCTGACACTTCCCAGTAATCTCCTGGACTGTTTGTGTCCCGTCATGCTGCTCTTCTGGCAGAGGTGAAGGAGACTAAGGGCTACCATAAAAACAGAGGGCTGTGATCTGGAGACTCCTCTTGTACCTGCTGGAGGAAGAGGAACAGTTTCTCAGCCTGATACTTGGTCCTATTGTTGGTATCTACTGCAGCCAGAGATTTCAGTTCTCAGCTAGGCTTTCATATTCTTGCTATATCAATAGCAGAAGGAGAAAGAAATATTTGCATACACATGGTGTATGTGCATGACCTCTATGTCAAACTTTTATGTTCCATTGAATACAAGTCTCTTGGCAATATCGTACAGGTTTTGGAATGCTGTAAGAAAAGAAAAGCTGTTGTGTTTGTGATCCCTCTGCTGCTGTTTGTGGACTTTGGAAAGTGCTATCAACACTTCTGCAAAGGAAATACAGAAAAACTAGAGCAGCTCCTCAAAAATCTGGGGAAATACTTATTCAGGCAAACCAAAAGCAGTGCTTTATTTTTAGAGCTGTTCGTGTAAGTACCTGTTGCCACGGGAAGGTCTAGCAGAACTCTATAGTTTTCATCCCATCCTGCTCTTTCTGGCTCAAGAGAAGGCCATCTGGAGCTGTTTTTGAAGGAAAATTCTTAATAGTAATTTCAAGGAATTCTTCTAATAACTATGAAAGTGAGCAATCCCATTGTCACTAAAGAACTTTCATTCCCATGTTGAAAACCTTCTGGTTGGGTGTACTGAGCAACTAAGCTATGATAATTTTGTTTTTATTATTTTCCATACCCCAGTTGTTTTCACTTTCCTCGGCTCATTTAGATCTCTCAGAGGTTTTGGTGCATGGAAATCAAACTGCAAGCCACAGTCCAAGTGTGCTGCAAAGAAGACATAAATGAAAAGTCTGAAAAGCCTCCACACCAACTGTTTCAAGCTGTCATCTGCTCCAACTGAGTGAATTGTTTAAGCAGGTCCTACATCTGTTACTAAATAAAGTAAGCTAGCAGCAGCAACTTGAAACCCTCCTGGCTAGCAACCTACAAATAGGTTGCTGTAGTTGAGAGTTCAGAGCAGCTAGAAGGGATGGTCTGTCCTGCTGTCATAACTGATTTCACTCACTTGGAAAAGGGGACAATCTTTCATGCTAGATTTCTGTCTCTGATTTTTGGAATCTTTCATTCTCCTTTTTTCCTTTCCATTTTAAGCTGTCAGCTGTTCCCATGCCACATACCTTTCTCAAAGTTTTTTGCAGCTTTGATGTTTGTTTGGATTCTGAATGGTTTTTGGATGCCCTAATAGTAGCCTAGAAACTGAGACCCAGAATCACAGAATAATTTAGGCTGAAAGGCACCTCTGAGCTTGTCTGGTCTAACCTTTTGCTCAAAGCAGGGATGTTTTCAGAGTACTGCAATATGTGTGAATGGAATGAAACCAGATCAAAAGGAGTCTGGTGGACCTGTAGCTTATAGGACATGGTGATGCCCATGTGCTTTTATCTTTGGGTTCTTAAAAAGCTTGCACCATTGCACTGAAGGCTTGCTGAATGTTCTGTCTGCTTCAAAGAAGGTTTAAAGCAAGCTCTATGGCATTGACTAGCTAACTGACCATCCTCCTTACTGTGCTCTCAGCCTGCTCAAACAGACTGGGGCTCTACATTCAGTAATCTCAATGACTGGAGGAGAAACTCATCTTCTAGAGCTTTGCTAGCTACGGAGCTTACAAGTGGGAGCTTACAAGACATAAGAATAAAATTAGGCTAAGAATAAAGAAGATGTATTGGGGCTGCATTTGACCTAATCAATGATAATAGGGTAGCAATAGCACAAAACCCCTTTGGTGAGTCAGACTCTCCACTGAACATGAACCTCTTCTAAGGAAGCAAGCCAAAATCTCTTGCTGTTCTTCTTGGAGGTGTACACTGTTTTTTTCAATTTGCAGTTGTTCTGAGTCATGTGTAATTCTTATGACTGCACAATTCAGAATAATTTAATCATATTATTCTTGCTTATGTTAACTTGTCACTGGAAATATAACAAGTAAATCATAAAAAAGAATGTGACATTTTCCTCTTCTTTATTCTGTTGGAGAGAAAAACAGAACACTTGCAGTAGCCTTTACTCATATTAGAATAGTTTCCACACCAATCTCTTAGATCTTAATTAAAGTAATGTGCTTACGTGTATAAATTTGCAACCAGTATGCAAGTAGTAAACATTGCACTTTATGTCCTGTATTTTCAATAGCAAATAGCATTTATCAGTAGATCAGATACCCAGAGTATACAATGTCAAGACATTTTTTTAGGAGATTGAGGCTTGCAGCTATTTAAAAAATTATTTTAACTTTTTATTTCTTTGTTTTGCTTTCTTTCGTGATGAGCAGGAGATTTGAAGTTTTTTGTGTTGTGTTGAGCGATTTTTTTGTACTTTTGAGCCAATTGTAGTCTGATCCTATGAACTGAATGTCTGCTTGCAGCTCAGGCATATTAACCCATCTTCTAATTGCTTTTTATCCAAAAAGAATCACTTCAAGTGCTCCAACACTGTTCCACAATATGAGCGAAGACAGTGAGTGGTGACAACCAGGAAACTTGATTTAAAAGCCTGCATCCTGTTCAAGCAAATTACACCTAATGTGCATGCACCTGTTTTTGTGGAGTAAGAATATTTTGTAGTATGTTTTAAATGTACACAGATGTATGCTATTGTTTAAATCCATGCAAGAGAAGACAAAAGCCTTTTTGAGAATTTCACTTGTTATCAGATGCAATATATGATGATGTTGTGACTCAGAGTTAGTGCTGATATACTGTAGTTTTTTTGTGCTTGAGCAACTACCCTTCTCATAACAAAGAAGTGAGAGAATGTCACCTCTAAGTAAATAAGATGAGTGAGATTAGACACATACCAAAATGTGGGCGGCACTTTCCTGAGTATCCTGTTACTTCCCTTCCAAGCTATCATCTACTCCAGTTGAGTGAGTTGTTAAAACTAGCAGAGACATCTTAAGGTGCTGCTGACTCTCTACCTACAGATAGTTTGCCACAGTTGAGAGAAATACATGATTTCATAGAATGTAATAATAAGAGTGAAAAAATTGACATGTAGGCCTGCCTATTTACAACATGCTTTTTTGTCTTTCCACTTACAGATAGAAATAGCTTGCAGAAAACCTCATTTGGGAGCAGTGCTTACTCTGTGTGGATATGAATATTTGGTCTAGTTCTTAAAGGTCATCCAAAAGTTTTACGCTCTGAATCAGACTGTTGAAAATATTTCTGCTGCACTTGCTTTCCCTGGCATTCTAAAAATTAAGTGGGGTCCAGTGTCCATAGATACCATTGACCAGCTAGCTACTACCTACTGCATAGGATTCAGAACTGCTATAGAGATTGGTGGTGCCAGCAATCTCTCCTGTTTTTCTTCTCAGCTTCAAGAGTTGGCTCTTCTTTCCTTCATGACAAAACTTGTTAAACATTTAGCAAGCCTATATTCCTTTTCTTGACTGTTACCTCATCACTTTGGATCAACAGTCTGTTTGTGTGTTTTCCTCCAGCGTTTTTGGGAGGAAAATACAAAGTAAAAGTACATGTAGTAACATAGTAACCAAACCTAATCCTGAAATTCTTGTGGCTCCTGCTGTTATTGGATGGCTACTGCCATCTTCCTGTGTAATGTCTTGATAAAGTACTATTTCATATGAGATATTAAAGGAATTGAATAGCTGACTGCCTTTATGCTGTTAAGCTAGTAGTATCTTGTTATAAACTCTTACTATTGCTTAGTGCCAGTTCAGATGCAAACAGTGGCATCTGATCTGGCGTTCAAATGGGGAAGATTCTCCCAGCCTCACTTCCCTGCTGCTGACCTGCTGCCAGGATGCTAGTCTGTCTGCAGCTCCTCATCCTGGCAGCACATACAGCATTTAAATTCCCAAACTCTGCTGGTTTGGGAAAAAAAATTGTAGTCTCTCCATTTTTCTGCATATTTATTCAAAGCAAAAAAATGCATAAAATGAATTAATAAAGGCATCTTAGAGCTTGTGTTAGCAAAATGTGGAAATGAAGAACAAAGAACCAGCTTTTTAGGTAAAGTGTGTTCTGATAGCCTGTAAGACCATCCACAGGCCATCTTGTCCATAAATTATCCTAGAAAGTATTGGAAAGAACATGCAACAGTATTTATATGTTGGCAATATATTCCCTATTTTTATTTTGTTTCACTGATGGTGTGTGTACCTAGGAAAAAACTTAAGAGTTAGAAAGTCCTATATTAGGAGTATCATCTGGAAAATTGTTTTTTCTTGGTTCTGTAAATCTTCATGATGGTTAGACACTAATCATTGACAAAATTTAAAACATACTTGTAGGATATAGAGCAGATCTGGATAGGGGCTTTGGCGTAGATTTCAAAAACAAGGCAGAATACAAATTGTGTACATTCCTAAGTGTCACAGCCTGAAAGGGTTCCAGAAAGTTTTTGTATTGTAAGAGTAGTTAGGTTTTCTCTTGTATTTCTACAAGAGAAAGCTGATGAAGTGCATGCAAGAATCACTTCATTCAAAGTTTTGTAAGTATGTTCTGCTGGGAAAGTGTCCTGACTGGTGTTCTGTTTCCCCTTCCCTGCTTCAAATGCTATCTGTTCTCCCTCAGCAAGGAAAGTAACAATGCTTTTCATTTCAGACATGGTACTACATTAACCAGGGTTATATATTAGTTTCTATTTCATTTGGTCACAGTGCATGACCAGATTCAATCTAGTTTTGTGTGTGTGTTTGTGTGTGTGTGTGTTTGTGTGTGTGTGTTTAAAGGGTGGCTTGCACAAGAACAAGCTCCACAGACTGAAATTATTTAACCAGACATCCTTTCTTTTTTTTTTTCTTTTCATGACAACGATGTGAAGAGCTCCTGAAGGCTCTCATGGGGAGGGATGGGCGGTGATTTTGTGGAGGGCTGCACCAGAGCCTCTGCCAGCGCAGCTGTGTCAGTGGAGCCCTCTCATGGAGGTGGGATGGGAGCCTACAGTAGGAGGTTTCCTGTCAGTGTAGCTGTCTCTGACAACATGAACTGATCTTACAAAAGGATTCTTCTGCTGGCACATCCATCGGGCTCACATTACTGCTTGGCTGGAGTTAGTGACTTCCTGCGTGAGATCCAGCCTGGCACAACTGTCCCTGTTAGCTAAATGTGAGCTGGTCCTGTGTTGGACAGGAAGCAGGCATAGATGTCCACCAGGTCTTGATATCTGCAGTGTTTGAGCTGAAACAATGTGAGAAAGAGGGGTCTCTCTCTCTTCCACACCCTTCCACTTTGCTGAAACTTCCTATCATCCAGAAAAAGATGAAGTTTGAAGAGGAAATTTGTTAGAACCTCTTACTCTATTTTCACATTTCCATTTTAAGAAATAATATTTACAGTTGTCTTTGGAAGTACTTCTGCAACAGTTTTGTGTTGTTTTTTTTTTCTTTTTCATTTTTTAAGAGTTATTGCAAACTATCCTTTCAATTTACAAAAGCCTTTATTTAGAAACAAAATGCAAACCCAAACAAACCCCATGATCCAGAAAATCCAATCAAGGACCGCATGGGAGTAGAGGTTGAAGGAAGGACAGACCAAGGCCAGGGAAGATAAGGAAAGAAAACATATCTCAACAAAATGAGATGAGCCTTCAAAGAGAAGGTTAAAATTATCCCTTTTCTCATTTATTATTAGATAAAATAAAAAGTAAACAACTAGTTTTGGAGACTGCATAGATTTTGAGAAACTAAAAGAACAGTCCAAATCCAAAACAAACAAAAAGAGGACAGGGTTTAGAGACAGCATTTTAAGATGGAGTGTATAATAATTTGATTTTCTGAAGATTAAACTGCAAATAATATAAAATTGCTTACTCTTGGATGGAAAAATGGTAACTTATTTCCTAGTGTAAGAAAGTGTAAGCTACAGCAGTTTCATACAGTTTTTGGCTGAAGAATTTGTTATACTTGCTGATGATCCAGGGTGAGATTCTCATACGGGTATCACAGTGGAGTAAATGATACATGGCTTGTTCTGTATTTTACTTCTATGAAGGGAGACTTAAAAGCAATGTTGAGAGGTTCTCAGTTCAGACCATTACTTTTATGCTCTATGTACAATTTGTGTTCCACAAGAAAGCAGAGCAAAATTTTTATTTCAAATAATAAAATATTGACGTTAAAGCATAATGGCCTGAACAATTTAATATTTGTTAGTGTATGAATAAGCTGTGTAATGAAACAGACTGCACTATCTGCAAGCCTGAGGACTATACTTGTTAGAAGGCAGGCTGCTTTGTGTAGTGACCTAGAAATGATGAAAAATGGGCTGACAGGAACTTCATGAAGTTTGGTAGAGGCAGATGAGCTGCCCAGCAATTAGGATGGAATAACTCTGTGCAACAAAACAGTCTGGGAAACAACTGGATAAAAAACATCCCAGTCAAAAAAGGCCTGAGTGACTTGGTGACAGGATCAGAGGCAAAAAAGACAAGTTGAAATATGGACAATTTGAAATAGTTCTGAGGAAAAATAAAATCGTGCCTTGAGGATAGTCAAGTGCAGTCAGGGGCTGCTTGGAGAGAAGTGGAATCTCCATTGTTGGAGAGACTCAATAATCACCTGGCGATGACTCTGAGCTCCCTGAACAGCGGGACCTACATTTCAGTAGGACCTGGACTAGAGAGCCTCCTTAAGTCCTTTCTAAGCTTTATGATTCTCTTTTATAATATAGTTTGGACTTTGTGGAAAACTAGATTATAAAAATTTGTTCTCCTAAAATAATGTCTAGTTGTTACTATTTTCCTCTGTTTTTAAAAAATAGCATTTTTCGAAGTGATTCACAGTAGTGACAGCTGACTTCTAGGGAGCAATGAAAACTAATTTAGATGGGTAAGGATGGTTCAGATGGTTAGGTTTTATGTGCTTACTGGTTTTATGAGTTACATGAGACTGTAAATTACCTGGTTAAAAACATTATCTCTCTTTTCACTTTACTACAGCCAAAGTGCCATCTATGTGCAGGGTTAGATGCTACAAGAGGAAATTAACCGCATAAATCCCATAATTTCTTATCTGTTGTTCTGCCTTTCATCTTCCAACCCAATAGTGAATTTCTGTCTGTTTTTACAAGTATTATTGAAGGACTTGTAAAGTTTTAAGTGTTGTCATCCATGGGTTTATGTTTCCCATGGACATATTATCAACTTAAGGGCAACATTTTTTTTCCTAAATCAAATGTTTTAGAAGTGTATTATTGCTTTAATGGAGGCATAAGCTGCCAGGAAAATACTTAGTGATGCGATACTTCATTACAACTACACATCTGTAACTGAAACATTTTTTGAGTGCTCTTGTCAAAGACGGGAACAACTTTGTGTTTTTCTCAGTTAGTATACATGCCTGAAAGAATAAGCCTGTGTAGGGCATATGAACTGTGGCCTCTTAAAACTGTCTAATGTTGGCATGTGGACTTTTTGCATCCAGTTTTGAAGTAAGCTTGGGATGTGTTTTAGCTGTTTCCTCTCTGTAGAAGAAAAAAAAAGAAGAAAAATCAAACAATAGAAACTAGCTTAGACCTGCTTCCTCTCCAGTGATAATTATCTATGACACTGTGCTAACCTAAGCAGATATTCTCAGTTTCTGATCAGCCATTTCAGAGCCCAGCGTGTGGTTGGATTTGTGGGATGGTGATGGAGGAAGAAGGGGACTTTTATAATCATGTGATTTCTGTTACTTGGTTTCTGTTTTATTCAAGCTGCTTACACTATTATTTGTGAAATTTACCAATGCATTCTTTATTAAAAAACCCCACCCCTTAAGTCAGACCATATGCTTGAGAAGCTTTTGGAAGGCAAAGTGTTATTTCCTAAAAGGAATAAGCACTGATGACTTTTATATTACTGTTGTGTATTTGTCTGAAGGGAAGTGTGTGAAAAGATACCTAATGGTCTAGATAAAAGGTTCGCATTAATGGGTTAGAAGGTATGCTGAAATCTTTGGGATTTTCCTGGTGGACTTCTGCCAAGGTTTCATCTGAAACAAACAAATAAACAAAAATGTTTTATTTTGGAAGGGCTGTGAATTTTCTGTAATGTAAAATTCCTCTTGCAAGGATGTGAGTTGAGGGGTTTTGGTTCTGAATACGCAGATTTTTTGGACGGTGTAGGTGATAGCAAAGAATGAGAAGTCATTCAAACTTGACACAGTTGTGAGTACAAGATCTACTGATCTGCAGAGCTACATGAGCCCAGCCAAGAGGTTCTCCTGACCTACTTTTAGGTAACAGATCCTAAACTTGGCTATCACTGACACTTTAGAAATGCAAACATCAGATACCATAGTATCATAGGTAATGACCCAAATAAAAACTTTGAGACTTAATTTCTTTGTTTTAAAATTGTATTTTCCTTTTGTTGATTTTGCCATAAGATGTTTCTTCTTTAGGGAATTGTGTAGTCTGTGGAGGAATTTACCTAGTTCGTCAAGAACATCTATAATGGGATACATGTTAATTCTGTACACATAAATCCAGAATTTTCTAATTATCTGTGTTTATTTGAGTTGCATATGTACCTTTCACAACCTGTGTCCCTACTTTAGAATGTAAGTTAGAAATTGCTAAATGCTGCTCGGCTCATTCTGCCACATGTAGAATAAATTAAGAGTATCTGGTAGGGTTTTTTCTACTGTTTTCTATAGTATTACTAATAATAGACTTGTTTAAGACCTTGAACAAAAACATTCATTTTGCAGAGGACTAGTAAATAGTTCTGGTTCAGCACAGTAATTTAAACATTCCAGCTTTAAAAACTTGCCAAGCTGGAAGATGCTTCCTGCATGGATATCGTATTTTGCATTCCTGTTTTGTTTGAGGGACCCTCATATTCCCCTCTAAGTGTGTGATTTGTGATTCCCATTGAAACCCAGCTGAGGCTCTGGATTCACCTTTGTGAGGTTCCAGTGGGATAGTGCTGCCCACCTCTGCCTGGGGAAAGAAGTGTTGCCTTTTGCAGTGTGATTTAAGCTTTCCATCCAGGCATAATTAGGAGCAAACAGCAGAGTAAGGTTCTTTGTGTGTGTAGCGTGTGTAAAGCAAATTGTAGGAGTCCAGATCTCTTCTGGCACAATTACTTGCAGCACCTGTTTTTTCCTTGTATTCTTCTGAGCTTCGTTTCTTCAGCCTTCACATTTGCATTTGTGCATGTTCTCTGATCTTAGTGTTCTTTGCACAGGTTGGACTTGCTCTATTTTGTCCATGACTCCTACCTTTGAGCTGTCTTGCAGTTATTCATAGAAAACAAATCCTGTTACTGTTTCACTTACTTAGCTGGCTTTTCATTCCCCATCTGCTTGGGCCTTCTGCTTAACTTTTCCACTGCTTTCAGTCACATCAATTCAGCACTCTTTCTCTGCTTACCGTCGTGCTCTTTCAGCAGCTCCCAACAACTCCTTAATGTGCCTTTTTTGCTTTTACTTTTTTTCTAGAAATATCAGCTACTTCTCTTGGCTGCCATGAGAGGCAGATAGACATAATTAAATTGAGTCAGTGTCCCCAGGAAGGCTAGTGACTTTGCAGTATTGAAACTTGCTTCCTGTGAGAAGTACTTTCCTATACGATAAAGAAGCCAGTTTTTCTCCTGAATCTTGTAAATAAGTCCTAAAGTTCAATGTACGTAAATCACATTTCCTACTAGAAAAACAAGCTTTGGAAAATAAGTTTTTGGAAAATCTTGCATATTATAGCTTAGGCATATGTTCTTATTTTGGATGCCAGTACTGATGAAAGAAATCTGTTCTTTCAAGGATTGTTTTGCTATGCTGAGAGACTTAAAACTGTTGCTTCTGTACAGCAGCAGAAACTGCTTTTAAGATTAACACTTCTGGGGAAGGAGAGCAAACTAGTCCCTCAAAAAACAAGCCAACTCCCACTTCACACAGCAAGCAGTGTTACCTTTGCCAAAACAGTCAGGACCAGTGGTGAAATAAAAGATTTTGATTTGTTGTGAAGCTTGTCATCTGTACATAGTCATCAGGATTGATTGTGAGTATCTAAAGGCTTCTATACCTGCATGTGAAATGGTCTGAACAGCATCTGGCAGTATTACTGTGCTGTAAGTAGTCAAGGTACAGACAACCCCCATGAATGTGGTCTACATTTAAATTTGCTATCATAAGGTGTCTAAAGCTCCTAAAAGGCAGCTTCGGTGACTAAATCTAAAGAGCAGGATTTTGTGTTCTTTGAAACACCGTTGGTTCAATTTGTTTTGCTATTTGAGTTGAGAAAATATGTGTGTTTTCTTGTATAAGCTTTTCAAAAAGCCTTTTTTTTTGTGATCCTTTCATCTTCTACAGAAAAAGCATGACACTCAGGAAAGGAAAATTCTGCCTTGGTGTCAAAATGAGTTTATGTTGTGTTTTCTTGTTACTGTTTCTTTTCTCATCTCCTTATTTCTTGCCCTTGAAGACAAGGCAGATCCTTAACATAATCACATGGGAGTTCCTGTAATAGTGTGCAACAAATGCATTAGAAGATTATGTGCTGCCAGACTAGAAATAAAATATGCTCTCAAATATGTGTAGAAATATTAAAACTAATAAAAGAAAATCCCCGGTGATGGCTACAGCTACATTACCTGCACTAGACAAACTGGTAGTTCTGTATTATGCTTCTCTTCATCAGCTGGTCTTTTAACCCTCAGGTACTTGGTGAACACTAAACTTTGTTTAATTAAAATGGCAAAGAAATGGCTGAACTTTTCATGTAAAACCACCAACCTCCCAAAATCTGCGTAACAATGTCCATAAAGTTAATATGCCCCAAAGGGAGATTTCCCTTGGGTGGCCAGGGAGGTTGAGGCTAGAGGTGATACTTGCTCAAGATGCATGGATCCACTGCACTGCATCATGGATTTTAGCTGGGACTTCGGTGGAGAGGATTGTTTTTTTTTAATAATAGCTATTATTATTTATGGACTTTTTTCATATTGTCATCTTTTGTAATGAGAACATATTATTTGAACTTTAGGAACTAATAAAATATGTTTAATGTGCTAGTTTGTAGTGTGGAGGTAAATAAACAAATAGAATTCGAGTGTATTTCTGAGTTAATTTTGTTACTGTATTTTTTGTTCATTTTTGCATGGAAGGGGATAAGTATTGGTGTTACTTCTGTGATTGACATTACTCTGATTGTTCATAGGTTTCAGGGCAGTCCTGTGGTGTAATGGAGAGCACTCCAGACTCCAAATCCCAGAGGTCCTGAGTTCCAGTCTCAGTGGGGACTGTCCCTTGGCAGTTCAAAGCCTCCCTGCCATCCCATCCCGTCACATCTCGGATGCTCAGCAGGGTCAGCCCCGGTCAGTACCG
>JAWWLZ010000118.1:81724870-81771377 GCA_035041345.1 Poliocrania exsul
TCACAGCACCCGGTACTGACCGGGGCTGACCCTGCTGAGCATCCGAGATGTGACAGGATGGGATGGCAGGGAGGCTTTGAACTGCTAGGGGACAGTCCCCACTGAGAATCGAACTCAGGTCCTTGGGATTTGGAGTCCAGAGTGCTCTCCATTACATGGGACTGCCCATATTAGGTACTGTAGAAAGAGAAGAAAACCACAGTTCCTCTGCCAAAGAAGCTAATGTTAATTACTAGCTTTTCTACTGATTTTTAAACCTTAATGCTAAATGCATAATTCAGAACTCACCAGTGTGCCTCACTAAATGCCCAGAGGAGAATCTGAGCATAGTTAGGGGAAAATAGTAGAGGGAAATAATTACTTTTTTAAAAGATGGCAGTTCTGTCACACAGTGACTTTTCTATTTACAGTCTAATGCTACTTTAAAATAATGAGTGCATTATAAATGATTACTGATTTTCTTTGCTTCTGAAAATTCATTGAAATTTTGTCTGTGTGGGTTGCCCCAGAGGATTGCAACAGAAAATTTGTATTTTCACGTTCAGTTTTCATTTCTTAACTCTATGCTGTGCATCTTCAAACTGCTGTAACTTTCTGCTGATGATCATATCCTTTCTTCTTATCAACTTGTATATGTCATCTTTCTCTTTAGTCTTCATGAGTACCGTTTGAAAGTATTTCTTTTTTACTCTAAAATTTTAATCTGATTAAAAAAAAAAAAAGAATTCTGCTGTTCAAGCATGTCTTTTGTGCATAGTCTATACCAAATCATTCATGAGAAGAAATGTGAAGCTCAGAGTTAATGTAAATTGACAGTTTGCAGAGATATCTTTTAATTGATGTCAAAAAGACCTTAACAGAAAACTGTATATGAATTTGCACCATTAAAACATTACTCCCTCTCCTTACCTACAGAGGCACTTGATGTGACCAGTCTGGCCTAACGCACTGCTTGCAGAAGAGATGTTTGCCCAGATAGCTGCATTAGCTGCCTCTGTTTGTAATGTTTTTTGGCAGTCAGGACAAGTATGGATCAAGAAACTAGCAGGAACGTCTTTAGCCATGTGTGGTGTCCCAACACCGGTTTCTTGCCATGAACCGCATTTGTTTTCAGCAGAATGATTTAATTTTGGAGTGTGTGTTCACATTAGTTATTCTAAGTATTTCCTGGTGTATTATGCCTTGAAATGAGTGTTGGACATGGAATATTAAAAGTATTTCTCTGGTTTCTCCAAAGTAATGTTTGGATAGTAAAAACTCAAAATGGAGGGGAAATGCTTGTAAAACTTCTTTTTGCCCATTTATAAGATGATTAAAAAAAAAAAACAACAAACCCAAATTATATAAAATAGCTCAAAGGGATTTGCAGATCATTAAACTCTCAAATGTAGCTTAAAATGCTTGTAATATCATAAATTTCTATATTTTTATAGAGATTTTGTAAAAATTTCTTTGAACGTGTAAAATTTTGCTGGGTTGTGTTTTGGGTTTCTTTTTCTTATTCTGATCGTAAAGGTCTTACGATATTTGATGCCTGTGACTGCCTAAAATGTTTTCCTTAAAAGAAAATAGCTTTATTAATTTTGACTTGGATTCCTCCGTAACAGTACTAGAGCAGTATGAGAAGCCAAAATTGCTGAAGGCAAAATCTTGACCAGAAAAAGAATTGGTTGCAAACAGTTACAAATACCAAACATTGTGCTTTTCTAAGGACTGCATCTGGTTATGCAGTTGTCTCCTGGAGACAATCTTGTGCATGAAGTGGTGTGCGTAGTATGGGATGATATGTGACTGGCAACTAGTAGTGATGCCACTGATTTTTAATTTGGGACATACTGGGGAAAAAACTGTTCTGCAATAATTGGAAAATTATTTCAGTCTTTCAGCCTGAAGCATTTGTCTTATTTGCATGTTCTTGTTTGTTTGTTGTAAAGAATATGGAATTTCAGGGTTCTGTAAATCCATTTGTTCAAGAAAATGGATTCAGGTCTGGAGCAGACATGTATTGCAGGCAGCTGTGGGGCATTCGCAGAGCTCTGTGTGGCAGAGCAATCCCCGTCCTCTGCTCAGGGTTACCAACTGCTGTGGTGGGGGTGGCGAGGTGCCAGCTCTCCTCTGCGGCCATGGCAGCAGATGTTGTGCATATCTGAGTCCCTCAGATTCCGGAGTGGTTTTTTGATGTCGTTGAAATCACTTTTATGATTTAGATATGCAGAAGGAGCTTTTTAACAGAGGATTTTTTTCTTTTTGATGGACTCTGAGACAGTGGTGAACCTACTTGTCTGTCCCCAAAGTACTTTAGAGACTCTTCCTCCAGAAGTATCTTAGATCAGAAATCCAGAGATTTCTTTCTTGTAGAATAAATGATACTTCCAGATACACTTACTTGCTACAAGTTTTTACCTTCCTCTTAATTTCTTCCTTCCCCCTGCACTGATACAGTCGGTTCAGAGATGCATGTGGGTACTTGAGCTTGGTGTTGGTGGTTGTGTCTCCTGAATCCCAGGGATGACCTGAAGTCTTGTGGGCCTTGGTCTTCTCTGCCAAGGACTGAGGAAAGAGTCACTGAGTTAAAGAACATTGGATGTTGACATGGTTTCCTCTTCTAAGCCCACCTCCTTCTGCATGCTGTAAATTTAATGCTTTTGTGGTATACCTGCAGTGAGGCAAATAGAAGGAAATTAGTTGTTTTTTTCCTAAATGAATAGGAGTTTTTAAAAATAGAAGTTTTGGTCTACTAGAACAAAAGAGGGCTAGGTCTTGGAAGAAACTGGAGAAGGATCCCTGCAATGAATACTGGCTACCCTTTAGTAAAGCTGAATCCCATTAGTGCATTGACAGGATGTACATACTGCTTTAGTACACTCTCTTGAGAAGTTTATATAAACCTAGTAATTATGTGAGCTTCAGATATTCTATCTGAACAAAAACTATGTCAAGGCAATCTAATTTGTATTAAGATATAGGACATGTCTCTGTTGACTGTGAACAGAGGCTGAGACAGCACTGCTTGAAAATTTCATTCAAAGCCAGTGAGAAAAGCTGTCATGAAAGATGATTCTGTGCTGTTTATTCTATTTTATAGGTTTTCAGCACTGCAGCTGAATAAGAGAATTGATGTGAATGTAACTGCACTAGAACAACATTGGAGATGAGGGGCTTTGGGGGAAAAGAGTCTGGGCAAAGGACATATCATGAGTTGATAAACTGATAAGAGATTAAATAATGAAAGAACACTGAGCAATGTGCAGTAATAAAAATCACTGCTACACAATTACAAAATGTCACCACGTTACAAATGGAGAGGAAAATAAAGAATTAAATGTATTTGCAATGAGTTAAACTTTGTGGAAACTCCCCCCCCCCCCCCCAGACTCAGAGAGTTTTCTGTGTGCAGCTGAGAATATGAAAGGCTATTTATGCCTAAGGAGAAATAAAAAACCCAACCCAAAGTTTAGACCAAAAGGTTTATGAGAAAGGAAGATAATGAGGTGGCTGAAGAACAACTTGGTTTTACCAAAACCATATATAAAGCAGCATATAAAGAAGCACGTAGAACACAACTCTTGAAGAATTGCAAGCTCTTAACTGGAGGGTTAGTAATAACTGTTTTTTTTTTCTCTATAATGTGTATAAGACATAAAGCAGTGAAAAATCCCAAACTAATGAGGTAAAGGTTAATATTTATGGTAGGAATATCTTGCCCTTATGCTGCTTTTAGATTGTCACGCTATTGTTCTTCTTAGAAACTGTGTTTGTAATACAGACTGCAAAATTAAAATGTCCACATCGTTGTTTATAGTTGGGATGCTAGAAGATGGAAATCTGTCCCTTGCAGGTGTGCACAAAATAACGCCTCTCAGGAAGCGAAAAGAGCATGTAAACCAAGCTGGACCTAGAGCCCTCTCTGCTGGATGGCTGGGAAACAACACTTCAAACAGGAAAAAACAAAAGTTTTGATGTAGAAAAGAAAATCTGAGAGGCTAGTGCAATAAATTTAGACATAAACCATAAATCCTAGGTAGTTAAGGTCTTCCCTAACTATAAGCAGATGAAATAGCATACACTTATTGCATAAAATGGCCTTCTCTTCTTAAATTGTTGTGTGATACATTTTAATGATAATTCTTTTCTTTTGAGTGTATATGGGATCGGGGTGGGGGTGGGGGGAAGGAATTAACATTCCATCTTAGAAATTTTAAAAATTCATGTTATCTCTACCAAAGAGTATTAATGTAAAGGATTTTCAAACCATATATAGCATAGGGGGTATAGATGGGTGCTGTGTTTTTGTAGCAAAGCTCCAAAGAAATGAACACTTACTATAGAAGCTGTAGTAATATGTGAAAAATAGGCTATTCCAAGATCAAGTACTTTTTTAAAAATGCACTTGGCAAGATGTAACATTATGTGTCTGTTTTAAAATAAAATACATTTTCCAGTATGAGGGGAAACCCTATCATAGTAATTAAAGTCTGTATCTTACTCCTGAAGTGAAGGCAAACACGGACTTTTAGAATTATTTTTGTCATTCCATTCAACTAGTGGAAATGGGAGAGAGGCAGAGAGTAATTGGATTGCCACTTTATTGCCAGCACTGAAAGATCCACTAAAATTATGCAGCTCCCTGAAGTCCAGTCATTTGGAACTGATTCTGAAGTGTGTGTGTGTGTGAGCACACATGTATAGCTTTTATGTGGGTTTTTTAAGCCAAAAATGTCTACTGGAGATAGGAGGGATCAACTTTGAATAAACTCGTGAGGGGCACTGACTCTCCCCTCTTCCATGGTCTTTCAAAGTATGATAGCAGCTGAAGACACTCATGACATCTGGTCACAGAAAGTTCATTAGGGTTAAAAAAATGCAGGCTTTGTGTACGCTTTTGGAAACCTTTGGAAATCTTGTATACAGGGAGAACTATACAGCATAACAGTTATTGACCTTTATTAAACTTGGTTCTCCTTCATTTTTGTCTTGTGGGAGAAGCACGTTCTGGAAATGTTTGATGTTTTGTAAAGTATTCATTGTGAAATATTTCTTTCTTTTTGAGTCATCATTTCACTTAAGGGTAACAACTTGATTAATGGTATTAGAAAGCAGATAGTGTGATTGAGTTGCTTTAGGGGTTTTTTTGCCTACTTTTTTTTTCAAGTCACAATGACCTAACCACTTGAAAATTTAGATTAAAAATGGTGTAAGAAGTGTTGTAAACTAGTAAGACACAGTAAGATTTTTACAGTATGCTTTTATTCTGTAAGAAGAAGTACTGTGAGGTGACTATTTCTGAAAATGACAAAAATGCCAAACAGAAACCACAAGAAAAACATCAAAAAACAATCAATACCCCCTCAAAACGAAACAAACAAACAAAAAAAAAACCAAAACAAAAACCACAAAAAAAACCCCTAAAAACCCAAAAGCATGTCTAAGTAACAAAGTAACTGATATGAATTTATCACATTGTAGCACTCGCTAGGTGCTGTATGAAAGGCAGGAATGACATTGTGTAAAGGACTGAATTTGTTCTCTTGAAAAGGCAAGAGTAGTGCAAATGTAGAGTGAAGGATGCCTTTTGTGTTTGTGCTCTTTCTTTACCTGTTTTTTCCTGTCACTTGTTGGCCCATCTAATTCTAATGGTACAATGAACAAAGAAATTTTAGAAGTCTATTTATAGACGTTGTTGTGGATGTACCTCAGGTGTATTTATTTTCCACAGGAGAATAAAGGCAGAAACATTACATTGCCAGTTTTAACTCTTTAGTAGGTCTCAAAGTGTTCTCTCAAATATTTTTTGCATAAGAAACAAAGTATTTTCTATATAGTTGTATGACATATGGAATATTAGGCAACTGTCTAATAATTTGTTTATATGTGTGTATACACACACACACACACACACACACACACACACACATACACACACATATATCTTCTGGTAGGGTAATAAGTGCTGCCTAACCTCTACTACATGAACTTGTGAATATGGTTAAGCTACACAATGAGCATATTGCAAAGATTCTAGACATTTTCAGTGTTAACCTAAGACAGGCCTCGAAGACACTTACATATCTGCCAGTATTGACTGGAGTGCAAGCAGTGCAGCAGCAGGATGCTAAAGGGGACCTGTAATGTGTCTGTGGAGCCACCAACCAGTTGCTACAGTGTGAAACAAATGCATGTATTTCATAGGTCATATATGGAACAAAGTCCCCTGAAATGTCTTTTTATGCTCTAAAACTGTCAAAGGTCTGATCCTGTCTGTCAGTCCTGCCTGGCTGTAGTTACCACAGCAAAGTAAAACTTCAGCAGTCAATGCCTAAACCCATTCAGTGTCCTAAACCCACAGTCATGTTTCTGCTGTAAAGGCATCATCTCTCACAGTAGCTTGGGTGCTTTCTGAAGAGTTTTAGACAGACCAACCTCATTAAAAAGCAGAAAATGGGTGATTGAGAATATACACCTGATCTCTTCAGCTGTAACTCAGTAATTTTGTGGGTAATAGTCTTGTGGTGTCAGGAGACCTTAACTCGTTCTGTGCTGGAATGGAGTTATTGTACTGTACAGATCTGTTCTCCTATGACTCAATAAAACCTTTTTCCAAAAGAATTACACAATTTTAAATACTATTTAATTTTAAATAGTTTTTCTGATGCTAACTTTACCTGTGCTATAATTTACCACAGAATTTTCTTAAATTAATTGTCTCTTATCTATACATGTTTTTATTTTTATTTTTTCAGGGCATGGCTTTTACCTTGGAGGAGAGACAACAGTTGAATATTCATGGATTATTGCCACCTTGCTTTCTTGGTCAAGATGCTCAGGTTTATACAATTCTTAAGAATTTTGAAAGGCTGACATGTGACCTAGACAGGTAAAGTATGGCTATGAAACTTTACCCTAGTTACAAACCATGAGTTTTTTACCTTTTTTTTTAATGGTGTTACAGTGGAAGTCTGGGGATTTTTTTTTCAAGCTGTGGTGGTTGATTATTGGGAGTCAGTCACTTTGCAGAAAACTTGCTTTATCATGTTAAAAGAAAGAAAAGAAAAATATCTCTGTCTTGGGGGTGGGGGAGGAGAGAATATTTTTTTAAAAGTACAGTTCATCCAGATAAGATAGACACAAATAATACATAAGTATAAATAAATATAATCTATTTACAAACAAATTTAAATAAAAGGTTTTACAGAAGCCATTTCCTTCAGATAAAATTTTTGCAAATCTGTCCCTATTAAGCTTAAGATCTGGAAATACTTAACAAAAACTTGATATCTTTCTTTCCCACCTATGAGTCTTCTTTTGCATGTTCTCTTTTCCAAATAAGCAGTTGGGTAAGGACGAAGTTTGTTTCCTGCTTCTGTGACTGGACATCCCTAAAACAGAAGCACTAACATTAAATTATTACATCCTTATGTCTGGAGCATTAGACTATAATTTGCCATTTTAGACCATAAAGCCAGTTTTGATTATAATGCCTGTTTTATTTTAAAGGTTATGCTGTACTGTGCAGCTTTGTAGTAGAAATGTATTATTGTTACTTTGGGTTTAGTAATGTACTTCAGCTGACAAAACTAACAAGTCTTTGGTTCATGGGAATAGCTCTAAACTATTACAGTTAGGCATTTTTCTTGCTAATGTGTTCACTAGTCAAAAATATTTCAATTAAGATTTTAGTAATTAACATATTCAAAAAATAAAGCCTTGTTTATTTCCCAGTCTTATTATGTGGCATGTGATAGTGGTATTTTATCAGCCATAATTTTTGGTCCAGGTATTTGTATCTTCTCCGTATAGTCTGAATAAACAATGTGGCCCCACTTACAGTGCTGGATAAGCTGTGGTGGGATCTGCATCCATGAGAGACACTTAAAACTTGACTCAACATGGTCCTGGGCAAACTCTGACTTTGCATTGAGCAGGGGATGAGATGAGGCGATCTCCAGGGCTCCCTTCCAACCTGAGCTAGCATATGCTTTCATAATGCAAGTCACAGTAGTTAAGAAATAAGCTTTCCTGGATAATTTTGGATCAATGCGAATTTGTGTAAATTAAATCAGGTTGTCCCTTAAGCACATAAAGTTATATAAATCTGCAAGTACCCCCAAATGAAATGGTTTCTTTAAGGCATCGTATTTATATTCTGTGTGAACACCCAGCAGATCGAAATTCACTATTCATGCCATGGGATGCTTTGATAAAAGATATTTTCCTCATATATTAGTGAGGCTTGATATAGCTGTGGTGTTTTCTCCATTTTTTAGCAAAATGCAGTAACTTCTATTACATATGTACATCTACATTTAAGAGCACTGATGGAAAGACTTGGAAACATTTGCACACAAAAGATATTTCCTTTGAAGACTGTCAACAGTGATATCTTGGGCTCCTTTGCAGATAAAATACTTGTGTGAACTGAGTGTGCAAAATGTGATTTGCAGCTGTGTTTATAAGTCAAGTGTCTGAAAATTTTATTGGAGTATGTCAATAAAGATCCTGCTCAGAGAACATGTGCATTACATGTGTGTGAGCTCAGACTCTTGTCTCCTATATTTATACTTATATCAAAAAATTTTAAAGAAACAAGTGACTGGGATCCTGCCATAACAACTCCTTGAATAGCTTCACTGATGGAGAAAGCCAGAAGACATCGATTGTTTTAGCTGGAACTTGAAAAGGAATCTCAAGTGCTCCCTGTACAGGCAGGTATTCAAGGACAGCCTTGCATAAGAGCATGCAGTTAGTGCCTTCTACTGAGTGTAAATGTCCTAATTCTAGAAAAAAAACCCATGTTTCTTGGAGTATGCATCTGGCATAGTCCCTGCTCCCATAGAAACAGTGATTGAGAAGAGGGAAAAGGAAGCCATTGTTTTCTTTCCAGAGCTTGGATTTGACAGTGGGTGTCTACCTGTGTGTTTTATGCCCAAATACAAAAGATTAAGGACAAGCATTTAGATATTGCAGAGGTGGAAGCTTTTTAAGTACTGTAGGCAGAAGGGTATTGCCTGGTGAAACATAAATGCTGTGTATGAGAGCATCTTACGTTGGCAGGATGGCAGCTTTGATTGGAAAGAGGGTGTGTGAAAATTCATAAAGTAAGCTGATAGATCTTCCCATGGCATGACATATTTTGGCGTGGCTGAAACTCATTGGCTGACTTGCAGCATGAAGTTGCTGTACTCTGAAATACCAAGAGTTCATACACAAAATGAATGTGGAGCAGCAGCAAATATATTGCCTGGTATGCTTGGCAAAAGGGATGGCAGTAAGATGAAATAATTCTATTCCTCTAACTTAATTTGGAAAAGCTGTGATAGATTCTGCAAATAATTTAATAATTTTTTCTTCCCTGCATCTTCTAATTGTCTTCTTGCTGAAAATTGTTGCCCCTGTCTTCTGGCTGGGCTTTTCTTTCTTCATAGAGTCACACTGGTAAAATGTTATTCCGGATGTGTGAATTTTATGAGGGAACCGTCATACAACTTTTTCAGAGAAGTTATCTGTCTTTAATGCATTTGTGCATTAAAAATGATGCAAAGTAATGGAGCTAAGTATCTTACATGGGTTAAAAATAATAGCCATTCCCCCCACCTTCCCTTATTTGCTCTCCTGTTTTGTAAGATAAGAGCAAAGAAATTTTGAGTTCGGATTTTTTCACCTTTCCATTTTGCCTTGTAAAACGCATGCTGGTGATAGTTGGGCCAATTATCCTAAGAAATCATCAGTAATTTCCCACTAGTTATAAGTAAAGTTTTCGTTTGAGTTTGGATGATACCTGGTTTATATCGTTTTGTTACTACTGTATTTCATTCCCTTCATAATAGCAGACTAGTATGAAAAGTTCTTAGCTGAAGTAAAAGAAAGGGAGGAAAAGTGACCTGCTGAAATGTGAATGCTTGGCAGTCTCCTTTGTCTGACTTGCCAGACCTTGGTTTTTGTCCTCTGCAACTCTTCTCTGAAATCTTCATTCGACTACTTGTCTGAGGATAGATATTATTTTTCTCCCTTTTTATAGCACATGTGATTGTTCTCAGTGTTTTATTGCTTGTTTTCACCATGTTTTCAATTAAATGTGGGTTTCAATAAAAGACTTCATTAAATACTGAATTTTAAATACTTTTAAAACATAATGCTGAAAATCACTTCAAGCTCTTAGTTGTGTAGATTACTTGGATATTGGTAAAAGATGCATACTTGTTGTCTAATGTGTTATAACCAGCAACACATTGAGAATGAAGCCTTTTTGGTTTTCCCCTTATAAAGAATTTTTGAGAAAGAGTATACCCCTAACTAACCAAGTTCCAGTGATGAAAATAAAGAGATACTAAAAAGTCATTGAAAAGTATTTTTCACTTTATAATAATATTTCTTATACTGATTTGGATATGATCAAGTATGTAATATTTGAAAATATGATTATAAGTAGTATGAAGTTACTACCTTTGCATATTCTTTAGCATATCTTGAATGTAAAAGTGACATGATGAATACAAATAAAAAAATAAACCCTCTAGTTTAATGCTACAGGACAGTATAAACAGAATGGAGAGTTTTAGCAAACAGGTTTAAGCCCTTGAGGAAGGCTTTTCCTAAACTTTTCTTTTGTAAAAGATTTCTTAACCCCATTTAAAATCTGAGCTTGATCTGAGTTATAAGAAAGGATGAGTAAAAGATATTTTCAGGTCTTAAGTAGCCACACCTGATTTTAAAGGAAAGAGATAAACTAAATAAAATACTGGCAACTGCTTCAAAACAGTGCTGTGGCTTCCATGGTGCTTGCAGGCTCCAGTACAGATGTATAACATCACTTTAAATATTCTCTGGAAACAAAATTAATGTCTTCATGTGTATTCACAACTGCATGTGCATTAACTTTTGTATTTCTAAGGGAATGTTGGGATAGTTGTCCTGAGGAGACAGGTTTTAATGAAGAAGAATTCAAGGACATTGAATACAGCATTGAATATGCTGTATCCTAATGAAATACTGGGAAAATGAATGACTAGTAGGGAAATGTAATAATATGAAAGAAAATTAGTATGTAGTGTATATTTGTAGCTGAGAACTACAAGAGCAGGATACAATTTAAGCTTGGAGAACATTCAAAACTAATGTATGTGATGGAAGGTAGTTCAGATTGCTTCATGGTGATGATGTTTAGAGTCCATCTGCAACTTTTTGGTTTCTGGGTCTTTTATCTCTTTAGGGTCTAAAATACTCTTCATGACACAAGGCGAGGGACACTGTTTTGCTTCACTTCTGTCACCTCATTATAGTCCCCACCTGCCAAACTGGCTGCAGAACCCTTGCTTATAGTGCTTGTTAAGGGTTTACGTAGCAGATTGCAGAGGTGCTTCCCTGATATAGACGGATATACAAGCTAAGCTTGAATGAAACACATTCAGATTTACTAAGCTGTTTGTTGTTAGGTAGTTACCTGACTATATTTGTTTTTTTCCTAAAGAATGGGTTAGATTTTTGGGCTCATGTGATGCATGAGTATGCAGAGGAAAAGTTCATGTGAATAATACTTAAGCACACAAAACCTCCAGGCTTTTAGATTTGTTGTATATGTTTCCTCAATACTTTTGTAATAAAATGATGGGCATATTAGATTTTTTGAGGGTAAGTAATTAGTAATCCATTGTAAATTAAAAATTGCATAAATCATATACATAAATTAAAGATTTTATGTAATCCTGTTGGTACAGAAGACTACTTAATTTTGCAGTAATACTTTATTACAACTAGTGAATAGAGAGGTGAGGTTCAGGATTACCAAATTCCTCAATATTAAGTATTCCCAAAGTAACCAGATTCATAGCTGTGTGAACTGGTATAACTTGAAGTCATATTTGTGCTCATAGACTCATGTGTCATACTCAGCATTGGAATTTGGCTTCCTGGTTGGGATCTTGAAGCAGTAATGTAATTATTCAATATTAATGTGATGATAGTCAAAAGTAAGTCATGCTAAACGTCTTTTCACTCATTTCTCTGATTTTTTTTTTCTCATTGGTTTTCTTTTTAAGAAAATATACAACTTCTTCCAAATTTATTTTCATTGGGAGATATAACATTGCAGATTTCATGACAAACATAGACTTTGAGGATGAAAGGCCATATGTGTATGCTTTGTTTATGAAAGCTTTGTACTTCAGTATTTATTTGAAGTATTTAATTGAAGCGTTAGTCTGGATTTAAGACAAATTTCTATCAAGGCAAGAGCATGAAAAGCTTAAAGTTTTTAGTTTTGTTTCCTTTGGGCAAGTGAGTAAGCTTGTTTAATATATATTTTATGATGGTATCATTTTGAATGGAGCAACTGATATGTGCTGAAAGGGTTCTGACAGACCAAAACCTCAATTACAGCTCAGTGTTTTATACCTGAGAGGGATGAGCTTCCTGAGTATGTGGTTTGTCAACTTTGTGATGGTTTCACCTTCTCTCTCAACCAGTTTGTTATCCTTTGTTTCTGAACCATTTGTCCTATTAAGACAAGGAGGAATTAAAATACTTTTAACAAGATAGAGACTATTACAGAGCAAACATAATTTTAATTATCTAAACAACTCTATATTTCTAAATCTACTGTATATGTTCCCTTGATGTCTGTCTAATTATATGTAATTCTCCACAGATACATTCTCCTAATGAGTCTTCAGGATCGAAATGAAAAGCTTTTCTATAAAGTGCTGGCTTCTGACATTGAAAGGTTCATGCCTATTGTTTATACTCCCACTGTGGGACTGGCTTGCCAGCAATATGGGTTAGCATTCCGGAGGCCAAGGTATGTAAGTTTATATTTCAAATAAAAGCAATTCTATCTTATTTTCCTTTTGGCAGATTTCTGCAGGGGTTTTCTAAATAGCTGAATGTAATCCAAAACTGCAATAATTGAGATAATTCAAGCTACACTTTTTGTCTGCATTAAACAATAGTTTGTATTGCCTTAAGAAGGCAAATGGTTAGTTTAAATCCATTAAAACATGGGTATATTTTTAATCTTATGAACTGACTGTTTCAGAATACTAGCTACATGTTACAAGACCACAGAAGAATGGAATCTTAGTCTTAGATTTGTCTTAGGAACTTGAAGAGCGTAGACTTTTGCCTATATGAGTATTTATATTGTAGGTATTTTATACATATATTTACACACACATATATAATATGTATATAAACTAAAGATGCATTACACATGTACCTACTGACATCTTAAAAATGATATCATCAAAATGCCTGCCTCACTGCTTAGTAATTTGCTGCTTCATAGATTGGTGACTGGAATGCCTTTATTCAGTGTACAGTATCTGTATTGACAGAGTGATGAGGAAGTGGTATGAAAGAAGGATGGATCCTTCTTTTTTAACTCTGCCTCTGAGTATCAACTCACAGAGTTTGAGATTTATGGTGGTTGCTGTTTGAGAGCCTTGTGTATATCACTGCCTTCAAGTGCAAACTGGAACAACACTTGGGAGTCTTCTGTAGAATTTTCTGGGAAAGGAAGAGATAAATGAGCTGCATGTACATAGCTCTGTTAGCAGAAATGGGTTTTTGACAGTCAAGGCATTGATAAAAAATAAGCTTGCAAGATTTAAGGAAACAAATGACTGCTCACAAATTCCTCAGCAGGCAGTATTGGAGGGAGACTTATGGGTTCATGGTTTTGTTGTTAATGTGAAAATCATTTTGGCCTCGTGGCTGACAGGATGAGTCAGGACCAGCTGGCCAACTGCAGAAAACAAGAATTCCCACTCCTATACACATGAAAATGTTCAAAAATACCTCAAGAATGCTTACTTAAACCTATTTAATGATCTGTGGCTCTTCGGTGCCTCCCTTAGCAAGAGAAGTCAACTCCTTTTTTCCCCTCAGTATTTACCACCATGGTGACTTCATTGGCCTTCCAGGAAGTGCTAAATGTGTCTGGAAATTAAATCTCTGCTTACACTGGACTCGTTGCCCCTTGTTTTGGTATCCACTGCCATATAAAATAGTTCACAAGGAGCACCTCTGCCCATGCATGTACTTCTCACTTTCTCCCCAGACCTGTGAAGCGTCTGTGGAGAAAAACACCCTGTTAAGTGAAAGTCATAGAATCATTAAGGTTGCAGAAGACCTCCAAGATCATTGCGTCCAACTTTTGACTGAACACCACCATGTCAGCTACACCACAGCACTAAAGTGCCATGTCCAGTCATTTCTTGAACCCTTCCAGGGTTGGTGACTCTACCACCTCTGTGGGCAGGTCATTCCAGTGCTTAATAACCCTTTCAGTGAAGAAATTCTTCCTGATGTCCAACTTGAACCTCCCCTGACACAGCTTGAGGCCATTTCCTCAAATCCTGTCAGTAGTTGCCTGGGAGAGGAGACCAACTCCCACCTTGCTGCAACCTCCTTTCAGGTAATTCTAGAGAGCAATAAGATCTCCCCCAAACCTCCTCTTCATCCAGGCTAAACAACCTCGGCTCCCTCAGCTACTTCTAAAGTGACATGCTCTCCACCAGCTTTGTTGCCCTTCTCTTGAGGTGCTCCAGCACTTTAATGTCTCTTTTGCAATGGGGTTAAAATGAGACGATCTTTAAGGCCCCTTCTAATCCAAAGAATTCTGGGAATCTTTGGTTCTGTGTCCTTTGACAGACCCTCTCCTGATTATGGAAAATGCCTATACGTTGCAGTCTTTCACTCTGCTCTATTACAGAGAACTGTTTTTTCCCTAAGAAAAACTTTTTCTAAATTTTTCCAAAATCAACTCTGTAAGGCAACCAGTATAATTTAGTTTGAAATTGCATTCTAGGCCATGACTCATTTACCATTAATCTTTATATACTAGCATCCCTTATAAACAGCATTCTCCATGAGGTAGATGGAGAAAAAATAAACATTAACATTCAGAAGGAGAAAAGCAGTAAAAGACATAGAATTTAGTCCAGTCTATACAATCTTGCAGTTTTGATTGGGTTTTTTCCAGATGTTGCAATTAACGAAAAATGGTATAATCTGATCATACCTTAAAAAAAAAGATATTCTTATCCATAAAAACTGTATATGTGTTTTATGCTGACTCATATGTAAATACTGTCTTCACTGATAAGTGACTTGTTTTTCTTTCAGAATGTTTTTTATTTCAGTATATTTTTGTTACTGTCTCTTCCTACAGCTCAGAAAATGTTTGCTATTTCATTATTTAACAATGATCACATTAGAAACAGACCTGTTTATATAGGTAAATAAGTTAAAAATTACCCAGTTGCTACAGGTAGTATTTAGCACACTAGAATTTGAAAGGCACTGTCTAATTATTCGGTTTGCATCTGTGAGAGTTTTTTTAATATTCAGTTTGATTTCTTTACATTGTGAAGTTCGAAGCCCCTGGCTCACAAGTTATCTCTTGAGGCAAGGAGCAACAAAAATTAATTTAGCGTTTAAAATACAAGCATCTCATGGGATCATCAAATGAGATCATCTTCTGTGACTCCCTTTCATGTTTTTAGAAGACTATATGGGCTCATATGATGTACTTACGGTTCTAGAAGGACTCGGTGGCTCAGGCGAGAGGTTTTCATCCCAGAGCAATATTTTGCAATTGTAGAATGAACATTCATGGCTGACCAGCTGACCATCTGATTAAGCATCATTTCTCAAGAGAACCAGCTGCAAAGTAACTTGACTCACTGGTTTGAAGCTCATCTGTATTTTATTTGTGAAGTTCAGTTTCAACTCAAGATTGCGTTCTTTGGTCTGAATATTCAGCTTTAAATCCACCAGTTTAATAAGAGTGTTATTGTAGAAATAAACAGTCCAGATCTGATAGCAGACCTGTAACATGCATCTATCTACACCACAGAGTTACATAAAAATAATGTAGATCACTCTCTCTGGTCTTCATCCTAACTATTGAAGACAATGGGAGGAAAAAAGAGGGTTCTCCAGGGAGTTGGTCTGAGAAGGAATTTGGACCTGAAGAGATAAAAGCTTTGTTTATGCTGGGAGTATAATAGTGCCGTAGGTTTATTGCAGTGTTCACACTCTCATTTTAAGAACATTGTCTCAGAATCTCTGCTAGGTCACTTTTTGGTGCAGTTCCTGTTCTTTAAATTCCTAAATTAAAAAATTCTTCAGTTGCACAAAGCGTGTACATACACATGACAGCTCTTGCTGACTTACCAAGAAACAATTTATTTCTATAAATGGATTTCTGATATATAACAGTTCTTTCATCCAACAAGAATAAATATGGGAAAGCTCAATGGAAATTTCCTGTGAGAATCCAAAATCAACTTTTTACATTGTATAGAGAACACCCAGGAGTTTAAGGTTCTTGTGTAAACTCAGCATTCAGAGAGGGGAGGAAAAATTGCCAAGTACTGCTATGCTGAAGGCTTTGGATGCTGTTAAAATGTTAGGTGACTGTTTATGTATTGCCATTCCTAGAAGGAAAAGCCATTTCAAACGGAGTATGAGCAGAGCGAGCCCCGGTAACTATTGCAGCCACACAGGAATGGCACAGTTCCTTTGAAATAACTTCTTGGTTTAGTCACACACTGTCAAGCTGACTAGGAACCATTTTTAAAGCAGCTATATTGTATCTGATGCAGCATATTGAAGATTCACATGCAGTCTCTTAAAAGGCAAAGTGTGTTAGCCTCAGCTTTGAAGTTTTTTACCAGATTGGCTCCTCATTGAATTGTGTGACTGACTCAGCACATACCAATTCAAGACATATTCCTTTCCTTGTATTTCTCTAAGGGAATGTATTAATTTACATTTACTGTATATATTTATATATACAATTGTTCAGATGCACTATATTGAATGCAAATGTTGCAAATGTGAGTTCTTTTTTTGTTGCCATAGTAATGTTTGCATACTGAGATTGTCAGCTGCAAGATAGCATCACTTTTTAATAAAGAAACTAAATTAGAGAATAGGGAAATATTTATTTCCTCTAACAGAACATGCAAAATGTTAGACCTTGGCATCAGAAGTTGCAGTCTGTTTGCCAGCACAAGGCTGATCCTGCACATTTAATAATTTTTTGGTGGTTTTTAATGTGACTTTTATTGGAGCTGTTTTTTCTTAATTCCATTGGATGTCTGTGACATCCAAGTCTCTTCAGAAACCAGATTCAACTTACTGGAGGCCAAAAACTTGTCAAGTACTCCTGGATCACTTGAGCCAAAAAAGTTCAGTTCCTGGAGCTTTTTTGTGGCGCTCTCCCTCTGATACGTGATGTTTTCTTGACTGAGACTAGAATGTCTGGATTTATTTCACCTAACTTTTTCACCAGTATAACAGCCCGCTTAGATTTTTTAAACACATCTGGATATTTTGTTTTTTTTTTTCCTCTGGAAAACCATATATATGTGTAAATATTTATATATCTATTTAGAAACATTTTGAATTTGATTGTTGCTATAGATAATGATCTTAGTATCTTCATTTAGTTAAAAGTGATTATTGTGTAACATGAAATTATATGAAAAGGTATAACAAAGCACTAGTTTCATAGTTATTTTTCCTGGTATTTCCTTCTCTGAAAACTATGCAGAATTTTCATCTGGAAGTGAAAAAAAAGGAAATGTTTTTTTAACCAAGCTCTTGTAAGGGCTTGATCTTTAGGACAGTCTCCGAAATACAAATGTTTTGCAATAAAGACATAAAATACAGGGAAATGCTTCTTTGAAAATAGCCTGTTGGAATTCTCTTCTCCTGGAGGCACTGATGTGTGTTGTGTGTTAACCACATGGATCAGGTGTCAAGTTCTGTAACATTTCGACAGAATTAGCACAACTGTAGCATTTCTTCTAATTTTAGACAATATTTCTTTTACTGCCTTCAAAAGCCTGTTGATGGTGGCAGTTGCAACCCCTACCCAAGCACTTTTGAAATACATGTTGGTCATTTTCACTTTTGTCTTTTGTGGAGATGACAGCTGTTGGCACATTCCTAATTTTTTTCCAGCCTTGCCATTGAATTCAAGTGCCGTGACATCTCATGACACCCAGTAATTTTACTCTTTGGCATGATTCTGATCTGCTCTGTTACCTTCATCAAGCTAGTACTTAGCTTAGCATACCATTGCTTCTTGGCTTGAAATTAAGGCTAATAGAATCTCCCAGCAAAACCTTTTTCCTGCTCTGAAAAGCTGGAAAAGGAGAACTGAACATGATGTTAGAGTGTTGAATTCCTCTCTTCTCTTAGAGTGTCTTCTATGCTGGATTGTGCCTAAGGTGTATTCAGCTTGGTCTATCAGCACCCAATAATGCTGCTGCAGGGAAAGGTATGAGAATCTTACACAGCAGATGTCAAATGGCCTCATTTTGCTCTTAGGTGCTTTGTAAATATTAATCCAGTTTCTCAATTAAGAAATACTCAAATAAAAAAGAGTTATGTCTTGATTTTTGAAAATGTTAGGATATCCTTTAGTTTATATGCATGTAGTCATCTGGTCTCTCTTGAACCATTATATTCATGGCCTTTGCTAATCTTTTTGCAATAGGTTTCACCATTTACATGCCCTGTGAATTTTTCTCTTTGTATTAAACTTTCACCTTAGAATAAAATCATGAATGATTGGCCCGTGCTAAACTGAGGATAGGTAGACCTGACCTAACATTATGAAATATAATGTCCTCCATGTGTTGTGGGGTTTTTGGTGTGTAGTTGGAGCTTGCATGTAGGTATAACCTACAGCAGCAGTGGAAGGGGATGGTATTTACAGAAGCCACACTTTGAGTTATTCTTCCATTTAGTCTTGTCTGAGTTAGAGCTTTACCTATAATTAGCCTCTTCCTGCTCTCATGAACTTCATACATGATTTCTTCTGCAGGTAATCTTTAAGAGACTTGTAATTATGGTCATAAAAATTTTATCCTAATACACATCACAAGTGTGGAATTTCTGGCTTTCAGATCTAAATTTCTACCTCTTGATGGTGCATTGCTCTGTTTTTGCTGGAGAGAGTACATCTTGGCTGTGAGCAGGAGGAAATGAGGCCATCCCTTCTCAAAACATCAATCTCTGAATGTTTGGAAACAGTCAGTGTTTGGTCATTTTCTTCTCTCTCCTTAGCACAGTGTTCTGAGGAAGACACCTAGAAAGCCTCAGTGCTCTTTTACAGATATTCTTGGTGGTTTCTGTTCAAGAGAGACAAAATTGAAGTACCAGCCATACGTTTCTAGCTGTTTCCTTGTTCATTTCCTTCACAGAGTCCTGTGTATTTCCAGGGATCCCTGTCCTTACTTGGCTTGTAGTGTTATTTTCTACACCTTTCCACTATCTCTTGTGTGAGGTTAGAACTGAGCATTCTCCCTCCTTCGTAAATTTAAAGGACTCAGATCTGTCTTTTCAAGGGCATCTGCACTCTGAGCCAATGGGTTCTTACATTACTACAGGTTTTGGCATACCAGTACCTTCCTCATTTTCTCACAACCTACTGAGACAGTACTTGGAAAGAAAGATGTTTCGTACAGATGCTTTTCACTACATGGGAAAGACAGTTTTTGTGACAGTTATTAATGCAGTATTTACTAGAGCCTTCTTGTTTGCTTTACTAAAGCAGTCATCTAGCAGGTCTGCGTGCGGGAGACTGAACAGAAAGTACATGATCCCAAATTAAATGTCTTTACTCTGACTAATCTTTTTTTTCTAGTGCCAATACTACATAAAAGGTAGGCTATGTCCTTTTCAACAAATAAACTATGTAACTGCATTTTAAAATAGCGCTATTACTTTGGCAAGTTACAGTTTCATGTCAATAATTAGGATTTGTACTAATATACAACCAAGTTACTCTTCAATGTCTTCCTTTTTCCTGAATTTTTAGGGAGATTTTGACTCTGTGCCAGGCCACAATACTGCCTTCTGGTTACAAGCTCCCAGATTTCCTGAAGCAGTACATTCCTTAATAAGATGTACTTTTTAAGGGTAGAGATTTTATTAAGTGTTCACACCTCTACTTGGCCAAAGACTCCACTGGCAACACTGAAGTATCAGGTCATGCAGGACAGGAGAGGTCTACTCATTGTCTCTGTCCTACTCTATTCAAGCCATAGTTATCTACTAAAATTTCCCCCTCATGAAACAGCCTCTGTTAACCCTTCAGATTTATACAGCTTCTTAATTGTGAACATCATTTGGCTCCTGAAGCAAACCTTTTAAAAGTCACTTCCTTCAATAAGAGAACCATAACTTTCCTTAGTTCAACACCTTTTTAAGGACAGCCTATCAAATCCCACGCAATGTCTGCAAATGAATACCACTCCATCTTTACCTTTTGTACAAAATTATAGGTATTGTTGCCTCTCTTCTGGTTAGGGGAGCTTTCAGCAGCCCTGAAGTGGTGGATTGCTGTTGACAGTAGTTTGCATGTTGCATCCACTCCCATGGACTGGAATTCTGCATTGTTCTAGCACTCATTTAGGACAACACAGAGAAGTGGCAGCATGTGCCACGTGATGCTTATGTTTACAATTGGGTGTCACTAGCAGTAGGAATTTATGCATTGGTTACATGAGCATGTTGCAAAGAACTGTTACAGGTGACTGATAAGCATTTAGTGTGGGTGTTGTTTGGTTTGTAGTTGTTTGGTTTGGTTTGGTTTTAATATTAAGGTCTCAGAGGAATCTTCCACTCCGCTTCTATATGCAGAGAGTTTTTCCATGTCCCCAGTAATTCCCAGGCCTATCATCTCATATTGCAAAATAAGGTACCAGTAGTATTTCAGATGATTTAGAAGCATTGCACTGCTTTATTAGCTCATTTTGTATATATCCCAGCCCATGCCCAGAGGATGTTTTTCTTTAGGGGTGTGCTTACACTGGAGTTTCTCCAGCTCTCATTTTCTGTACATTTGTTGCACGTCCTTTGGCACCACCCAAATCCCCTGCTTACACATTCAGCAGCTTCTCTGTTCAAAATACTCTCATTACTCAGCAGCTCAGCATTGTCTCATTGTTGCATTGCCAATACAAGATACTTACTAGCTTTAAAAAACACCAAACCTTACAGTCATTCCTGCATTTGGTGAAGTCCAAAAGAGGAAGTAGAAACCCTAGTGAAATCACTGTAACTCTGCAGTAGCTTGGTTATTCTAAAATCATAGTTTTGTGTCTCTGTCTAGAAGTTTACTAAATAGATAGGGTAAATCGTCAGATCTTAAAATGGAAAATCAAAAGTGAAAAGAAGACATAAAGACTTTCAGCCTTTGAGTTCATAGTAAATGGGATGATTGTGTGTTATAATGTATCTTGTGTTTCTCTGTATTTACAGTCCAAGAGGTTTTTACATGCTACATTTGCAGCTGGTATGAGGCTTCTGAAAATGACAGGAAAAAAGGTTTTGGGGTAGAATTTAATCATTTTATTTCTTGCAAGGCATTTTCATCCTTTTTAGTAAAGTTTTATGGCTGTATAAAACTGTTTTCTTATTGGTGCAGAAGGTGTCAGCTGTGTTAATTATAATAAACTTAAAAAGACCAGGTCATAAAAACTTTACCAAATCTTTTATAGAGTAGCATTAACATTGTGTAATTTGCAGTTGGGTGGAGGAAGGTTTGGGGGCATCTGGTCTCCTGACCGCTGCTCTTTGAGTTAAGTGGTGACATGGAAGGTCAGTTCTGCTTTGTATAAGGATCTTCTTCAGCTAATGAGTATTAAGTGATTAAACCACATGCAGGAAACCCAGTATTTTTTAGGAAACAGTGTACAAAAGGCTACTGTGAGCATGGATCAAATAGATGAAATGGTAAGAATGTACATAAACCAAACAAGGCAAGTCATGTCTGTAAGAAAAACAAGGGTTTCTAGCTGAAGGCAGACAGTGATGGGGAAGGCTTAAATTGATTGGCAGAAATAAGGAAACCATTTGCTATGAAATATAAAAAAAGGAAAGCAAGCTTCAGTTTGTACTGAGTGAGAACCTATACCTTTGGCGCAGAGGGTCTAAAGCTAGTTTTAATTTTTGCCTCTTTGTTCCGAAAATTACTACATTTAACTTGAATTTTTGCTTAGTCTTTGAGTGTAGTCTAGCATATGGAAACTAACTACTGTTTTGGACATTCTGGTGGAGTTTTCCATCTCAGGGAAGAGCTTCCTATTGTTAAGATGAAGCTCTAACGTAGCTTACAGAGACACAGCAGCACATTTCATTTACAGAAGTTCACCATATTATGACAACTTTGTTGTATTGGAGGGTATTTTTTGTTTCTTTAAACTTTTCTCTTGGAGTTCTTTAGATTTATCATAAGCATAGACGACTGGGCAGGTTTGCAGCTGTGTATGCTGAGGGGCAGGTGTTCATACTGCCTGTTTTAGGCAACACTATGTCTTCGAGAGTTTTCCATAGTCATACAGAAGGAGCTTCTTAAATGTGACAGGTAGATATTTGCTTCTGAAAATGAAAATACAGAACACAATTGGCTTTCTGGTCAATTAATTAACTTTTTTTCATAACTAGTATATGAGCATGGAGGATTTGTCATTCTCAGGAAAAGCATATCTAAAAGGATTTCCATGCTACCCTTTTTCCATTTGCTACAAGGAATGTGCCTATAAGTACTTTCCATTTGCCACTTCATATGGAATGTAGCAATACTCCAGTGCACGCACCGAAATGAAATTGTTCTTGGGGATGGTTGTAATGTCAGTCACTTGATGAGTGGTTGGTACACCACATTCAAGCTTTACAGTGAAACAAATGTCCTTTTTGAAAGATTTCTTAAAATATGGTCTATAGACTTTCATTGTTAATCTCCTCAGAAAAGCTTGTGTCTCTGATGTTGGGCTCAAGCCTTTGATTCCTTTGAACAGGTTAGAAGCTTGCAAATAACATTTCAGAAACTCCTGTTGTAACTGCTAGAGGATGATTTTTGAATACTCCACCCCATAAGGCTGCCTCCAGGATTCCTTGTGATGTCCATTCTGTATCCTCATAGAATCATAGAATCCATTGGGTTGGAAAAGACCTCCGAGATCATCAAGTCCAAGCCCTGGTCCAACTCCATTCCATTTACTAGATCATGGCACCCAGTGCCATGTCCAATCTCAGTTTAAAAACCTCCAGGGAGGGTGAATCCACCACCTCTCTGGGCAGGCCATTCCAATGCCTGATTGCTCTCTCTGGAAAGAATTTTTTTTTTTTTATATCCAACTTAAATTTCCCCTGGCAGAGCTTGAGCCCGTGCCCCCTTGTCCTATTGCTGAGTGCCTGGGGGAAGAGACCAACCCCCACCTGGCTAGAACTTCCCTGTGCTGCTTTTTTTCACGTTAGCCAATATTGTTGCATGATGCATTTTTCCCCCAAATGTAGATACTGACTTTATGAAATGAAAAACTTTGCATGGGGTCATGACTGCATTTACAAAAAAAGAGACAGTATAAGACCATTTGCCTCTAATGGGTGAGGTTCATTCTTATGACAGTGGGCCAGATACATTCCAGATGTTTAATGCTCAAAATGTTTCTTTGGTGTTACATCTGGTATAATTTTTTAAACAAATTTTATGATAAAGACTTCTAGTAATTTTTAACTGAGTCAGAGAATCATTCGGTTTTTCTTAATTGTATTCAATTCCCTATAATTAAATATACTTCATATAGATAATATAAATTTCCTGAGTAATGATGATAAAATTTTAATACTCACTTGTTCTGTGAGTGAATTTCAGAAAACAACTGGCACGTTGGAACTTTGTTAACATCAGATAACTAAGTCTTAAAAATGATCATGTATGCCTCTGAGTTTCTCTGTCTGAGATAGAGCTGTACCTGCAGCTTTTTTTCCCCATGTTAGAAGTTTTTGTTATTGAACACAGTATGAAAAATTTTATCTGTCTCATGCATTCATTCACAGTATAAATTTAACAGGAAACAAATAGAGAAATAGTGCTGCTGACCAGGTTGTTTACATTTCTTAAAGGTGCAGATGGTGAATTGAGACCTGTACTTTTTCAGAGTGTTATGTCCACCTTTGTGTGCTAAAATATAGCAGACATTTTCAATGGTATCTGCTGATACAATTTCCACTGAAAGCAGGAATAGATTTCTGTGTATGTTTAGAGTTGAGCACCACTGAAAAAGAATGTGATCTTGGGAACAGCAAACATGCTAGATCGGGTTGTTTTTGTTTACTGCTATTACTCCATATTAAAAACTAGCAAAAATTCATGGTCCATAACAAAATTTGACCTATGGGAAAGTCAAGGCAAAATAACTGCTCTAGCTGACTCTGCTTGGACTGAGTGATCCCCAGTGGCCCCAGATAACTGCAATGATGCTGTGACCTGTGTGTCCTGGGTTGCAGGTCCCAGAGATGCCACCAAATGCTGCACATGGATGGCTCAAGCCGGGGTGAAACAACCCTGCTCTGTGCTTATATATTCACTGGCAATTTCGTATGACAGGTTTAGGGCAGAAGCTTTCACATCAGCCTGCCTGCCTTGTTACCACTTAGCACTGCAGCTCCTTGCATTGGAAACTTCTCTGTCACTGCAACAGAAATTGAGCAGTTTCCTTGGTTCATTTTCAGCAGATAAGGTCAGCTCTACAAATGGAAGATAGTGTCTCTTTTCAGAAGTGACTTTTTCATTACAGTGGAAGTTGAGTAGGATGTGCCAAAAGAGGAGGCATTTTTTTTGAGTAAGTCTTCACTTTTGTCCTTGTTAATCGTTGTTGAGAGCAAATGATGGTGATTTAAAGGTCAGTGAAAACTGGCTTAAAGGATGCTATTGTCTAAGTACTGGAAATTTTCCATGTTCCAATGAGCCAAGGCAGCACAAGTTGCTGAAGTAAATAGGAGGACAGTAATCTCACTTGTTTGAGTACTTCACAGTTTAAACAGCACTTTAAAGGTTTTTTAGAAAAACATCACTAGCACTGCAAGATTCCCAGTAGATAACATGGTTGATGTTGTTTGTAGGTGTTTTTTTATGCAGTTAATATTAGCATAAAATAATACAAACATGACAGCTATTGAAGCAGAACAGTAGGTTATTTTTTGTTGTAAAAAATAAATGGGTCTTTCTCTGGTAAACCATTCTCTCATTCACAGTCTTCAAATAGTTCTTTTTGTGTCTATTAGAGTGTAAGTAATTAAGTTATTTATTGAGCAACTGTCAGAGGAATTTAAGTAGCTTCTGGAGCAAAACACCTCCGGCACTTACACCATAGTATTTTGCAAAGTCTGCCATTTCCTTTGCAAACACATCCCATTGAATTGTAGTTGTGTGGTTAAGCAACAATGCATAAAAGCTGATTGTCTAGATGAATGATACTTTAGGAATATAGTTAAATCAAAAAATTCATGTTTTAAGAAGTGACTATAAAGAAGATATCATTTGACCTACTCTGTTGCTATATGAAAAATATGAATGGTTACAGTTTGAATATTCAGGCCACAAAATTCTGTGCCACTTGATTTTGCAAGTAAAGAATGTAAGACTAATTAAAAAGGGTTAGATATCTAGATATACAATAATGAATGTTTTATATGAATGATGCAAAAAGTCTGCAATGACTTAAGTCCATGAAATGTTTCTTTTACAATGAAGTATTCTTAGTTTTTATCTAAAATAGTTTGAGGTGCACATTATGGTTTCCAAAATAAGTAGAGATTTTTGGATTAGTAGTGAAGTGTCAAGCTATAATTGCTTTTGGTACCATGTAAAAATTGGTTTTAAAGTTTTGCAGTGTAAGGTTTGTAATGTTACTTAGATTATTTTTACAATGTAATCGATTTTTTTGTTGTTGAATGAGAGCAGCCAAAGAATTACTTCATTGCATTACTTTTATTGTTCAAAATTCTTGACTTCTTTGCCAATTTCTGGAGCCTGAGTTTACCTGATGGGCATTTTACAAAGTGAAAGCACAATGTTCCAAGAAAAAAAAAGGTTCTTTTTGCAAAAAATCTTCATACACTCAGTATTCACCATGTAGAGATCACGTGCTTTAGTACCAAAACTAAATGTCTCAGAGAGACTTTACTTTATGGACAAAAGTAAGAGAACAGGACTGGTTCAGGTTTTTTCTTTGCTCCTTTTTCATTTACCTTCTGTCTGTACTGCTGTGGGCAATTTGTCCTTTTTTTTTAACTCTCACCTGCTCTGTTGTGTTACAATTCAGAAACTGTATGCTGTATTCAAACTCTGGAGACTGTTTCAGATGCAGAAGGGCAGATGAGGCAATGTCTGTGTGATCTGGCCCCCACCTGGACATATATCAGGAGTGTTACAGCTTGCAGAGCTGTAACACAATGAACAGCAGCCCCTGGTTCCCTGCTTTTCTAATCCCTCATGGGGTGGAAGAAGAAATGGGCTGAGGCCTGAAATCAGGTTTTTGAGTAAAACTCAAGGTGTGGGCAAAGGGAGTCTATCTGGAAGCTCCTGGCACCTATGGGGTTATTTGAACCAACTCTTCTGTCTATAGTCTCTTTGAAGCACACAGTGTCCATTGTCAAAGAAACAATGCGCAGCCATGGACTCTAGTTGAAGATCCTGGACAAGCTCAAGCATCCTGGATCCTGCATTTACTTTTGGCAGTGTCTGAAGCACTCCAGCTTCCTGGGGCTTGCACCAGAGAAGTTATAACCTTAAGTAGCTATCTATCCCAGTTGTCTTCATAAAATGGTTGGTTTGTTGGTTTTATTACTATCATCGTAATTGTTTTTTGGTTTTAATAAGGTTTCAGCATCTGTACTAAAAGATACTTCAGCATCTGAATCTTTGTGTCACTAGAGCTATGTACCCCTTATTTCTCCAAGCCCTATCCTTTCTTTCTGAAACCTCACTCCCCTGAGCTTCTATCTTCAAAAGTTGGGCTTACAACTGCTCTCTTTCAGGTCAGGTACATCACTTTTCTGCTCTAAAGGCTAATTCACACTGTAGACTGCATAGTTCTGTAAGTGCTCTGAACCTAATTCTCTCTTCCATGTAGATGTTATTTTTAACTGTAGTAACTGTAAGAGCACTACACTTACTGACAAGGATTGATGGGCATCTCTGATGGACTTGGGCATATAAAAGTGCTACACAGACTGTCAGCAGTGGTTTCAGAAGGGATTCTTGAAGTAAGCCTAAGTGCTTGTTTGCTCCTATAGCTGAAGATTGATTGTTCAGACCCCTTGCCTTTATCATTTCCCACTTACAGGGATTATGAACGCTGTGTTTTTCTGTCTTTTTATTACTTCCATACACTCTTGTGCCAAGTTGGGCTTTTGAGTCACTATAAAAATTAATAATGAGGCTTCCATTAATTTTTTTATGTGTAGCAAACTGGAGTTGGCAGATGTTAGCATCTGTCTTCCAGAGTACTTGAAGTCTTCTACAAAATAAATATTTATAATCAGAAGTCATTTAGGAAACCATGACATAATATAAAATATTTATAAACTTTTGTGTCTTTTCAGGATTAGTATCTTACTCTCCAGTGACTTTCATATGCTGCTGGTACTTACTTTTTTATGAATTATATCTTACTTAGGTACAGCCCTAGGCTTTCAGAGGTACCTAAGCAGTACCTACTGTTTTCTTAATGCTCCTGTTGTATTTTTGTTTTTGTTTTACTCTGTGTTTTGCTTCTTACAAACTTTTCTGTTTAAGTATGGTTTGAGAATGTGATGTCTAGAAAATGTAAAGCCCAGGTGTCCTTAATGCTGGTTAATTCAATCTCACAATCAGTAGCAGCCACAATTTCAGCATCAACTGTTTGATTTATTGAAAAATATACCTGTGCATTGCAAATTCACCCCTATACAGAGGGAAAGCTAAAATGGTCTAATTTCTTAAATCAGCCCACCACTTGTATTTATTTGGCCTCAATCATCTTGCAATACAAAGGAACCTGGTAAGATAAGATAAAATGAGAAGTTTGAGTACGTTTTGTATGAGAACAGGAGACCATATTGAACAGTTACAATGGGAAATGTGATGAAAAAAGAGCAGAACATTCTTTGGGGAGGATATAGGCACTCTTAGTTTCTAGTGCAATGTTTGTATTGTACTGCTTTTTATGATCTTAAAAATAGGAGGGAACTTTAACAGGGACCAGGGAAGTAATTTACCACTTTCTTAGAAAGGAGGAGAGTCTGGGCTCAGAAATAAAGTGTGTCTGGACCCTGAGAATTTTTAATCTTGTTGTTGTTATTATTATCATCATTGTTACTAAGCTTGTTGATTTAGGCTGCCTGGGGAAGTGAAGTCTCCTCTCCTATAATGCTATGTACAGTTCATCATTCAAATAACAGCTTTGAATATGCAGGGTTGTGAGAAAAGTTTGAACTTTTTTCATTAAAACATGTTTGGCATTTTCTGAGACATGTTAGATTGCCTCCTGTTGTTACAAGAAGAGGAAAGAAAGGATTATTCTGTTACTATGGCACATTTTCCTAGACTGTTCTTTAATAGAAAATAGACAAATGCACTGCTGGTGGAACATTACTTCCTTGAAACATAATAAACAAATGCTCCATTTAATTCTGTTGACTTTGTTCTCATAGACCAGAATTCTAATAAAACAGACACAAATTATGTGATGTAGAATGACCTCCACATAACGGGTAAAATTTGCTACAGTGTAGTGAGCTCAGTGACTCAAAATAGATCCACTCTTTGTTGAGTGGATCTTGGATCTTGATGTCCTTGTGTGGGTTTCCCCCTTACTGTTCAGGACCTTGGTCTTACTGCTAGTGTGAGAAGAAGAATGGAGACATAGTTCCTGCTTTGCCTAATTATTTCCCTACTGTAGTTTCCTATGTTGTCTGGGTATAAGTAGAAGTGTTCACTTTGGCTAGGAAGGTATAAACCATCAGTGCTGAACTAAGGGCAATAAAGTGGCTGAAGGCAAGCACTTCTGCTATGCACTCAGGCAAGTTCAGTGGACATCTACATTGTACCATCAGTGATTAATTAAAAGACTGATCTGCTGCTGCAAGATTCAAGTCAGTTTTAACTCACAGTTCTGCTGATTAGCCTTTTAAGCCTCAGCGGATCTCAATTTGTTGCCTTGCAAGAAAAGGTAATATGTATAACTGAGGTACGAGTTCAAATAGAAAGGAGCATACAGAGTCATAAAACTGACAGTTGCTTTTCCGGTGAGCTTTCCAACCTGGGCTGCTCTTCAGGTGTGTACAGGAGAACTTAAGTCTGCTTCCCCATGAGTTGCTTCTCTTGTTAGAGATGTGAGTATATGCATGCTGAAAAAGCAGCAGTATATATTTCCTCATCATTTCTTTCCTGTATCTTGCTTCTTTCTCCGTGTGCTGAAATATGTTACTTGTCCATCTGCTTTAGCGGCGCATCCTGCAGTGCTGTCAAGTGCACATCCTGCAGGCTGTCTCTTGCTTTTTGTCCAGCAGAGCAGGGTGCGCATCACTGACATGATGGTATTTATTAATATTATATTCAAATGGATCATTTGATGTTACTTCTGGACTGAAATGCATATATAGTTTAGTCCAGTTTAAATTGTGTAGCTTGTCCCATTCTAGATTCTTCTTGTGGCTGTGCTGTGACAGCCAAAAAGTAATTATAATGTCTGCTAGGTAACCAAATTATTAGCTGCCTTTTCAGCTTGTCAGACCTATCCCACTTATGCAGCAGGTGCTTTTCCTGGACATAGCATGACCTCCTGGAAAACAAAAAAAAAACAGATAGTGCTACTTTTTTGGTGGTTGCATCCAGGTAGAATTGCCAGCAAGTTCAGTCCCAGTAACCTAGGATGAATATTCTTGTGGCTGAAACTTTTGCAAGCCAGGATTCTACTTGCAAACTTGTGTAGCTTCTTGCAGAGGACACTGTAAATGAGAAAAGTGCTTTAGCTAAAGAAGTTAAGGATGTGAAAAGCAGATCTATGTAAAAGAATAAATAATTCTTATCTCTTACTCTATGCCCTTAAATTGAGGGGTATCTCCTCCATCAGGCCAGTGTGTCCAGAAACATTTTACTAAACTACATAAAGAATGGAGGAAAGGAGAGAAGGGGAGTGAAATGCTTTTGACATGACTCTGTTTACACTTCAGCCTCTATTTTCCATTGTTGCTTGAATGTGATCCTACTTGGACAGATTTCTGAAGTATGCTCTCAATACTTATTCAAAGTCCTTACAAATGTTCCAACAAAATTCCTTCTGGAGCAGCCTCCCTGCCTTTATTTTCCTCTGCTGGGGCATTTACTCCATGGAGACCTCTCTCCCTAGCTTGCAAGGAAGAGGTCATTTAAGCACACTGGGCTGAACTCTGGCTCTTTAGAAAATCAATACAAAATCTTGCTTCATTTAACACAAATCTATTAGTTTGATGTACATAGAGGATGGAGACAAGGAGAGGAGCGATCCTGCAAGATAGCTTTCTTCCAGCACTCTTCACTGCCTTTCACACACTCATTTCTGATGGTTGTCTGTGTCTGAGGCCAGCCATTTTGATAAGCTGTAGTTTATAATTGACCAATTTACAGAGTGTTTTATGTAATGACTCACTGTAAAACGTATCAGAAAGGAAGCATCCGCATTTATTTTTCTTTGCTGCTTTAAGGCATTTCACTTTTAGGAACATCTTTTTGTAGGTAGCTGGCTCACAAATAGATATGCTTGTGTGCTGTAAATATCAGAACTTTTCAAAAGTGCTGCAAATATTAACTCTCCTGTCCCTAAGGACCTGTCACTTTCACTGAGGTGGAGGAATTAATCTGCTGACAGGCATTATTTATTAAGAAACAAGCAATAGATGATAATATCCAGCCTGGTGTGTTAGTTCTGAGCTTAGGGAATGGACACAGAAGGAGAATTTATTAGAAATTCCAGAATGACAGGATTTCTAATTCTAGGGGACAATATGTAAAATTAAATACCTTTGTTAATTGCAATGTGTCATACATTGCTTTTTCAAAATAATAAATAATTTCAGTTGAAACTTTGTGACCTCAAAGAGGGGAAGAAGACTCTTAAATATGAAATGAAATGTACAAATTCAGTACAAAAATATAGCTCACATGATAATTTATGTATAAACATATAATCTAATATGTTTGAAATATGTAAATATAAGAAATTAAGGGTTTGGACCAATTTTTTTGTCTTGATTAGTATACATTTAATACTGCAGGATTTTTTTTTTAGCTTGGATCAGCTGCAGTCCTATCTGAAAAGTGTTTTCTTGAGTTACTTGTTATGTTTAGACCTGCATGAGCATGTACTCACTTCTGTGAATATGGTGATATTTTAGTACTCCTAGATTTTGATTTTTTTTTAGTACTCTTCTTTAACTTTTACTTCATAATGGTGGATGAAGTACTTTAGAATAATTCTAGAAGACAACTCCTTAGACCTACTAGTGTGAAGTTGAATGACAAGGAGACATCTTTGGCATGTACTTTTCCACTGATGTTTTCTTTGTGGGTTGTGAAAGATTCAATCTAGCGGCAGAGTATTTTTCCACTATTTCACATGAGAAAAGTAGATAAGAAATGAAATTAAATTACCTCTAAATGGACTTGTATGTCCATCTGCCTGTCAAGTGAAAAAAATGCTGAAGAGTAGGTTAAGGTACTATATCAAATTTGCTTCTGTAATAAACAGAAGAAGAAATGAGAATGAAGTTTTCTGTCATTTTGTTTTAAACTCTTTTGTACTAGTGGAACTAAAGGCAAATTTGCAAACACTTCAAAGTAAAGATTTGGTCTGCCCAGCACTGAGGATTTTCTCTCACTGTAAAGAAGATCATTTCCCACTTCAGTGTCAAAGGGTAATCTAATTAAATAGGCAGAATGTTTTCTAAATGCGTAACTAATTGCTCTTGAATTATTTTAGCTAATGATAATATGTGGCTTATGTCAGGTTTTGTTCATAGCTTAAAACTTTGTCCTGTTTTTGTTTGTAAATATTAGGACTGTTAAGGCACTAGTGATCACTGACATATGGGATACTCATTTTGTTGTCAGGGATGACTAATGAACACATTTGAACAGATCAAGTGCTTAGTGAACTTTAAAAGTGGTTTTCAGAAAGGACTCCTGCACATTCTCACTGCTTAGTGAAACTTCACTGAGTTACATGTTCTCTGACTTCTACTAAATGCAGGCATTTAATTTACTCATTCATACAAAACTGAGCTCCTACTGAATGGAATCTATGTATGTTGAACACACATTTACATAGAGTTAGGCTATTATTGAATTGATTTATACTTTATTTATATTACATTGATTTATAATTATTTAATTGCCTTTTTATAGGAAAAACATTTTTTTTTATTTGCAGAGGTCTTTTTATTTCTATCCATGACCGGGGTCACATTGCTACAATGCTTAAATCCTGGCCTGAAAGTGTCATCAAGGTAAGTCCAGTTTTAGTTGCATGACAAAGATGATGCTGTTTTGTACTCAAGGTGAGTTGTTTAAGATATTTTTATAAGCTTTTTATCAATTTAGATTTCAATGATTTCTTAACTCATTTTTTAAACAGAAAGAATGCCATTAAAGCCAAAGTTTGAGGCAATTAAACCCTTTCCTTTTTAGCTATAGACATCCTTTACTTATGAATTGGTCAATTACGTTGAATATTATGCATGAAAAAATCACTGAAAGCTTTTCTGCATTTCAGGGAATCAGAATCACAGAGTGTTTGAGGTAGGAAGGCACCTCTGGAAATCATCTAGCCCATCCTCCTGCTTAAGCAAGGTCAGCTAGGACAGGACTATGTCCAGCCCTTGGGGTTTTGAGTATCTCCAAGGATGGAGACTCCACAAGAGCTCTTGGCAAACCAGTCTAGTGTTTGAGATAATAGTTCTCCACTTATTATGCTTCATGAGCTCTCTCACAAAAAATGTTGAATTTCAGATAAAATAGCTTGTCACAGAGTTATGAGAAGGACATTTTTGTGTTGTTGGCTGCTGCCGTACTGAGCACTTCTGTCCTCTACTATGAAAAATCTTTCTGTATAGCACAGATGGTTTTTTGAGGTTTACCTAAATTATTGTATTTTTTTTCAATGAAAACATTTGTTTCCTCATATGTATAAGTATGATATATTTGCTCAAGGGAAGAAATACATGTTGGAAGGGTAAGAACCAGGTGGTTGCAGACAGTCCTGTCAAAGGCCAGGAGGAGTGGCTGGCTCTGGTTTTTCTGAAAACAGACATGACAAAACGCAGGGGTCTGGGGTTCTTCTTTTTGAGTGGATAACTTCCTTTCCCTTCCTATTCTGTTTTCATACTGTTGACAGAAAAATGTAAGAGGGAACAATGCCAGTTTCTTGTAATGTAATACTAAGTACCTCTCTTGTGTATTCTTAAAAGTTTTATATGAAAGTCCCATTTACAGCAAAGCAAGACTCTAAAATAATGTGACAAAACCACAGTGAAATAAAATAAAACAATTCTGTGCCTTTGTTGTAGTATTGATTTGTTTGTACCTGCTAGAATTTTTACATGAAAATTAAAAAATGATGGTAAGACAATAATGGAATATTTAGTACATACAACCAAAGAAGTGATTTTTTCTGGGGCTTTTCTGTCTTCCTCCAGGCTATTGTGGTGACCGATGGAGAACGTATTCTTGGCCTTGGAGACCTTGGTTGTTATGGAATGGGCATTCCTGTTGGCAAACTGGCACTTTATACGGCGTGTGGAGGCGTAAAACCTCATGAGTGTCTACCAGTCATGTTGGATGTGGGAACAGATAATGAGGTAAATTCCTTTCTGAGGTATAGTGAATATTAGGTGTGCATGTCTAGGAACTTCAGTTGTACATTATTTTAGTTATAGAAAGCACAGTAACCATAAATTTTCCCCAAATAAGGTCCTAGTGCTTCAAGTAGGTGGATCTTAACTTATTTAACTTGGCTTCCCATTTTTGTGAAATGCAGAGATTTAAAGTTGTTGAAAATTGGCTCTTTGCTTTCCAGTGCTTCTGGGTTTACTAGTTAATTACTTGGTCCCTATTCTTCCTTATTTGCTTTTATCTGAAAAAATATTTGGATATTTGAAGACTTTGAATGATGGCAAATAAAAAACCAAACACCTGCAATATCGTGATGCTTTTGTAGATGTAAACACATGCTCTACTATAAATGATGCAAATGTTAAACTTTATGCATGATAAATGTATCAAAAATTTATGTGTATTATAGCTAAATAAAGCATTCCTTTGCCAGTAAATTTATCTAGGGCTTTTCTAGATTGTTGGTTTGGGTGTGTGCATGTTCAGCTTTATACACACACCTACACCCCTGCCCCACTGGGGTAATTTAGACAATACATAATTAAAACATTACTGAACCAGAAATGCCTGCTAATCTTTCTCTCTGTCCCCCCAGCAACCCCTTCTAAAGTGGACAGACTTACTTGTGAGATGTATCTGAACACTGTAGCATGTAGCCATATCAAATTATGTACAAGTCTCATTACTTATGAAATGTTTTTATTCTTAGTTTGGGCAGCTGGGCAAGTTATGTAATCTATCATTGAAGATTTCTAGGCAGTTAATTGCATCAGCTACTTCTGATACTTAAGTAGGCTTTGCATTTTGCTTTTGTGCTTGTGTTTCATTGTGCTTCTTAACTTTTCATAGCTTCATTTTCTTGAAATTTGTCAAATATTATATATAAACACCTCAATAGCAAAACAGGCTTACCCCTACTAGTAGCTCAACTTCTGTGTCACTGTATTCGTGACTAAACAGTGAGTTCAATGTGTATGAAAGAGTGGTACACATAAAGTATTGCAAGGTGCATAAAATTTGTGTGAGCTAGAGCTGGTTGATGCTCTGAAATATTCACATTCTGATCAGCAGAATTCATTTTGTTTTTTCATTTTGGAATATGGTCTCATATATTAGGACTATAGGGAATGAGACCTGAATTCTGCTGTTGATTTATGAACAGGTGGGGCTTTGTGACTATACCCTTGACTGATGAGACTATATGGGCCTGATAGTATTCATTAATGGGAGCTTAGATGTAGTTCCCATGCTCCTTTCGTCAAAGTCAGCAAATCTGGGGCATCAGCTCCCTTAATTCCTTCCAACACCCTTCCTCTCACCCAGCAGCACATCCCTGTTCCCTCTTTAACACCTGCGTTCCTGTAACCTGGTGATGAGTCACTGTAGAGAACTGAAATGACTAAAAAGCATTCACATTTTGCTTGCTAAGCTGAGTGTATTAGGTCAAGTTGCTGTGGAATTGCACTGCCATTCCTTATCTTAAGATCTAAACCTCTTGGAAAAATAACTGTATTTTTATGCTATATTTTCTTAGTCTAGCCAGGATTTTCCATGATAAGACGCAATAGAAATCACTCTCACGACTTGAGCACATATAAATAATAATTATGCTGAACATATTTTTTGAAATGTGCAGATGTTTTCCATTTAGATGAGTTCCTTCTCCCATTCTGTGGGGGCCTCGCTGCTATAAAAGAAGTTTTAAAAAATGTACTTTTGGCAACTACTATGCAGAGGTGCACAACCTGTGAATTCTCCAGAAAGATTAAGTCTTGCCCTAAAGCAGATTGCAAAAAAAACCCCAAACTTCACAAGTTCTCATTCTGGATTGCTGTGGTGTATACAGGACTCAAAACAGTAACTTTGAGGAGCAACTTGCTCAATTTCAGATATGTACTAAAATCCTTGTAACTGTTAGTTTTAGCAGAGGTATTTTTAGGTAGGATATTATCCTGTTACTCCTAAAACCAAAGAAATAAAAGAGAAGCAAATAAAGCATTTTTATACAAATGCCTAGGTAATAAGTGAGAGAAATGAGAACTGATTATTTATGGATAGAAATTAACCTAAGAGAAAGGCTCGTGTGTCCAAACTATTAAATTGCTTCGTATAATCAGTGTGGGACTGAGTGTCCAAAAGAAGTGGTGCTGACTGTTGCCAAAAATAATATACCTGTTTTATAAATTATTGACAAATTGGAGGCAAGTAATTATTGAGGGGCACTTTTATCCAAAAATATTATTTGGGCTACTGTTAGTTACTTACTTGCGTACTGTGACCACCTCACTAAAAGTTGTGCCTCGCTCAGTAGCCATGTATTTTTTAGGTGTGAGGATGGTGCTTCTCTAGGTGGGATACATACTCAGGCACTACTCTCAGTGCTGATACCAAATTGTTGTTGGAAATCCTGAGGTAATACGATCCCTGGATCCTGAGTGTTCATCTAATATTGTAGAGGTATATGTTAAATCACCTTGAAATGGTTAAAGAAATAGACTGTAGAAGAAAAAGGAATAGTTACCAAGGCACAAAACAGCTGCAACTTAATGGAGACCTACCCGAAACACATGTACTCAGCACTGGAAGTGGGATGGTTTAAGGAAGATGGAAATAACCAGGCTGGATCAAGGGGAAATATTTAAACATTAAAATGTGAGTGATGATTGTTTTCTACTTAAAAGATGTTATTAAACTCTCACAAAATAAACAATGTCGAGGCAAGCCTGTAGGTTAAAAATCAGCCTGGCTTACAGGGATGTGAAAACTGGCAGTTTAATACAACAAACCAAACAGCAAAACCTCATAATCGAAACAAAGTTCAAAAATTGTGTTTATAGGCAGTAAAAAAGCAAAAGACACTAAAGAAAAGCAACTTAGTGAGAATAATTATGAATAGTAAGAATGAGATTTTCTGTTGTTCCTGATGCTGTTCCTTAATGGTAGTCCATATGGACGTATTAAATTGTCACCATAATATGGTAGATATTTTTTAAATGTCAGTTTTATCTATCTTGGCAAGAAATCTTATTTTCCATTTCATTAACAGCAAATGAATTTGTTGAGCAAAATCTTTAGAAGTTTGTCAAGATCCTTAAATCAGCATGTCCAAATAATGCTTTGGCCAGTTCTTTTTAAAAAAAACTCTGGTAAAAGCTTCCTGTACCATGCTGAGTTGGGCAGGAAGGAAGTACTAGTTTTCCTTAGTTATATCTGGGATGAATTGAGAAGTTCAGGAAGATTGGATTAAAGGTAAGGTTCTTATTTAAAATACAATGGTCCTGGTCTAATGTGAGTTTACAGATTTTGGGTTGACTCTTATTTTTTACTTTCATAAGACATTTGAATTCATAGTATACCTTTTAAAACTAGACCAATGAAAAAGCAAAGCAGATCTCCTCTATAACTGGAGAAAATGCAATTTAAAATATTTATTTCTGTGAGGAATAATAAAATACTTGTGGGTTTATGGTATCTTAGGGTTATTTTTTTTTCTCTGTGATATTTAATATCTTTATCTATGAGTTGGAGGCAACATTTTTATTGTTCAAGGGTCACAAAAGAGACATTTTTTAGTTACAGTACTATTACCCAGCCAAAGCAGGTATAAAATCTAGGAAGACTGATGGCTTGTTTTATATAGAAGTTAAACCAGTGGTGAAAAGGTTTCTTCTGACCATAAAAGTCTTTATCTAATACTGGATGATTAGCAGAGGAATGAAAACTGTGTTTATTTGATACCTTAGAAGAGGAGCTCTGACAAGTTCATTGCTGCCAGAGCAATTCTAAACTGATCACATGTGTGTAAATTCAATACTGGCAATGGCCATTTGTGAGAGCTTTGGAAACACTGTGTGTTTGCATTTAAACCATTTACCATAAATTTCAGTCTAAGTAGAAAACATTCAATTCTTTTAGATATTACCTTCACGCAATACGGAAAAGCCAGGACAGCTCAGATTGAAAGGACTTCCTACAGAGGCAGTTTTTAGTGGAAGACATCTTGGTGCTCCCAGCAGCAGGAGTGCCACACACCAGCCCTCAGAGTTGCCCAGCTGTCAGAGGTCACTCCAGCTGCAGCTGTGATGGCTGCAAGAAGCTGGGCTCAGAAACATTGAAAATGTGTATCTGATCTGGGTTTTATTCGTGTAACTGTTGGTCTCCCAAGTAACAAGAGATTTGATGAGAGAAAGTGACCTCAGGTCGCACCAGGGGAGGTTTAGGTTGGATATTAGAAACAATTTCTTCACAGAACAGATTGTCAAGCATCGGAATGGGCTGCTCAGGAAAGTGCTTGAGTCACCCTCCCCAGAGGTATTTAAAAGTTTTGTAGCTGTGGTGCTTGGGGACATGGTTTATTGGTGGACTTGGCAGTGCTGGGTTAATGGTTGGACTTAATGATCTTAAAGGCCTTTTCCAACCTAAACAACTCTATGATTCTGATTTAAGTAATGAAAAGTGAACTAGAGAGATAAACATTCAGGGCAGCTTCTCCTCCTTCATCTGTGATACTTCAGGGACTTGTGGGCTGCTATTTAAAGTTGTTTCCTGCATGCTTGCTTCAGAATATTTTCCTCTTAACTTACTAACATACTGAAATGCAGGAATGTGATGGTTCTCACAGTTGCCCTAAATAGGTCAATGACCATGACTGGGCTGGCAGTTCTGACTTCTCTGGAGCAATGACAGGCATCCATGGAGGAATATAAAATCTTGAAAAGCTGAGGGGCAAATTCAGGCTTAGTTACTCAGCTTGTCCTAGTTAGCTTTCTGCATTTTCCCAAATTATTTTCAATTGTCAGAAGAACTGGTACTAGCCTTCCAGGATTCATATTCTTGAAGAATACCTACCTATGAATGTGCAAATGGAAGCTGTTGAGAAAACAGAAATAAACCTGCTTTTATTATTCAAATTCCAACCAAAATAGAAACCTGGAAAATAGAAAGCTGAGTATAGAGGAAACTTGCAATTTCATACCTTTTCAATCTAAAGGTATAAATGTATCAAAAAAAAGTAAATTGTGTACAGCTGCAGGGATTTCTGTCTATAAAAGATAATCACAATTTGTGTTCATGTGTAGAACAGTGGCAGTTTTACCAGTTTTTAATGTAATAAATATGTAATGAAATGGTTATGCTCTCTGATTTTAAAAAGGTCCTTTTGTTTTCCTCTTGCATGATGATTGTTAGAACTAGAGACAGCATTTCAGTGACAGTTTTACTGTAAAGTAGTAGTAACACTTCCTGAATTCTGTGAATAGAGATTGGTCCTGTCTATATAAAAATCATCTATCTTTTTTATCTGGTACATATATGAGAATCACATTTCAAGGTTTTATTCTCCAGCATGTTCCCTAGTAGTTTTAAGTGTTTCTGCAATATAAATGACAGTATACATGATCAAAACAGAAGGTTTCTAGGTGCACAGCTTTTCATTCAGGTATCTTAAAATGTTACTGACCAAATGAACCTGGTGGATGACAAGAGGCTTTTTTTCTTTGCCTCACAAAACAGTCAGGCCAAGCAAGGTGCTCAGAGGTAAAGCTATGGCCCAGTGGTGCTGAGTTCCAGACGTGAAAATTTGTAAAACTATTGATGAAATAAATCTTCTGCATTTTTATCTTTTGGCTGCTGCCTGTCCATGCCAGTCTGGTAGGAGGTAATTACTCTTCCTTCACCAGTTAAATTCTATTTTATAAAGTGGATTTTTTTCCCTCTTAGATCTTGCTGCTAGATCCTTCCCTGGTAGCACATGGACAGCACTTGAACAAAGGAGAAAATACGTGAATATTCCTTTTCCTCCTCCTTTCCCCACTTCCAGTGTGATCAGATGTTACTTTTCTTAGAGTCAATGTCATGAGTCATTTTTTCTATTCTCTTTTAACTGTTCAGAAGTACTGAAAAGGAAAATAATTTCTGAATGTAGACTTCTGTTTAGCCCATTGCGCAGAAGAAAAAAATTGGTAGTCTCCTTTTAAATATATGAAGTTATTTGACGTGGACTGAATATGTGTTAGAAGAGGGAATGGACAAGTGCATCTGTTTTTATGGCTGTGTATTCTAAAACTGGGGGCATTTAGTGTCATCTTTCCAGAGTGTTTCAAAATATTCCACCTCTAAAATAAATATAGCATCAGCAATTACTCCTAAATATGCTTTATTTCAACAACAGGAACACCCAAAACTGTGACAGCATCCATATTACAGTTGCAGACTTAAGGAATGAGCTGGGGAAGGGATGATACAAAAGCCACCATTTCCTCTCAGTGCAGAGACTGGTGGGTGACATGTTTGTGGATCACAAGTATCTGACAGCTGATGTTCTTCTGTAATTTTGAGAGCTTTCCTTTTCTTGCTCTTTAATGCTCTTATTGAATAGTTACAATATGTCTGGTAATACATTCACAACTTGAAAATTTCAAAAGTTGTTTTTACTTAGTTTTTTAACTCAGATGGGTTGAGAATTTGTAACTGTAGTAATAAATCTAGATTTACCCAAGATACTGAGGCTTCCAGTGTGTTTAAGTCTTTTAAAGAATACTTTTTGGAATATCTCTGAGTTTGTCTTCTATTTTGTCCCTAATCTTTCGCAATTTTTTTTTTAAATTACTGTTTCTTCTGTATCTGCTGCTTTCCTTGGTTATATTAAACTTGCAGTAGAAGACTGTGTATAAATGTCTTGTGCTTCCTAGGGGATGCATTCTACTAATGAGAATTAAGAGAGCTGAAATACAAAACCTTGCCTACCCCTTTTATGAAGTAATTGTATACAAAGGCGAACAGCGTTTCCTGCCATATTTAGAGCTGTTAAAAACTTTGACTTATTTGCAAATGTAGATCATTTGCTGTTCTTTATGATGTATTGCATCACCTCCCTTTTTTAATTTTGCTGCTTTTCTCATGTTTTGTTAGACATAAATCAGCATATATGATTTACCAGCACTTTTCCCAATAAAACTCAAATATAAACGGGCTTGGCTTTTAAACATTTGTTCTCTTTAAATATTTTTCTCAGTTTCGAAGTATGTACACTGTCAGCATTTTGTTTAATGCTGCATTAACTTGTAATGGCCTTTATTCTCTACTATAACAGTAGAAAGACATTCTGTTTTTACATTACTACTATTACAATGCTCGTCTCCATTTGCCCTAATAGAGGGATGAAAAATACCTTAATCTACATCTCCTGTCAGTAGCAAAAATACTTACAATTGTTTTTAAAAAATAAAAAGCCAATGAGGAGGATTTTTTTCACCAGGGACTTACTCATCATACAAAAAAGGCTACTGCCATTTTAAAAATTCGTTCAGTTTTTTTAGTACAATTAAACGATATTTCCTTTATTATTATTATTATTATTCCTTTATTATCATTATTATCTTTTTGATATGCATGTTGTATGAAATAATATTATATATTTAGTGCTAGACTTACATCCAGCATCATTCTGTATTGCCTTTGCTTAAAGTTCTGTTACGATTTCATACAATATTAATGTTCGCAATCTTGTAACCATCCAGCCTTTCCATATTGCCTGTGTACTCAACCCACATCTACCCAAATCTAGACTTTTCAAGTATATCCACTTAGGCAACAACACTTTTTCCTGTGGCTTTTTTTTTTTTTTAAATCTTTTTCATACTTAAAATTAATGGAATGGCCAGTTATAATCTTGCGTTTTAATTGTTCATCTTGAGAATCTGGGGCCCCTTCACCAAACTGGGTAAGCTCAGAGTGACTGAAAAAGAGATGCAGAGCTTGACAGTCACCTGAACCTAAACTAATCCTCCTAGGCTAATTTTATGAAGAGCAGCAGGTGCTGCTTTTTTTAGAGGAGTTGTCTTAAATTTGTCCAATGAATTGTGTTTTTAAATGTTTTTTTAGTCTATTTTTTCACATCTTGACTATAAAAAGAGCCTAGACTGAGATGTTCAAGTATCCAGTACAGGTTCTTAAGTTAGCTAACATGAATTCTTACTCCATTTGCACTTCACTTACCTCTTCATCTGACATGTGGTTTGTCTGTGTCTTGTGAGACTTCTACAGAGACGAAAACTTGGTTTTGATCTTATGTCAACCTCTTATAAAACAAACTCTTGTTATCTCTGAGAAGTGTCATTCTACTGCTCTTTGAGAAATGCCATTCTGCTGCTTAGGGCGTGAGAAGACCTCAGCAATTGTCTATCACTTTTGATCCACTGTAATCCTTTAAACTTTGTCATTTTGGCTAGGAATATATGGTATTCTTTTTCTAAGACTGTTGATTTATTTTTGTAAAATTTGCTATTGTGAATATTTCTTTTGTGAAGTGTTCTACTTCTTTAGACCATGGAAAATATGACAAAGTTAGGTAGCACTTCAGATTTCCGCATTTGCCAAACAGCATATTGGCAATGATTTTTAAGACCTGAGAAGCTGAAGAGGGGAGAGTTTTAGCAGAAGGAACATAGGTGGTGACCCAGGATTTAAGTCTCAGTTTCAGCTGGCATTAGAAAGAATGAGCTGCGTACCGATGTTACTGTCAGTTCTGTCAGTCCATTTAATTTCTTCTTTACTTTTCAGCACAAGGAGATCTATGAAAGAGGGCAGAAATGAATATCTGAAAATGCTTATTTTGGATAGCAAGCATGAATATTCACAGACCAAACCGATGGCAGACTTTATTTCAAGATACATTAGACATTTCCAATTCTTCATGCTCAGAAGGCAAAAACAGATAGTGTTTGTTTTGGTTGGCTTTCATGTAACTGCCAGTTCTCAGCCTCCTCAGCAATTTCACAGGCAATGGAGAACACAAGAGAAGGAACAAGCATGAATGTAGCTATTATCAAAAAAGGTGGGATAATACACATCATTTATGGCTCCAGAGAAGACAGCTTAGTGTCTGGGACAAAGCATGTCACCTAGTAATCATAAGTGTGTTCTTACAAATGTTGGCCTTGTGCTAGCAGGTCTACTGTGTGCACAGAATTACTTTTTCCTTTTTTTCTTTTGGTGACGGATATATAGCTGAGATGCCAGCACCAAAATAATATCAACACACTATTTTCATAACTGCCAGTCAGTCAAAGGGACACTGTTAATGTGACTTGCTGATGTAGGAAGAGGTCCAATCCATTTGGCTCTAGTAAAGAAAATGTCTGAGTGTCAGCACAGGAGACAGGAATGTCAGGGTCAAAGATATTTTGATGAAGGACTGTGTGGGAGTAGCTTATGGAAGTAAATGAAATCAATTAGATATAAGTTTAATAAAAATTAAAAGAGATAACAACAAGTGATGGAGATTTATAGTTACATGTGAATGGGAAAGAAATAGAAACAAAATATCGCAACTGTTGATATAGAAATGAGATGTACTGGTAACAGAACAAGGTTTTCAGTTTTGTAAATTGTATCTGTTGCTATGTTAAAATTCTGTTCAATTACTTATCTGATGGACTCAAGACAATGTGTTGTCATAATGTGTGAGCTGATACAATATTAGCAAAATCCTCTATTAATAGAATATTAAAGGTGAATGAAAAATATCTTTGAGGGTTTTTTAAAGTTTGTTATCTTTGTTGTTTATCACACAAGGGAAGATTATTAAGGTGGCATTCTTCTGAATATTGCTAGTTAATAACAAAACTTTACTGATGTCCTCTTCAAAACAATAAGTCTTTGCTCTTCTCTGATTCACTTTGTTGATGTTTTGTTTGGTTGGTTGGCTGGTTTTTCTTAATTTTTTGTCTGGTTTTGAAAACTGCATGACTCCATACAATCAGATATTTCAGCTACCTGTCCCAAACAAAATTTGGAAATATAAGTGCATGAAAATAAAACGAATTATGTGTGTTTATTGCTTCACAAAACTGATATAGGAAGCTTTGATGTATTCAGTGTTTGAACCACCTCAAGCATCTGTATCTTTTCATTCTCTCTTAAGCTAAAATAAATAATCTATTAAGATAACAACACTCCTGCTAACTTTTCAGAAAAAAACCTCTCCAATTTCTATAAAGCATTTCACTGAGGCTAGACGTGATTTTAGGGTACTGTGTAGGCTACCATGAGTCCTATTTTGGCTCTTCTTACAGATTATTTTTTGGCCAGCTTCCATGATTTATTATAAGTATGTACTGCTAGACCTTCAAGTAGGTTTTAGCATGTCATCCCTTAGGTTTTTTGAGAGCAATAAACTTTTGAAAGTTTAGTTGTGGTAATCTATTTCTATAGCCTCCATTTCCCCTTATGCATCAGCTGTATTTCAAAATTGTTCCTTGATGTGTTGCAGGACACATGATTGAGATTTTAGCCACACAAATGCTGACTTCATGAAGAAGAAATGATAGTCATTAACTGTATGGAGGCTGTGGAGGGTCATTTATGTAGGGAGCTTATTGGTTCGTCTGAGCCTTTTCTGTGTAAAAGCTTTTATAGAAAGTAGATATCAGGAGTTTTAGGAGATTTCTTGTCAGGTAGTCCGAAAATTATATGAGATTATACATGAGATTTCTAATATTTCTTTACTTTCTGATTATTTGTATGTTAAAATATTAGTGATTACATGCAGCATAATGTGTTGAAGTTGGATTCTTCAGTACTATTGTTTTCTCAATAGGCAAATGATTAAGTTTTTCAAGAAATGCCACTGGCATGCAGACAACCATTTGTTTTCAGTTTTACTGTGTAAAAGAGTTATGCATGCTAAAATTGTGTCTGATGAAATGTTCCTCTGAAACCATGGTTCTGAGTGTCTTCCAAGTTCCAACTCAAATTACAGGCATTTGTGGACTTGGCATCATCGCTATCCCTGCAGACAGATGTTACATCAGGAGAGATCTCTCAGACTGTTAAAACATAATACAGAGTATTTATCTTGCTATTTATTTTTTTTTCTTAAACTACACAATGAATTAGGGCTCTCTGTTCTCCCTACTAACTCTGCTAGACACAGTTCTGGCAGTGGATTCTAGAGCAGAATCATTTAGGTTTGAAAAGACCTTTGAGATCATTGAGTTCCACCATTATCCCAGCACTTCCAAGTCCACCACTAAACCATGGCCTAAGTGCCACATCTACATGGATTTTCAATATCTCCAGGGATAGTGTCTCAACCACTTCCCTGGGCAGCTTGTTCCAATGCTTGACAATGCTTTCTGTGAAGAAGCCTCTGTATTCCACCCATGGTAATAGCACCCTGTTCATCAAAGCATGCCATTTTTTCCCATTGACACAAGAATAAATTAAGAAAATTCGAAGATTAGAAATTATTTCCCCTTCCTCCTGGTAATCACGTGCCTTAGTTATGACCTGCTTGGCATAGCTGCTACTTGATGTAGAAGTTAACTGTTCATTTAAAAGAAGGATCTGATGTGGTGGTGATACAAAGCATGGTGCTTGGAAGAGAATGCTATAGTAGTGCTGTAAGGATTAGCCTAATAAGGAATTTATTATTTTAGTTTTGAAGCTAACTTTCTGTTAACAGATGTTGACACAGTTCTATGTTTACAATTGAAAAACGTTTTGGGTTTTCATTTTCTAGTATGGAAAACTGTCAAACTAACTTCCTAGCTGTGAAGGAAGGTTTGGGGTTTTTTTTCTTCAATTACAGAACTTTCATAAGGAACATCTAATCCAGTCCTCACGAAAACATCTGCTTTTCTCCTTATGAACTTGTGCTGCAGATTCAGTGATGGCTGTTCTTTGATACTCACTTCTAATAGTTTTTAAAAGTTAAACTGGTTAAAAATCATCAATGTAAGCTGTTTCACCTGCAAAAACCCCCAAGGTTCCAATGGCATTTAAATCTCAGGGAAATACCATTATTTTTTTGCTTTATCTGTTAGCTAGCAAAGTTGTAGTTGAGATATGCTTCACAACTCAGCTATTCCCAGATCTTTCCTAATTGAAAACTGCCATAAAGAGCAAGATTCATAGAACAGTTTTGGCTAGATTATCCAATTAGGTTTATCGCAAGAATTTTTTTTATAGCAGCAGTAACTTACTGAAAAAGCTTTGTCATTATGTGAATTTGTTTCTGTGTACTGGAAAGGTGAGCAGATGAAAGAAAAGCCAAATAGCTCCGAAAAAATATAGCTTATCTGATATTGGGTGTATTACTGCTTTGAAACATTTTTAATACTCAATATCAGGTATGACAATATATAGTTAGACTAGGTATACTGTGTATTACTTGTAATTTTCAGAGCCAATCAAGAAAAGAAGTTCAGGTGTGTCTGTGAGTTCCGGGTTGTTTGGAATGGAACAGTCAGAAAGGAACTTCCTTATGCATATCCATCATTGATGGGCCCCTGGCTGTAACCAGTATTTTCTGTTTCAGGTGCTCAGAAATCTTGAATTACACCTAAAAGTAATGAGATGAGCTTCCTACAAAAATGTGATTTCTCTAGAGTATTTTATATTTTCCAGTATTTTGGAGATAAGCCAGGAGAATTACTTAGATGTACTTACTGTTCCCTGCCCCTCACCATCAATATCCTTCAAGCTTGTCACCCATCAATTGATTCCATAAACTGGACTCAAACACCAGTGCATTGCCTGACTTGAAGAGCAGACAGCACAGCAGCCTCCTGAAAAATCAAGTGCCTCTTGCTGCTACAACTTTCTGTCTTTGTATTTTGCACTTGGTGCACCCTGGGTAATGATGGCTCACACAGCTTGTGCTAGTGAGCCAGCAGTTTGCCCAGGTGGCCAAGAAGGCCAATGGGATCCTGTCCTGCATCAAAAATAGCATGGCCAGCAGGACCAGGGAAGTGATCCTTCCCCTGTACTCTGCGTTGGTGAGGCCACACCTTGAGT
>JAWWLZ010000118.1:81771477-81796550 GCA_035041345.1 Poliocrania exsul
CACTGAGTGCCATGATCTAGTAAATGGACTGGAGTTGGACCAAGGGTTGGATTTGATGATCTCGGAGGTCTTTTCCAGCCCAATCAATTCTCTGATTCTCTCATTCTGTGGTTTGTGTATCTGGGGTGTGTTTGTGGACTGCCTGGTCTTCTGCTTTGCGTGCTCACTCACGGGAATGAGTTGGATTTCATGGGAGAGCCCTTCTGGTGTGCTGACAAGGGATGGAGAGATGTGGGCAGAGTGGGCTGAAGGGCTGGCACCCACCTGGCACAGAGCCCTCGATCTGCTCACAGCCCTCACACACTGGGGCCTTTGTGCAGTGCCGCATCCACGCGCCGGAAACATCCCACAGAATGTCCTTGGCACAGCCTGGCTTTGTGCAGCCTTCTTGCTTGGGGACAGGCTGTGGTAATTTCATAGTGTGTTAGAAGGTTCCTGCATGAAGCATTCTTTCCAGCCATTAGAGGGATTTTTATGTTGTTAAAGTTCGCTGGAGCTGACAGTTTTTCAGCTGGGTGAAGCTGTCTGTGTGCGTGGGAAATAGCCAGAATGTAAGCAATAAGGTTCAGTGAGATTCAAAGCCACGACTGGTAATTCCTCTTCAGGTTAAGAAATGAGTAAACTTCCTGAGCAGGAGGAAGTACAGGATGTAAAGGCCACACTGATACTTAAACAACCTTATGAAAGTAAAGAACAGGTTGAATTGAATAAATGAAGCCTGTCTTCAAGGAGAAATAACTGAAAACATGTAGTCTTAAGTTGCAAAACGATAGTATCACTATGCATGTATTTTTTTAGCACAACCTTAAATTCTTTTAGACAGAATTTGAAATATTGTAACTACATTTCCGTTACATTAGTATATTGTTTCCTCAGAGTATTAATAAATATTTATATTCTGAACTGTCTCAAAAATTCATAATAATCTTTAGTAATAATTTTATTCCACGGAAGTTGTTCCCTTCAAGCACTGCACTCAAGATTGATGACAAAGGAACACCCTAAATGTATTATCTTTTAATCTCTTGGCTATTTCAGGTCTAGAATTTTGTCTGAACAAACAATGGACAATTTTCAGTGATGTTTTTAGGCTTACAGATGGGAAAATATTAATTATAGTACAGCTGTTGTCTGCATACACAGTTGTGTTTGTCTCTCAAGTACTGGCAGCCACTTGGTTTTGGCAAAGTGAACACAGCTGGGCTCAACTTTTTAAACTCTTGTCCAATGTGTGGGGGTTTTCCTCCTTTATTTATAGCTAGAATGACCCATTGTGATATCCATTTTTTGGCCTCCTCTTTTGGGACCTTTTGTGACATCCTGTTGTATGGAGGATCCCGTGGAGGAAACTGAGATGCAAAGAGAGCTACTGCTCTGTATGCCAGTGCCTGCCTGTTGTGATATCCAGATAAAGCATTAGCTGAGACTCCCAGTGATGAGATCTCCTTCTTTTGGTGAGACAGAGAGGATAAGGACCCTTTTTTTCTTGTGCAAGAAGCCACTTGCAAACAGTGCAAACGTGTTGACAAAACTCTGGTGTTTAGATAGAAGGGGCCCTGATCTCTTCTTCCTAAGTATGTCATGGGGCCGGTGTAGTTCAAAGGAAAAAAATTGTTTAAAAATCTTTAGCTCTCTGATTATGAAACTTCTTTTTGTAAAGTATTCTACACCCAAACCCCTACTCATCCAAAATTCACTTAGCATTTGGAAACACAGAATCTGTTAGATGTTTTAAGGGCATCATCCTGTATTTCAGACTTCAAAATAAGCTTATTCTAAAAAAAAATAAAGGTTTCCTAGTCTAATATAAATTGAAATCTTATACACTCTTTCTAATGCCATGAAAAACACTTTGCAGCTGTAAGCAGTTCTTGAAGGACAAAAAATTGTGATTCAGCATGTTAGTGCTTACAAACCAAAAATTTCAATGAACACAGATTGATTACTGGGTAGTGAATATTGATAGAAGCTGAAGTTACGTCCAAAACATTGGCATTGTTCTTAATTGGCTAACTCTTCTATTGGAAAATGTTTCACATCAAGTGGAACAGAAAACAAAAAAAGGGTTGGAATGTCCAAATTTCCTGGAGAATAGAAATTCCACTGTGCTCACCAGCCCTTCCCCAGCCTGTGAAAACTGAGACAAGATGAACATGACAGAAAGAATTTACAGTGTATTAATATAACAAAATATTAACACTTGGAAAAGCAGCAGCATTCCCCTAGTTTTCTTGGTAACTGTACGCACTATTGGACCAGTCATACTCTGAAATGTGTTTAATGTCTGGCATACAGCATGTCTTTGTCCCAAAGCTTCATATGTCCCATACAGAGGTAGTTCCTCTTTAACTTTGTAACTGTGGTTCTAATGCAAATCATTTCCCATGGCAAAAGTGCTAGAGGGTTTTGGCATTTTAATGGCAAGGGATTAGTTGCTGCTCTGAAGCATTACCAGACACCAAACCCTGTCTAGGTGGCACTGATCAGTTCTGAACACTCACTGCTGCCATCTTTGTCTGGAAAAGCTCAGTATCTTGCAGTTCTTCACCTCCAATTTTCCATGAAATTCTTCCCTAAAATGTACCTGTTCCAAAGAAACATCTTGGTGCCAAGTTTCAGAATAGATGACATTTCATTGTGTTTGTGCTCAACTGATGAAATTCTTAAGTGTACAATTTTCTATTTCTTGCTTTTTGGCTTTTTTGGCTAAATCAGTGCCAGGTGCACAGCTCAAGCCTTGAACTTTGATGGTTTGCTGATCTCTTTAAGTGTGCATAAGTAAGATGGTATAAACAGCTTGCATTTTTCTTAAAACCCCAAGGTTATTGCAGTTTTAATACTCTCAGGTGGTGCTTCAAAGAACTTGTTATTTTGCACAGCTAATTCTAAATAGATCTACATGATATTTCCACTACCAGAACTTCAAACCATATTTCTGTTTAAGTGTGAATGTACCACATTGGTAAACCTAAATGTTTTAGAACTGTTTCATTTTAAGCCTTAGAATAAGTGTGTCTAAAAATAAACTGGCATCAACCTTTTTAGTATCATGTAATATGCATAACAAATGCACTAACCTGAAAAAAGCAGTGTTATGTTTTGAAGGAGATTTGATTTCCAAAGGAACAAAACAAATTTTAAGCTTTGACAACAAGCTGGGTGACAAAAGAAACCAAAGTCATTGAGGAGAAGTACCTAATCATCATGTCAGCTTGACATACTCGATTGTAGGACGTAACTTTTTTTTCGGTAATCTGTTTTGAAAACCATGAAATAGTTGATAGCAAATGTTAATTTCTCAAGATGTGTGAACCCTCTAAAAAACCCTCAAAGCACCATGGACCTGGTTTGCATGGTGTTGACCTGAATAAAGGGATAATGTGCTTAAGCAGCTTATTCATTCTCCAGTGCCCTTTGGAAAGGGAGCAGCTCCACAATGGTTTGCCATGCAGGGCGCAGACGTGACCACTGTTCTTTTCACTTGCTGAATGTTTCATTCTTTTGTCTCCGCCCCGGGTTTCTTCATACGTTGTTCCAAACAGGACTATAAAGGAACTTTTTGGGGCTATTTCTTGTCAAACTGTAACGTTTGTTAAGCAGAATGCACTGAGCTGTAAAGGAATTTTGAACTCCTGAGTATATAGCTGGCCAAGCTTTTCATCAGAGCTGTGTTGCTGAATTAATTGTCTCTGCTTGGGAGACTTCTCAGGCTAGAGGTTTAAACATACTCCAGAAACACTGTCATAATAATATTCCACATTAAATTTCAGCATCAAATAAATTCAAGCTGTGGTCTTACAAAGGGAGCTGCTTTGGAGTTCTGAGTTTTAGTGTTGACTATAGATTTAAATGCTCACAGACATGAAAGATGTAGAAGTAGCAAAGGGAGTATAAGAGCCCATGTTGCAAGGCAGACTGATCTTTTTTAGCACTTTTTGAACAGAGAAACTGTGATGCCTTTTTCTTGTGAACTTTCACAGAATCACTGCCCATCTAAGCTGGCTTCTTGAAGGAATTAGCTTGACTCAGCCTGGCTGCAAAGTGTTTTGGAAAAGTCTTCAGAATTTAAAAGATAAAGGAACCAAAGTTTTTTGTTTGAGTTTTTTTTTTTTTCATTTTAAGCATTGTTTTACAAAATGAGAAAAAATGACAAACATTGCTTGCTTGTGGAAGCTCTTTTAAAAGAGCAAATAAATTTAGGAAGAATTACAGGAGTTGAAAAGGGATTAAGTTATTTACACTGAATTGGACAGTGGAACATGTGGTATGCTTGCACAGGACATGCGGTATGAGAAGCCTGCTGGCATGGAAAGCTGCAGCAATGAGATGGTAGAAATGGGATTTCTCTTTCTGAGTCCTACTGAGATGTTCCTGTCAGAGGCTCCTGAGGCTTGGCAGTTCTTTCCAACTTTGTGTGCTCAGTCTGGTGGGAAGCACGAGGCAACTCACATGGGCTTTCCAAACTTTCCTGAAGCTTTCACATTGCTGAACAGTTCATTTGTATTTCCTGTGAATTTATCTTCCAGGGATAAAAAATTACCCTTGATTTTTCAGAGTTTGCTAAGGTAATTTTAAGTAATGAGACAAACTCAAAATGGAAATGAAAACATAATTCCTGAAATAGTTCTTGACAACAAAGTTTGAAATGATTGTGTAAGAAAAGAAGACTATACAAAAGGGACAATTACTTTGAAAGATACCAGATCAAATTCTTGCCAGTTTTTCCTGCAGTATCTGGAGTAGGTACAGAACTATGATTTTGATTTTGATGATGGAATACTTAGAAAAATGTAAATACACAGGTAAAATTATTTCAGCCTAAAAATATGCTACTTAAACATGAATACTACAATGAGTTAGTGAAGGAAATAAAGTACTTCCAGTGAAATGACTTCACCTTCATTTACAAAGTAATTTTAATTTTTAGCTTTATTCAATTGTCAGTTCAAAAATTTGAACTAACAACTTCCAAAAGTCTGTAAGTAATATGTTAGAAACTGTTTTGAATGTATGACTTTTAGCAACACTTTTAGAAAATTCAGCTTTTAAATCTGCTTGGGTTTTTTTAAAATATTTTAATCTTATATCCTTCCTTTTTTGTGGGAAGTAAGAGAAAAGTGAGGGAGAGACAAACATTTCTGTCTGTAGGTGTGCATCAAGATACTCCCGGGGGAAGGCAGAATATGACCAAAGGTTTTAAATTTTATACTGATTCAAATCAATCTTGAACAGGATCTTCTGACCCAGAAGATAATTTTAAGTTCTACAACATAAAAAATTTGGAGGGGCAGTGTAGGCATTTCTCTAAACTTCAGAAATCTCATTTCTGATTTGCTGTCTCAAGCAGGCTTAGAAAGCTTTCCAGCCTTTTTGCTTCATGTTGCATGCTGAAGGCTCTCTCTTGGAATGAGAGGTTAGCCATATTTTTCTTTACAGTGTGTTTCTAGTTAAGCTGGTTTACAACATAAGAAGTAATAGCAAAGAGTGTCTTTATATCTGAGTTCCTGTGAGAGCCATTAAAAGTATGAGACTGGGGAATTACTGTAGCTAAAGTGGATTGTCAAAAGTGATTGCAAAACACTTTGAACACATTTAGTAATTTGTAAGTTATAATTTGGAAATATATCAGACCAAATCAGAGCCTTCTAGTAGTGAAGACCTGGAATAATACAGGCTTGATGTTTTTATGGACCTAGGTGAAACTCTGCTTCATAAATCTAAAGAAAGCAAAAATACAAGATTTAAGCATAGACAAATTCAGAAATCATATCCATATGGATAATGCTGGAATCTGAACTGATAATCTAAAAAGCGTGGAAGGAAAAGGTCAAAGGCTTGGTTATGTTTTGGCATTTTGAATTTTAGAAAGCACATTTTCTGAATATCAGCTCATCAACAAGGTTGAAATGATGGGCTCTGGGAGAGACTTATGGAACATGATGATAGAAGTAAAGAAAATGGCTTTTTTAAAATGTCACAGCACTGTCTGGTTATGAAGGAAAACTAGAAAACTACTAACTAAAGCTTCAAAAGTTACTTTTGAGACCTGACTTCCCAGAGTAAACTTTACTTTTTCACTTGGAAACACTTCCTTTGAGACGAGGGTATCCCTTTTCTTTGATACAAAAGGGTGTTTCTTTAAAATCTTTATGTTTCTTCAGTCTTTATGTAGATGTGGCTAAATGGATACGTACTTAATATGCTTGGGTTAATCCTCAAACACTGTATTGTTGTCCCTTTCTTACTAAATAAGAGTGTAGTATTGTAACTTGCTCATATAATACCTCAGACATTTTTTTTTTAACAGACACTGCTGAAAGATCCTTTGTATATTGGGCTGAGACACAAGAGAATTAGAGGTCAAGCCTACGATGATCTTCTTGATGAATTCATGGAAGCTGTGACTTCAAGGTAAGTGATATATCTGTGCTAGTCCTTGATGAATTCCACTGTGAACTTCACCTTGCCAGAAATAAAGGTCAGTAGCTTATGAAAGGAAGACAGAATTGTGAGGTTCCAAATAGTGTTTATTTTGAGTGTAGTATTTTATGAGTTTATAACTGCCTTAACTATTTACCTTTAATATTGCAGATATATGAATTCCCTGCATGAGTGGTAAAACTCATCTTGCCATGGGTGAACTAGTTTTTCAAACTTCTTTTTCAAGATTGGGGTTGCTAAGTATTTGCCTAATAATTTTCTGGACATAGCACTGTGCTTACTTGATTGTCTTTGTGAGTCCATATGTGTGAGGTTACCAGCCTTACAGAAGATATCATACTTGGCAACCACCGCCTCTGCCCCCACCAAAACCATAACAGGACTAAACTTTCAGTGTGTTAATTTTAAATGTCATAGTATGGACTTACACCAAGTCAGCTCTTTCACTTGCCTCTTTTTTCCTGTACAGAAAGTAGTTACATTTATTATCATACCATGGTGCATAAAATAGTTCTTCCATGTCAAATAACGTTTGCTCATCTTTTCCTTGTTTGTTAAAATATTTGGAGTTCTAGCCCTGCATTCAATGTGTATGCCTAAAATAGCTCAAGTGCCAGGACCTATAGCAGAATGTGTTTTCTGCATCTCAAAGTTGGGGCTGTACTGTGGAACCTGGAAATACTTTCCAGCAACTCAGTCTTCCCTCGTACCTCTCTGCATTTTGACTTAATGTTGGGACCTTACCTGGACATGCACAACCTCAGTTCTTCCTGCCTTAGTTGCTCTACAAAATAAACTTGGCCAAGCATGTGGTATTAATTTCTGTGCCTGAAACACATATTCCTTCATGTATTACTATACCTTTCTCCATCATCCCCAGTTAGCTGGCACTCCCTTGCTGATAATCTTCCTATGAAAGTTGCTTGTTTGGCTCTACCCTGTAGTGTGATTCCTCCTCTGCTGAATATTCCATTTCAGATAAAATTGATGCACCTTCCTAATAGGTCTACCTCCCTAAAAGAAGATTCAGAGCATTAAGAAATGGCTCTCTGGTCTGTATTTTGAGAATCTCTAACATAATGCATTCCCTAACTCACCTCTTCTTTAAAATGAACTACTGTTCTTCATACTGAAGGAAATCATCAGAGTCAAGCAGCAGATTATCTCAGTAATGTTTAAAGGTCTGGTTGACATGCTCTTTTTACTTAAATATCTTCAAAGCTCTGTAATTTTGAACAATTTTGAGCAATTTGTGTTTGCTTGACCTTCTGAAAGATCACTTTGTTCTCAGCTATTTAGCTCTTGTGGTCAGCAGTGGTGTAATTTATTTCTTGTTTGAAGTGGAGCACTTAATTCAAACTTAGTGTAGTTTACTTGGCTGCAATGTGACATCTATGCTGATTGTGACACCCATTTGCTAAGGTGAAGGGAAAAGTGATGTAGTTAAGTCAAAATCAAGTCCATTTGCTCAATAATTTTGTATGTTCCTAAGTTTGAATTTGTGTTTAATGTGGCACTGGCAGACTCAGCACTTGCTGCTGATTCTGGCATAGAGAGTCTGTCCGTTAATGATGCAGGTCATGATTCCCTTGCCAGCCATTGTGGTGATCTAGGTAATTGTATACTTTGGTTAAATGATAGTTATTTTTTCCTTATGAAAGTTTTTATTATATTTTTCCTCTTTTCACTTTTCTTAGCCTTCTGCTGGCTGTTTCACTGAGGGGAGTATTTGCTTCGCTAATCTTAGATGCATGTTTGGTCTGTTAAATTTTAGGTTAGTCATATTTATTGTTAGTTATTGCCATGGTGCTCCAAAAGAAGCTTTCTTATTTAGCATTGCCTAATCAATTCGGGGAATGGAAGAAGTTCTGGAGAAATCAGTGGTCATGTTTTCAGTACATTTCCAGGACATACATAACCATGAACATTGTGAAGCAAAAGGCTGTCATATATTTTTAATAAGCGCAAGTTAAAGACACGGTGATGACAGATATTTTCAAGTTGGAAAACTATGTGAAATACTTATTTTAGATCTTTTTCACCTCCATAATTCTCCAGAGAGGCCAAATGCTAACAGAAGTAAGAGCCAGGTTTTAGCAGCACTGCCTGGGAGCAACAAGGAGTAGGCAGCTGTGCAGGGTGGTGCTCTTTGCATAGGCTTTTCATTGGCTTCCAGGGAATTTTCCTAGACATGCACATTATCTTGATTGATTGGTAAATTTTGAAAACCTAGATTTTTATAAGCTGCTGCAGCATAATTTATAGAATTTCATGTTGAAACATCACCTTTATACAGTAAATGTCATAATGTGTGATAATGAAAATGCTTTATAAAAAGGTATAATTTCATCAACTGCAGTACTTTTCTAAGCCACCACTGCTATTCACCCCAAAAAAGTTCTTCCTATGAAATAAAATTATTTATGAAAGAGTCAGGATTAAAAAAAAAAATAAAGCAAAATACAAACCCAACAAATCCACAACTTAAACTATCCTTTACTAAAAGATTTTGGTACAGTATCCAGTGTGCTATCATGGCAGAATGGAACTAGTACATTATGATGTTTCCCAGGTGTGAGAAGGCAGAAGCATATGGAAAGTGTCTGGATTTCTGTTGGCAGAAATCCAGTGAACAGCTTTTATTTATTTACTTATGTATACATTTATCTGTTTCTGTGTTTATTACCAGTGCCAGCAGCTGCCCTCTCTGAGGGTAGGTGCTCTAATTTCTCTGGACATTACCAGATGTTTCTTGCTCTTGTGTCAGAGTGGTAATTTAGGGGAACAGGAGTATTCTAAGTAGAAGGAATGTTTTATAACATGAGGAAAAAAATTGAGTTGTCTTCATCAGTGAAGAATATAAATCAAACTGGAATTCAGAAATGTTCGTTAAGTTTCTGCCCTGTGGAGAAATGGGTCATAAAACATTTTATACAAAGAAGCAAATTTTTCCAAATGACAAGTTGTTCTTAAGTATCTGTGTTTACAGAGGAAATTCTGAGAGGAGGGATTTCTAAACAAAACTTTGGTAGCTAAAATTTATCCACCAAGGCTTTCTGTGTAATCAGAGAAAGTAACTCTATATTTTTATTCCAGTCCTATTTCTTCCCTACTTGACTGTGATGATGCAAAGAGAAATATATCGGTGGCCGAGAGGTATTCGGGTACAACAGTGAAAGGATTATGGAAATGATTGAGGGGAAAATATGTAGAATGGGGATGGAACAAGAAATGAAAGAAGAGGGGAAAAAGCACCTTTTCAATAACAGGGACTTGAATTGTCTAATGAAAGAACTAGATTTAAAGGAGATGGAATTTTTTTCCGTATTTTGAATGATATTTCATTTTCACAGATCTGGTAAAGATAACTCCACTCTGAGCCCCTCCAAAAATGTCAGAATAGGGAAGGACAGCATCATACCAGCTTGCTTTCTGCTGCAGATCATTGCCAATGGGAGTCATTGGACACTGGGCGGGGACAATAGTGACTTGCACCTCTGGCCTGTGAACAGATAGGAAACTTAGAAAATGGAAAAGAATCTGATGGAATTCCTGTAGGTTGTTTCCTTGCCTGCCTACCACAACCCCTAAGAATTGGGTGGAATTATTCTGTTAGGAGCCAAACTCCATGGATTTGTGATGGGTAAAAGCAACCTTGTATCACTGAAATTATCTTTCTCTGCGTGTATGATGGCAAGTTTTCAGTTTCACTTCAAGATGCAAACAATAATGGTGGACCCTTGAAAAATAATACCGTGTGTTGTTTACATTCTCTTCTGTAATCATATTTTGATTAAATCCTTCCCTGCTCTTTTTATATGCTGTGCTTTTCTCAAGTTTGTGAGCTATAAACCAAGCTGCTGACAATTGTAATTCAGTATGTTCCATCCCAAATTACCATGATGTAGTCATTATTCCTCATTTGCCTGATTACATTATTCACAGATGGTAGCAGTGTTTCATTTCATTTCATGTGTTACTTTAAAACAGTGTTTTATGGTAAATATGGTTTAGCTAGCTTTGAGAGCAACTTTAAAAGCAATGTATCCACAAAATAAAATACAAAAATGTTTTAATAGATGTTTTCATTTAGTAGATTACATTAGAATGTAGTTCAGTTTGTGAATAAATTATTTCAAACAGCCCTTACTTTTGGCAAGAGAATATACTAGGCAAAAGTCATCTTAAAAGGTGCACGTAGCTGTGCATCATTGAAGGAGTGTTGGACCACATGGTGATTCTGACAGTATGTTCAAGCACATATTGTGAGTACAAGAATATTGGTGCCTCTGTCCTCTTTTACACTGTAGTGGTGCAAGATCGAGACTTATATCACGCCTACATGTTCCCATACTGATAAGTTAAAGTGGCTGTCAGAAAGCATGCAGAAAGAAATGCTGCTGCAACAACTCCCTCCTATGGCAGACTGTGTGAAGATCTGTTTAGAGATTTTGTTGTTCAGTGGGGCTTAGGCCCTTTGAGGCAATTTTTCAAGTCTGTGACTACCTGCTCCATCCATCCTTCAGTGAATATTAATTTCCTAGCAAAGATCACTGGACAGTAGGATGAGAGAAAGGTGGGTCCTTAGGCAGTAGTCTGTAGACTGCCTTGACTACCACTACAGTGGCTCTTTGAACCTTCCCTCAGTTCCTTCCTGTGCTTACATCTGAGATTCATTTCCAGTCACTGATAGGCTTACATTCTTCCTGAAACTACCTGGACCCAAGCTGCCTTGCCCACCAAGACTCACAGGTGGGCTTGGCTTTTATACTCATGGGATAAAACCATTCAGTCATTCAGGAGGATCCTTATGCTTTTTTGACTGTTAAAAAATGCCCTTGAACTAAAAAAACCCAAAACCCCACATTGTGGTTTTAAAACAGAGACTGTTACTTTGGAAAATGGAGTGATGTGGAAGAAAAAACTCAACACTTTCATAATCAGGGTTCTTTTTTTATCCTAATTCAAGCAACTGGGATGGTTTGCCTGAGGAAAGTCTTCAAATTTCACAATTAACCATGATGACTTGTAACTATTATCACTTGCAACATTTAAATTACTAACAGATGATGCCATCTCTAGGAAGCTTGTTAAGAAACCCTGAACCCTTCCCTGGGTGGTGGTGCTTAGTGTGCTACCATGCTTGGAGTCATCCTCACCTGCTTGTATTGGGGGAAAAGAGAACTAACCTAGTTGTAGTGTGTTTTTTTGAGATAGGATGCTTGTGTGCACTTCAGTTTCCAAATCCAGGGGACTCTGCCATGGAGAAAGGAAGACTGGGTAGAAGACATCTACTTCTGTACATTCTGCTAGACAAGGGATGTAGGGTTTTTTTTGTTTGTTCAGAGTCTTTTTGTTTTGTTAGTTTTTTTTGTTATTTAGCGTCTTGTAGCCCTGTTCTTCCCTTTCCTCTTGGTTCATTTGGTGATTAAATCATATCTGATTTCTGGAAGTGTTACAAATATTTGCTTTACAAAGTTTTTGAGCACAGTAAGTGGTATAAGGAAAAGTGAGTCTGTCAGTGAAGCAAAATCATAGCAGGATAGCCAGACCCTTAATTGCGTTAAGTTTATTTGTAGAGAAAGACCTATTACTGTTTGGAATGCAAGACCTTAGAGAAATTCTGAGTAAAGATCAGCAGAGGAGCCTTGAAGAAATAAAGCCTCATTCATCCCCCAAAGTAAATAAAAAGTAATGAAATCCTCAAACACAATACTGAGGGAGAAGGCTACTGTTTTGTTTTCACCAGATAAGATGGCGGGGGAGGGGGGGAGGGAATATTTTAGTATTTTTAATATACTTCTTGTACCAAAACTAATTCTGGAGTTCAGATTGGATATATTCATCTTCTAATAATGCTCAGTTATGCCCCAGACTTACTGCAGCCATTCAAGACCCAACAAGTGAAGAACATGCTGTTCTTAGGCTTTTCTTCTCCAAACTATTTTAAGAAGGGATTTTTCAAATGGAAAAGGTTTGGGTAATCTCAGTTACTTTCCTTCATCTTTTATAGCTCCAGCAAATGGTGGGCAGGATTCCCAACAGAAGTTAGCTGGTGCAACTGTATGGTAAATGGAGTGAATGTTGATTTATTTGAATAATTTGTGTGAGTGTAATATTTTAACAAGGTTTATATTGTTGTTAGGGAAGTACAGAAGTTTTCCAGGCTGTTACAAGCAGCAGTTCCTTTCTTTTCTTTCTTCTTTTTTTTTTTCCCCTTTGGAAAGTCTAGTAAAGTAAAATATCAAATTTGGACTGTAGTATACATCAGAATGAAGTAAGTTATCTATCCCTCTTATCCCAGTTCTGTCTCTCTCCTGGTAGAAGTCAAGGATTATTTTTACCTATATTTCAGCCCTCAAGAAAACTTTCACTCAGTCTGGCTAATTGAATTTGGGTCCCCCAGTGCTTCATTCTGTCTCTGGGCCTTTACCCCTACCAGACAGCAACACTGCTGTGCTTTGTTCAGAGTATTCCAGCCAAACTGCCGCTGACGAGATTCCTGACCCATGGCAGTGGATCAGCCCATGCCCACTGGTGTCTCTGCTACCAGGTTGCCTACAAATAATAAGCCATTTGTAAATACATTGACAGAACCTCTTCATCAGTTAGTTGTTACTAACTTGTTTTGTCACTGGCTGATTCAGCAATAAACCATCACGTCTCACTGTTTTGTATGTCAGGTACTTCCAAACTTCTCTGTAACTGTTTTTATACTGTTTTTCATTGTTGCTGTACCCTTTTAAAATACAATCTAGCATGAGAGAATAGATATGTTGCCTTGGACCTTCAATGGATAACTTAGAACAGAGCTAAATTTTTTTAGATCTTTTCATATCTAAGTATCAAATATTTTTTTCTTGCAAGTGTTGTCATCACTGTATTAAAAATTGACAGTGACATTAGGCAAACAGCTATAGCCCCATTAGACAGTATTCCCAGAATTTAATTATCCATACTCCTTGAGATTGTTGTGAGACAGAGCACTTGCTAGACTCAACAAGTTTTTGTGCATTCTTCCCAGAAAATTGCAATAGAAACTTCAGTGGCTTCCCTGGCCATCCTGGAATCTGCAGTAGCAATCCATATGTCTAGCCATGTAGCCTACTCAGGTGTTGACATACAGCATGTCTGAAAATAGGGAATAGTTCTCTTTTGGTCCTTAACTGTATTGTGAGATTGTGGCCATGTTAGTCTTTGAGCTGTGCAAACCTTGTGATATGAGCTCTCAGCCAGGGCTTTGGGACTGGGATTGGAAAGGATGCCAGGAGTGAATTCTGAAGTTGTGTACATGGTCAGTTGAATGCTTGGAACTGCCTCTCTCTCACTAACCCTGCAGTCTCTCTATACCAGTTTCATGCCAATAAGGCATATTGAGAGCTTTCTTAATTGAAGGGACCTAAAAACTGATGCTTTTAGTTGCAAGATGGTACAATTGATTCATTTTACTGATTTATTGTCTTTTTATTAAATCTAGAGGTAAGGAGACAGTATATGGTATCTGCAGAATTTTTGACACTTTTTTGAAATTCCAGATACACATCTTACTTTTGCATTAGCAATCACTAGTAGTTATACACCACTGTTAAAAATATTAGCCTGGAAATGGCTGAAAAATGCAATATGACACTTAAAACCCACTACCATATGTAAGTGCAGTTAACTGAGACTCACAGTGGTGCCAGTGCTAACAACTTCTGACTAAATCGTGTTATCTCTTTAGCTAATATGTTTCTTTAATTGCAAAATTATAAAAAGTTATGCAAGTTATAAAAGTTCTTTGTAATTCTGTCGGTGGATTTATTTGAATAACTAGATTTTTGGAGTTCCAAAGAATGCTGATTATGTCCCCAGAAGCAGATAACAATTATCTGATAGGTCATCTTTATATAACTGGGTGTGTATATGAGAGAAAAAAGGAACACATTTTGAAGAATAGACTGGGGTTTCAGTGATTCAAAGATCCCTTTTTTCCTATTCCTTTACTCCTTTAGATATTCCTAACAATTTTGTGAGAATTTCTACTGCTTTCACTGCACTGGCTCCTGCAGAAGAAGTCTTTACTGTTTTATCTCTGACACAGTGTTACTTTGATAATTCTCCTTTTAAAAATCTGACCTAGCTTAATGCAAAACTAGAAAGCTGTCTGTGTCAAACATTATACTTTAGAAACAGCAAGAGAAGGATCACTTAATTGGCGAACTGTATTTCAGAATTTGGGGGGATTTTATCATCAAAGGTAATCATTCATCTATTTGCTGGTCTGTAGCAAGCCTAAATGGCTACTGGAAAGAGATTGCTGGCAGGGATTGCTGAAAATGAACTATGCAGATTTTAATAAAAATAGAGTTAAAGACTGCTGGAAAAAGTTAAACCTTCTTTCTAGAATCAGAGAACCATAAAAGATATTATTTCTGCAAATAATCAAATTAATTTTATAGTATCATTTAACTATAATTGCTTAGTGATTAATATCTGTTGCTATAAGTATATACCCTTCCCATTACCCACTCTTCCCCCCTGGAATAGATATTTGGAATCATTGCTCTTTGTCAGGATGGAGCTCTGAGAGATGTGCAGGAGTTGTTTTTTCCTTTAACAGAAAATATGAATAGGAGCAAACTTGTTTATGTCTGTTAGATAAACTGAAATGCTGTAATGGTAGTTACTATTATCAGAAGACTCTTCAAATCTGAAAGCACATTGAGAAAAAATGCAGTAAAAACCAGTGCTCTTTTAATGAGCCATTCAAATAATTAAACTCATATTGTGTTAATTTCAGGTTCCGTACAATCTTTGAAAATGTTCAGTAGCTTATTTTTTGCCTGCATGTCGTCTGTGTTGGTGGTTCCATTCTTAAAAACAGAAAACACTTGTAGAAGTCTGTGAGAATCTCAAAATTAAGCAATAATATTTAGAGTCCACTTGCTTACATATACTTTGGTCCTGCACCATTAAAATGAATGTATTTTTTTAATTTTCCTTTTTTTTTAGCCTTTTTCAGTAGGTTCAGAATAGAAAGCCTGCCTTGTTAGAGGTTTTGCATGTGTCAGCCCTGGTGTCATCTGAAAACCTAGGGAGTCCATTTCTCTGACTGGACATAATGGTCCAGACATTTAGAGATCTTTTTACAGTATGAACTTTTTATTAAAAGTCTTTGATTAATCTTTTCTTCTGAAAAATTGATTATGATCTGAGCACATTTGATTTCTGGAATACTACATTTCCTCAGCTGTGAGATAACAGTGATTCTGCCGAATTTATACTGGGGAAAAAAGCTAGTAAAATCATTCACCCTTTACATTTATACCAGCTAATTTGAGAATTCCATAACAGTTACAAAGAAGTGTTGTATTAAAATTTTTAATGATTCTAAATTTGTATTAAAAAATGATTTTTCAGCTTAAGCCAGACTACACAGTTAGGGTTTGTTTTCCTTTCTTTGCCAGAAAAGTGTAGAAGCTGTAAATTATATGTGGAAAATATTTTTAAAGAACGATATTTTCAGGATAAGAGAACTGAGTGCAGCTGGTTTTGTATATTTTCTAAATCAGATTTCAAAATGGGAACCAGCTGCTCATCTGTTGCTCTTAGCTAAAATGCCAACAACATATGCTGGTTGTCGCATGATGGCCATTTTTGAACTAACATATATGAGGAATAGAATCATAGAATCGATTGGGTTGGAAAAGACCTCCGAGATCATCAAGTCCAACCCTTGGTCCAACTCCAGTCCATTTACCAGATCATGGCACTCAGTGCCACGTCCAATCTCAGTTTAAAAGCCTCCAGGGATGGGGAATTCACCCCCTCTCTGGGCAGCCCATTCTAATGCCTGATTACTCTCTCTGGAAAGAATTTTTTTCTGATCTTCAACTTAAATTTCCCCTGGCAGAACTTAAGCCCGTGCCCCCTTATACTGGGTATAATCTTGATATCACATTCAGTTGCACATCCTCACTTAATCTCAGCATCATCTTCAAACACTGCAGGCCCGTAGCCTAAAGACACTTTGGTGATTTGATTGCAAAAAAAGCAGGATCAATGAGGAAATCATGGTGTATGGCATACACTGCATTTTCAGCCAGCTTTCTACCCAGATCAATCAGCCCCTTGCAGCTGTGCTGGTCGATGGCATTAGCAGACACCTCCACATGTGCAAGCAGCTCCTGAATGGAGATCTCTGGGCACAAGAACTGGCACTGCTGTGCTTTTGTCCCAAGTGCCTTCTGCTTTGAGCTCTATGGGCAGGGATGCCTTGGGGCTGGTCTTTGGCACAGGAAGGAAAACAGTGCTAGAGGTGGGAAGGGGAAGGCTACATGGCTTTGCTCTTGTCATTGGTGGTTTGCTGGAAGTGTGGGATACGTATTTGGGGGGGGGTTAATAAGAACCTTTTCAGTGCCAACAAACAAGTTAAATCTAGATCGTGCTGTTAATAGAAGTCAAACACAAGGCTGCACTGACCAGTGCATTCTGAAAGACTTGGATTTAGATTTGGAGCCAAGTTCATTTGGTTGGGATGCAGCTTCCATGTTTAATAAGTATCACAGGGTTTGTAGAGGGATAAATATTAGTTCATATTTTTTACCATAATATTAAACACAAGGTTTCATAAATTGGGAAAATTTAAAAGGTAGCTTTGAGCAATAACAAAATATGCTGCAGCATTTTTACTAGTTTTATTTTAAATAATATATCAAATATTATGGACATAGTCTTAAATTTTGTACATAAAGAATAACAATTTTACAGCACATACAAAAGAAGTTTGCTTAAAATAACTTCTGAGTTTTCCCAGTTCTCCAGAAACCCTATTTTGGATTTTTTTTTTTGAAGACTTCCAAGAGACTGGGGTTTTTTAAATCACAGAAATTTCTGTGCTTGGTCCTGAAGTTATATTCAACAATATTTCTGTCATAGTGACTTATCAAAGACAGGAATTTTTTTTTATTGTGTATCAAAGAATGGTTTGGGTTGGGAGGGACCTTATAGATCATCTCACTCTAACCTCCCTGCTATGGGCAGGAACACCTCCTACTAGACAAGGTTGCTTAGAGCCCCACTGAACCTGGCCTTGCACACCTCTGGGGATGGGGTGTTCTCAGCTTCCCTGGACAACCTGTGCCAGTGCTTCACCACCCTTCTCAAATCCCATTCTCATGAGCTTGGCTTAATTATTTCCTTGCATGCAAGTCCCTGGATGCTGTATCTCCTAAGTTTGTTTGAACAAAATGGCTAAGTAGAAGGATTGGTTGGTATTTAAATAGTTTTCAGAGTGGCTGTCATCATTTTCAAGTTAGAGCTCTGATAGACCTTTTTGTCAACTCTTGGTACTACAGTTTTTGGATGCCCTCATGGAGTTCAAGGTGCCTTGTGCAAATACTCATCTTTGGTGGAAAACTTCTTCTTCCACAGGACATGTGGTAGCCATTGTTCTGCTTCTCTGGGCTTTGGTTATATTACAAAATATCAGAATAATGGAGTTTGTAATTGCAGCAGGTATAAAAACATGTTATGGAGAAAAGAACAGTAGATAAGGAAATGGCTGTTTTCTGTGACCCAAGTATCTGCATGACATACTTGGAATAAGGTGCTAAACTGGATTTTTTTACTCTGTGTTTGGGAGCAAGAGGTCAGGTAGACGAGAACAAGGAGCTAATATGAATGTAAATAGTTGAAAAGGTCAGTGGAGCTACAGTACGTTCCAGTTAAGGTTTGTTGGCAGCAAGTTAAGCTTAAAGAGCAGAGGCAATGTCAAAGAACCCCTTAACAGAACATGGGACAAAACAAATTTTTTACCAAGAACATAGTCTGTGCTCAGAAGAGCCACTAAACTAATTTCAGCTTCAATAAGTGCTGCCACAGTTTTTGGATGTTCTCGTTTTTGTCACCTTGCCTTCTTTTTTTAGAAATCCTACTGTGATTGGAAAAAAGAGGGGAATTCAACTAAGTAATTTTTTGATGATACTGTTCATGGAGGTTTTAAGTAATGTTCTGTGCCTTAGTTGAGTCATTGAAATGATTGTTTTATATGTAGATGTTTTCATGGTGTTTCAGGTTTATAATTCCACTGCACTTCTATAAACTAAGCAAGGTGGTAAATATGTAATCAGAGTTTGAACAGACTTTTAAGAAAACACGTTCAGTTCTACAAGGTAAAATTTAAAAATGCAGGTTAACTAAACTGCCCAGGCTGTTCAAATGTTTTCCATTACATTCTTCTCCTGGGTTACAGAAGTGACTTTGGAGCAGTTTAATCTTTTTAAGAGAAATGCCCAAGGCTAACTTTTGCTTCTTCACAAAGAAAAAAGTGGTTTTTTTAAAGAAGGCATCAAACCCCACTCCTGTGTCCAGTTTTACAAGTCAAATGTGATTGTATAGCCCAAAGAAGCTGAGTCACTGTTAATGTGCAAACATATCTTCTTTGGATGAGAATGGTTGAAATGGAAAGCAATTCCATTCTTATTGTAATTATTTTAATTTAAAAAGAAAATTCATTTAGGTTTTGACAGATTTTAGTAGTTTCTAAAATAAACAAGATTAACTTTTGGCTGAAGTAGGAGTAGAAGACAAAGGCTAGCAGGCTACTCACCTGTCAGTCATAAGGCAAGACTGTGCTATGAACTAATTTTGAAGTTTTGAGCAGTGCTTATGGTACTAAAGTAGATGTGGCTTAGATTGCTTTTATCATTTTGAAATGTTATGCAGTTTGTAGTAGTCATAAACTGAACTGCCATCCATGCTAGGGACACTCTATTCGTTTATACTGCCTGATGCTGGGATTCAGATTGTGCCTGTGGATGAAGATTTTGCTTAAGTGCCACATTTCCAGGAACCTGTATTCCTCCATTTTTAACAAGGTTAACATTTGGTTATGAGGTAATAAAGTCCAGTGTTCTGCTGCTCAGAAGTGTCACTTCAAAAATGTTAATGCAGGCATGACCATCATATTCCCAGAAGGCAGACATAAGAGGAGATGGTTCTCTGCTGGGAAAAATGTCATCTTCTTTTTGTATGCTTTGCTTGGCTTTTATGTCTACCACCACTGGGTTATACTTTTTGTGCTATAAAGTGATAGCTGAGGTTCCTGACTGTAAGGACCTCTATGAGTGAATGAACTACATCACCACTAAATTACTGCAAATTCTGTCAGAGCAATGCTGTGAAATAAGAATAGCGATGGCATAAAAAAATAAAAAAGAAAACCCACCAAACCAACAACCAAACAAAATTTTTTGTGAATTCAACCATTCCTGATAGAGCAGATGATGACAGAATGACCTATTTTTTCTCATAATGTAGTATAGACCATAGTTAGGTTTTCAGTGTTGTGACACAACTATTTGTGGTCTGCCTAATTTTTTTCCTTCCTCATTGGGGCAGTGGTAAAAACTTTTAAAAACAGTAACTTTGTCTGCTGTGATGTGGCTTGGATGATTTTTGTGTAGAACAACAGCACTACCTCACTGGTAAATGAGAAAATGAACCCTCTTGCTGTCTGCAGCAAACCATCTAGTGCAGCTGGTTAGCACAAAATATTGTGCAGTCTGAGCAGTGCCTGAGTTAAGTTAGTGTGGAAATTAGACCTAAGGGTTCTTGAAAAACTTGCTTGCATGTAATAATACTGTGCAACTCTTCATTGTCTCACTCATTCCACATTATTTGTCTCTCTATATTTCTGGTTTGGTTACCTCCTGCAGCTGTATTCTACTAGTGGTATGTCATCCTTCTGCCTTTTCTTCCTATTGACTTTTGTAAATTCCAACTCTACTTCCTCCTTTATTGCTCACTTCTCTCTGGAGAGGTTTGTTCAATCCTAATCCTGCCTGTGTTTTTAGCCACTTTTGTTCCCACCTATAATTCTGTGTCACAGCTGTTTCCTCTTCTATATCCTCCTGGGTTGTTGATTTGTAATTCTAAGTATGAGGTTTTCTAAATATATTGGTTTGGTTATTTAATTACTTCATTTCATGTTCTCCTACATTTTGCGGTCTCTGTCATGCTCTAGCTGGAAGTTGTGTGTCCCACAACCTTGGTTTCTTGGCTGGTTCTGTCATAGCACACCACAGTTTCCACCCTTCCTAGTCCCTTATTAAGGGATAAACAGATGATAACCAACAACTACTGCTTTTCAGCTTCATTACTGCTTCCTTGCTATCATTGTCCCCATGAAAAATCAGAAAGCAATGTCATAATGTAATTAAATTGTGTTCATTCTTTCTCAAGCTAATTGTGTATTCAGTCTCAGGAAGGGTGCAGGATGGTTTGTTTTCTTTGGAACCATAACCCTTGAAGGCAGAGATTCTGTCATCTGTCACCATCTGGCATGGTGGGGTATTGGATCCTTTAGTCAGCTTCCAGAGTAGAAGTATTTGAGTAGTTTTTATAACTGTTTTTGTAGATCAATGAAGCATTTTGATTCTTGAGCTTTGTCCCAAATAGGATGTAAATTAAATATTTAGCAACCTGGCTAAGTAGAAAGGACTCAGCGAGATACTATCTTTATAGTCTTATTTTAGAGTGATTAATACATTGTATGTAAAAAAGAGGAGACAGTTTCTTTCCACAAACATCTGTTTGTGATTTAAACTCTGCAAATTATCCAAAAAAAGACTGTGTGGTGAATACAGTCTTAGGACTTTCGCCACGTATCCTACTGTCTCAAGGACTGCTCCTATACTACTATTAATTTTGTTGGTATAATTCCAAATCTGTTGCACCAAGTTTCAAAATATTGGTAGTCACATACCAAACAAAAATAAAAGATGAAAACTTGGGGACCATTTCTGTAGTTAATACTGCAATGTAAAATTATGATCAAAAGCATATGGTCATTGTCAGTGAGTTTTGCTGTAAATACATGGGAATGTATTTGAGAAAGTCAGGTTTGCTCCACGTGCCTTTTTTTCCTCTTTTTATATGTGTAGCTGCTCCTTTCCAGTGATAGATCCCACCTGTTTTCCATGTAACAGCCATCTGGTCTTAATGCTGGGGATACAGCTCCCTTTTTCACAACTTGGTAAGTCTCTTCCAGTTAGGTCTGCTCTGGTCAAATAATGACATGCAGAGCTAATGTGTTTAAAGGGACCCAGCTGAACATTACACTTTGTGCAGTCTTACTTTTGCTAGTGAGCTTCTCTCCATTTCCAAGGCATCTTTTGGACTGAAGTGTTTAAGAGGCATTTGAGCAATGGCCTTAATAGTATGCTTTGTATTCTGGTCAGCCCTAAGGTGGTCGATTAGACCAGATGATTGTTGTAGATCCCTGTCAGCTTCTCTGTGAGCTTTGGTGTTGTTGAAAGAAGTGCATATTTTTCACTTTGAATGGTACAAGATGGTGAGAAGGCCTCAGTGTTAATGTGTGTGTGGATTCTGTGGTTTGTTTGTGGTGCTGGAGTTTGAAAAACTGTTGGTTCTTTCAGACACTCAGGTATGTTCCAGATAGTCCTCATGAGGGGACTCATGAGTTATCCATCTCTTGGCATAAAGATAAGGCTGTCCTGTAAAGCAACACTTACTGGATCTGTGTTCAAATTCTACCAAGCCAACTCTGCAAGAAGATCAGGAAAAATGTGAGATTCCAGTATCTAAAATCCACTTTGGTCTGCTAAGGAGATCTTTAAAGTGCTTTGAAGGTACCAAAAGGGCAATAGAGTTTTTTTGTTTTTTTTTTTTTTTGGACTAGAGATGAAAGCTAAGCCCCTAATGAAGGAATTTTTGTAGGACAGAGTGAAAGCCACAGTGTCACTTGTCCTCACAGAGAGGAGATTCCTTTGGAGCTCAGGTCACAGCATTATTGTTCATGACTTAAAAAGTCTTCTAGAATTTTTGCTGGAGACTCAAGCCAAGCTTTGGAAAACTTTAGCTGCTCAGTGTTGCATTTATGGGCTGAACTCTGGGCATGTGGCTAGTGCAAGATAGCTTTTGTGATACTTCTAGCCTCTGCTGATGCTTGAAGGGTAAGAAATAACATCTGGAAGTTGCCAAATGGACATCCAGGGCTGTTATTTGTAGTGTTTCTCTGTGTGTGGTCGTTAGTTTTTGTGCTGCGCAGTAGCTGGTACATCATAGCCATTGTACCATGACTCGGACTGAACAAGCTGAGTTTGCTTCACTGCATTGAAATGTTGTAATTATTTTCACAACACTATCCATGCTTGCAACCAGGAGGTTCATGGAGGAATCCCTAGAGACAGTCTCTTCCAGCTCTTATCAGTTGCTATCCCAGAAATTATAGTATTTATGAATTTGCAAAATCTTAATATGTGCTTTTTTTTTAAATGACTCAAAGGGAAAGAAACTAAAAGCATTTTGGGCACATCTATACTTTAAATATTTAGAGATGGGTGGGGACTTGATTATTTAGCTGAATTTTATGGAGATTTAAAGCACTAGCTGTCTACACTGAGTGCCAGGAAATGTAGACATCTTAGAAGGTACATATCTGTGTGTGTATATGTACTCAATTTATAAAACAATAATAATTCCAGAAGTATAAAATTGGCTTTAGTCCTAGTTTTTCAGTTAAAAATAATAGCACTGGAGATACTGAGTGGAATCTCATGGCTTTAAAAATGTTTTACCAGATCATTGCTAGATGCTTTTCTTATTTAGTAGACTTTAAACATTTCCAAAAGCTCATTATTCCCATCTCTAGGGAGGAGACTTTGCAGACAACTACAGTTACTGTACATCTTTCCTGGCCTTCTTGAGGGAAGTGGGGGAGGGAAGCAGTGTAATGGATATGTGTTTCCTGACCAAAAACCCAGTCCTGTGTCAATGTCTTATGAGCATTTGGTTGAAAAACTGAACAAATTTAACAAAAAAAAAAGCCCCTGGTTACAGTAGCTGATACCTTGGTCCAGATGATGTAGCTTCCTGAATCATACAGGGGAGAGATGTAGAATGGGGAGAAACTTTTTTCTGCTAACTTTGTCAAATTGTGAGACGTTTACAGAACTATTCTCAGTTTACCATCTGATCCTAATTTTCAGCTGAGTTCTGTTTATCATTGCCTGTCAGAGCCCTGAGACAAATGAAAACAAAAAGAAATTGGCTGAGTTTCCCTGTAAGAGGAAATTTTTTTCTGAATTCTGGAGGAGTTTCCTCCAGAATTCTTGAGGAGGGTGTTCAGTAGTGGTGCAATTCTCTACCAACACCACTCTCTATGTCATTCTTTCACTAAGTGATTAGAGTCAGGTGGCAGGTTTCCCAAAGCCTGTGAAAAATACATTTTACAATTCATCATTTCATTAGTATAAATCACATAAATTGTAATTTTTTGCTGATTATTGCAGCTCACAAAAATAAATTATGAAAATAAAAGGTACTTTAATAGTAGGATAGGCGAAGAGTCTGATTTTCCTGACCATTTGCTGCTATAGGAGCTTTCCTTTTAATCTCAAATGCAATGGTGCAATGAAGTGTCCAATTAAGTAAATAAACAGTTTCCAAGTTAACACTCTCTTTTGTGCTGTTCTTACTTTTTAGTCAGCCTTGTCTTCCATAGCTTCCTGAAGTGGAAGCAATGTTTTTTTCATTACCTTTGGCATTGCTTGACCATGTGATTCAGTATGATATGAAATTCAGAAACAGTTTTGCTTCTTTTGTTTACTAACTGTGAGTAGAGACATTTGCTATTTACTTCCTCTTTATTTATTTATTTACTTTTAATTTACAGATGATCCTGCCAGCATGAAAAAATCTTATGATGTAATCATTCTGACCCTATTTATATTTTTGGCTATTAAAGCCTACCAAAAATATAAAAATTAATCAAACCAGGGTTTAACTCTGTCTTTATCCTGCAAAGTTGGAATTTGAAGACTGAGTGCCAAGGAGAAATACAGGTGCCAAGCTCTAAGTGATCTTGTGTAAGAAAAAAAAATATCAGTAAACAAGTTTTCATTAAGGGAGTCCAGGTGAGATTCTTTATCAGTACATGACAGTTTACATAAGAGTAACAGCATTTGATAGCATAACTCTGATTATAAAATCAGTATTTCATGGGTTGTATGCATCCACTGAACTACTGTCAGCAAGTGAGGGATAGATTTTGGGAGCCACCTCAGATGCCACAGTGAATGTTTTAACATGCATATTCAGATATCTGTCTGATACTATACAATTAGAAGCATTATTCAATCATTTAACTCCCATCTCTTCATAAGACTTCCTCTCCATGTAAACATTTCTTCCCCAAAGGGCAATATGTGCATGTGTGTATTTGCTTCTGCATGACTGGAAGAAAAATTATTGTAATAACTTCCTTCTACTTTCTTCTCCAGATTTCTGCAAATAATAAACATTTTGAGAGTTATCCAGTGTTACTGCTGAAGATGGATTAGGGTGAGCAGGTTCACTCATTTACAGCCACCCATGAGAGTGCTGGGTCACACAGCACTTTTGTGAGTGTTCTGTGCTTGGCATGACCTGCACATGTAATGGGTTGATAGCCTCTGAAAGGTCATGTGTATTAAGTGACAGGGAAAAGAGCTTTTGGGCAGGTAGTTGAAAGAAACAGGTGATGATGAGATTATTATAGTAATGTTACAGTTACATTATTATTATTATTATTATTATTATTATTATTATTATTATTATTATTATTATTATTATTATTATTATTATTA
>JAWWLZ010000118.1:81796650-81816647 GCA_035041345.1 Poliocrania exsul
GAGCTTTTGGGCAGGTAGTTGAAAGAAACAGGTGATGATGAGATTATTATAGTAATGTTACAGTTACATTATTATTACTACTACTACTATTATTATTATTATTATTACTATTACTATTACTATTATTGTTGTTGTTATTGAATAAGTGTAATCAACCTTTACCACTTTCTTAGACTATGTAATCTATTACCATTACATTATCAGACCTCTTTCAGAAAACTGAGTCATAGGAAGTACACAGACCATTCAAAAGCTTTGCTTTATGCTGTGTAATAATAATTGTTGTCATCTAATGAAGCCCAAGCTGAGCTTGTTTATTCTCAAGAAGGCAGAAACAGAAACAAAGAAGCAAACCCGTACTGTGATTTTTTTTTTTTGTTATGGCTTTGATTACATAGTGTAGACATTGCACAGGAATAAAATACTTTGCCGTATTTTTCCCACATGCACATATTTTTTCTGCAGAAGCTATTAAATGCCCTTTCCTTACTCCGAAGTTAAGTTTCTGGCTAGCATGAGGTGACAGGATGATTTGTCTCTATGCAAGCAAAGTTCTTTGATTTCTTCTGTGATTTAAAAGGCTATTTTTTGGGAGGCAAGGTGGCCTTAGGAATCTGTAGAATCCAGCTGTAGTTTTGTGAAGGAGTAACCCTAAAAAAAAGCAAAGTTGTATTAACTGGCATTCTTAAACTGCTCCAATATGCCCACCCTCCTCAGTAGGTGCTACTCTGTTCTGCATATAACACACCCAAATAATGAGCACTTGAGTAGACCAAGTAGTTCTGACCGTGGATGTGAACATTTCAATACTCATCAGACAACAAAGACCAGACGTCAGATTAGGGTTAGGAGTAGGAAATAGGAATATTAACTAATCTTAAAAGGCAGATGGATCTCTGATCAATAAATCATGAACTGGGGACTTAAACTTGCTGAAGTAACGAATATATATAGTTGTAGGTAAGATGTCCTGAGTATGCCAGTTAAAACAATTCAGTTCTCTAACGTCTTTGGAGTATATATGTATATATATGTATATATACTTTGAATGATTAGTCCTTGAATTTACCAGTAATTACAATTAACAGAAAGTTTTCATGTCAAACACCAAAATAAGAGTGTATGGAATTAGTATAAATCTCTTTCCTTCATGATTCTCTGCAGTCTTTCCAAAACGGTGTGACCTGGATCTGGTTTCAATGCATCTTCAATGGTGGTTGTGTCCAGTAACAATTCCAGCAGCTCATCTCTGAAAAAAACATTTACCAAGTCCACTAAAATACATACAAAGCTTTTTTTTTTTTTTTATTGTTACTGATAAATCCAAGGTATAAGTGAGTGATATGCAAAGGCAGATAATATAGATAGAAGTAGAATTTAGGAAAAACTTTAAGAATATTCTTTTTAACTATTTGGTACATCCTACTTCTGCAATACACCAAAGATTGGTTTTGAGCCAGCTAATTTGAAATGCATTTATATTCTACAAAGTCTATATGCCACAGCCATATCCAAGGATTCTAGTTTAGATGTATTGATACTTTCTAAGCAGTCTGAAATAAAATCAGAGAAAAATTGCTTCTGATTAGTGTGCTGCCTCCATAATCTAAAATAATACTTTAAAGATGGATTTCTTACTTCTCTGTGCCAGGCATTAGGAGGCCATTTGGTGCACCATGTGAGATTCTCTGAGGAAGGTGTAAATAATACTGTGAAAAAGATAGATGGTATTTGGCTTAGCAGAGGTTTATATACAGTTCTGAGGAGCGTGCAGCCACTTCCTTTTCTCACTTAGCCCCCAACTATAAGAGCTATAATTTTATGCAGTACTCTTTTGGGATCCTTGATATAATCCTCAGGATGTTGAATATTTGAGGAGGAGCCATTTAGAACTTCTAACTACCTGTTTAAAATGTTAAAATAGAGTTAGAACACTTCTGGGACCTTAATTTAGTCTCCAATTAACTTTTTTCCAATCACTGTTAATAAATACTTGAATATAAGTTTACCAGAGAGACAGTTTGGACTGAAAAGTTTGAACTTACTTCAAAGGCAATTTTTCAGAAAGTTAAATTCATGATGATAAAGTGTAACCAAAGCCAGTAGCACAGGCTGTGATAATATGTCCAGTGTAGGTCAGCTGAAAGCGTTGCCAGTTGTTCAATGTAAAATACAATGTTCATACTTTCTCTTTCTCTTGGGATTTCAGAAAGCTTCTGCTTCTGCAATGAAAGCAGGAGTGGCTATCACTTCTTTATGATGACTTCTGGAAAAAACATTACTCTTATAAATATAGGATTTTATTGAGCTTGAGTATTCCACTTCTGTGGCAAAGTTTATGAACATTCCTCCAATTTTTCCCAAGTAAAAATGCAATTAGGAGTGATTTTGAAATTCATACATGAAGTCTTGACTGATTTTAAAATATTAATGGTAGTGGCAACTTCTGGAGTATCGAAGAACCATGAAAAGAGATTTTGTTAGTCTTTGAAGCTTTGCTCATTGTGTGGAGCTTTGAACACTGTGACTTACATAAACTATAGTAGTAAAGTTGTAAAAAAGTGTGTTTCGTTTGTAGTAATAAGATGTGCCTTTCCCTTAAATTCTGGCTAATATTTTCAAAACAGTAATTAATTGAGTACTTTAGAAAAGTATTCTCTCAGGGTTTTTTTTCCTTACCTTTAAACACATGATACTGAATTTCTTCAGTACAAGGTTTTATTTAAAATTTTGTGATATAGTTCAGACCTCATTTTATGTGGTCATTGATCCAAGAATGTTTTGGGTTTTTTTTTCCCTGTGACCAACTTCTTTCCTGGTCCAGAAGATCCCAAAATGTTTATCACATGTGAAATGAGAGAGCAACCAAGCAGTTGCAACCTGCTTTTGTAATACTGGTGTGACTGATCAGAAAGTCATGTGTGCTAAGGGAGATGCGAAATGTGCAATAATTGAGTGGGAAATGCTCCAGTTTTTAGGCCAACCATCACAAGTCTAGGAGAAATGTTCCTGAAGGCAACTGTGTAAATCCTGTAGACCCCATCAGGACTTCTACTAATTTCTGTTTTCTCGGAAAGTAATGATTTACTTTAGCTTGTTGATGCCAACTGCTGCAGATTAAATGTATATTTATTAACTTGGGTTGCAGTTTCCCTTGCAGAGCTGTATGGAAAAGCTTTTTATTCATACAGAGTAGTTATCCTATGGCATGACCCAAAAGGGCTTGGTGCCTTTATCTTTAGAGAATCCTCTTACAGTAATGCAGATTCTCACTGTTTTGTGTCTCTGCCTCAGGAACAGCAGGAAGAAGGAATAAAATGCTGTCTGAGGAATGGCAGGTCACCATTCACACAATAAAGAGTATGGCTGAGCATATGCTTACATTCATTTTTATAATGTTTTCTGGTTTGGGGTGTCTTATGTGTGATGTGCACTGGTAGTATTACCAATTTTTATTGATACTTAATTCTTCTGAATTAGCACTGAACTGGAAAATTAAATTACACTAACAGTGCTACTCAAACACTGAGTTTATGCAAGGAAGCAACAGTGCTCTCCATCTTGGTAGGCAGGATGTGTAAGATGAATCTGATGTCTTTCCCTGGGCATAGTTCTTCTCCGTGTGTATCTTTTGTTAGGATAGATTTCAAAATGTTTATAGTCTTGGATAATCTCCCTTGTGGATTACAGTACTTTCTGGCCCTTGTGATGCAAATCTGATTTCCTTCCAAGTAGTCCAAATGTTTCTGCCAAACTCTTCTTCCTCTCCTGGGCTTTGTGCACACTTCCTCTTGAGAAAATGTTCTTATTGGCTTTACTACACCCAAACAGTTTTTGTTCTTTCATGGTTCTACACAGAACTTTATTGGTGCCTCTACTCCATCTCTGCTTTAGTTACACAGCTTTGCTACTTTCTATTTTTTTCATGTTTTGCTTAAGAGGATTATTTTCTCCTTTAATATGAAATACTTTCCCCTGTTAAATCTACAACTCAACTTTTCTTCATTTCCTTCAAACTGCCATTCAAAACCTGCCTTTTGTAAGTCCTTTCAGCCACTCCATAGAGTGCTGAGTGTCTCAACATCATTGAACGTTTGGCATTGTGTGTTATTTAAGCATTCTTCTAGCCATGTTCAGTGGACTGCAAGATTATAAAGACAGAAACATTTTTGTAAACTAGTTCAACCTGCTGCATAAACTGAGGCATTTGGTTAGAATAAATTGGTTTTGATGTTTAGTTCTTTAAATACAGATATCAGAAATTACCAGAGTACTATAGCGCTGGTTATACTATACACATAAAAGGTGAGATTGCTCTATCCATATTTGATAATCCCTTATCTGCACAGCCCTTATTTATATTAGCCTTTTTGGTGTGATAGTTCTCCTAAGCAATGGTATATATCCATTATCTGTAGTGCTTTTGGGTTTTTTTGTTCGTTTGATTTTGGTTTTGGGGGTTTTTTTTACATACAGAATTGCATTCTTCAGTTTTGGTCCTTGGTTTAGAAATTTACATTTGGACACATTGAAATAAATATATTTCTGTCTTTGCCCATCTTACAAGATAGTACTGTTTCATCATTTAAAACTACCTCACTCTTTATGTTGTGTAAACTTCATTATTTATTATATTTTGTTCATATTATGCTTTTGCTCTTATGGATATTTAATAACTTTGTACATAAGCATTAGTTCCTGTAGTGCTCACCAAAAGGATTAATGCTTCTCTTTTTCTTCCTTTCCCATCTCCTTTTATTTAGTTGCCCCTGGATATGTCTTCCCATGATATTTAGATGTTTCGTAATGGAGAGATTTAGTTGTATAGTTTAACTGTCAAGTAATCTTATGAATGCAAATAGTGTGAAGTGGAAAAAGGGTCAAATGCTTAAGAAATATGGCAGAAAAACTTCATAGAGCCTATGTAGATTGTGTTCTTGGAAAAGAGGCAAAAGAGAACCTGGAAGCTGGATGTCATTCGGGCCTGTATTTGAGTCAAGATGTAGACTACAGAAGTTGTGACACACTGATCTAGTTTTTCTGGAGTAATGCCTTCCCTAAAGACAGTGGGACTGACTTCAGGTGATCAGAAATGTCAAGTTTATTTCTTCATATGTGAAAAATCTTTGGTCAGAATGGTGGCATAAACTGCCTAATCACAGCAGCATTATGAAGAATTTTAAACACATATTAGGTAAGTTCAGCTTTTGTCTGGGCAGATTTTTTCTAATGCAGTCTTGGGCATCACACACATACACTCTTGATACCAAAGTAGCACATGTTCCATGCTTCTTTCTTTTTTTTGAGTCAGAGTGGGACTGAAAAGTTGCCTGGTACAGGTCACAATGTCATAGAAACATAGGTCAAAGATGGACTGCAAGTTCTCATGTTGTTAACTGCAGCAGCTTAAAATTGGTAATTGTAAAACATACAGAAACATTATTTTGAAACCTGCTTTCCTCAGTCTTGGGAAAATATTAGGGACTTGAAGAACCACCTTCTTTACCATCAAGTACCATGAGGGTAGGTAGTTCCAATTTGCTTCTTGGATATCCTTCCTAAAGTCCCAAGTTTTTGTCTGATCCCTGCAGTTCCCCACTGGAGTTTATCCTGAAATAAATGTAATAAAAGTGAATCTTTTCTACACAGTGAAATAACTCCATTGTGAAGTACAGGGGTTTCCATTTTGAGGTACATGGTTGAGATTACAGTGTGAAGGCAGTAATAGCATGTCATGTTCACTGTGGGACCACTGTGGAAGAAGGAAATTTGTGCTTCAGATACAACTAGGTGATGTGTCAGGTACCTCCAACTGGAGGCATTCAGCTCCTCACAGTTAGTGTGGTGTAGAGCCACCAAGTTGTAATCCAGAAAAGGAAAATTGAGGAAAGCTTTAGAAATGTAACTGTTTATATAGGGAGTTATGTGTGTGTATGTATATGTATGTATGTGTATGTATGTGTATATATATGTGTGTGTGTACATATATATATATATATATATATATATATATATAAAACAAACCCCTTTCTGCCCTCCTCCTTGAATGTAGGCATAACAGAGTTACTGGTTTTGTGTACAGTAAATTACTTTCTTTGTAAGAACAGTATGGATCACCTAGATATAGTTTTAAAGACATTAATGTAAATGAAGTGGATTTTGCACTAAGAGCCAAATACTATCCTATTGTCATTTTCATTAACTTTTATTCCTTACTTATGAATTATTTCTCACATTGCAAAATTTGTGTTGACTAATTGGAGAAGAAATAGGTTTTTGTATTATTATGTCAAACAATCAATGCCCTACACATCACATGGTTAGTTAGATTTTTTCATCCGTATTCACCTGGAGTGCTGTATCCGGTATCAGAGAGAGAGACTGGAGCATGACTAGTGAAGGGCCACTGATGCTGGAGCAGCTCCTGTGAGGAGAGGTTGAGAGCTGAGGCTCTTTAGTCCAGTGAAGCAGCAGCTCAGAGGGTGTGTACAAATATCAGGAGGGTGTAAAGAATCATAGAATTGATTGGCTTGGAAAAGACCTCTGAGATCATCCAGTCCTACCCTTGGTCCAACTCCAGTCCATTTACTAGATCATGGCACTCAGTGCCACGTCCAATCTCAGTTTAAAAACCTCCAGGGACAGTGAATCCACCACCTTTCTGGGCAGGCCATTCCAATGCCTGATTACTCTCTCTGGAAAGAATTTTTTTCTGATGTCCAACTTAAGTTTCCTCTGGCAGAGCTTGAGCCTGTGCCCCCTTATCCTATTGCTGACTGCCTGGGAGAAGGAGCCAAGATGTTTTTAAGTGGTGCACCGTGACAGGACAAGAGAAAATAAGAACAAACACTGTGCTTAAATGTGAGAGAAGTTTCATCTGTAGGAAAAAAAAAAAAAGAAACCAACCCATTTTATAGTCAGAGTGACAGAGCACTGGCACAGGTTGCCCAAAGAGATTGTGGAGTCTCTATCCCTGCAGATATCCAGAAGCTGTCTGGATGTGGTCCTGCACAGCTTGCTTGAGCTGACCCTGCTTGAGCGGTGCATTCTCCATTTCTTCAGTCTAGCCTCCAATATGCTTCTTTTCTCTCAAGCATAATTTGTGTTGCAGGTTCATAAGATATTTACTGCCTTAAAAACACCATCAGGAATTTGGAAAGGGAGAAGTTTCTTTCATAAACGATCGAACAGATATTATGGAGTGTATTTCATCCATCAGAATTGCTTTAAGTATTCCTGTTATGACCTCCCTTTGACGTTTCTGAAAGCTCGTTACTTCTTTGCCTTTTAACAGTCAAGGTGAAGGCTGTTAGTGGTGGAATTGAGATTTCCATCTGTTTCATTGTACTTTAAGTAGCACGCAGAAAGAGCAGATGTGCTGCCCCAGGCTTTCTACTAATTTGGCTATCCAACTCCCTCTTTTATTTTATGGAAAATGTCTATAAACTCATGCAAATATCATCTAATATGTAAGGAAGTGCAGTCATCTTGGTTTACCCTCCTAAGGCTACTTAGCAATCTTTAGATTCTGGCAAAAGATACAGTATCTTTTCCAAAAAAGACATTGAATTTGCTATAAATCACTCAGGCCTGATTCAGTGAGGCATCAAAGCAGGCATTTAAGTTAAAGCAAAGGAGGGGTCCTGTTGACCCGAGCTGGAATTCTCATGTATTTAAGTAAATATTTTAATAAATTGGCCTTTTTGAGGTAGTATTTTTAAATACTATTAGACTAAGTTAAATAAATACAATTTAAAAATTATTGGGAAACTTTCTGATGTAAAATTATCAGCCAAAGTTCTCATTTTATTTTTGTTGCTGTAATGCAGATGCTTCCCCCTTTTTTGTAGGTGGGGAAAATTAGTGTCTAGGCAGTGAACATATGAAAGTTCATTCTCAAGAAAATAAAATGCATCCTGTATAAGTAAAATGCCACCTTAAAGTACACACAATCAATGCAAATCTAATTTGTCCAGCCAAAATGAAACCTTTACCTTTTCCAAGTGCAGCTCTCATTTTAATACAGAAATCTGAGAACTTGTCCATGCTTAAGGAATCCAGACTTCTTGGAATAGATGGTTCCACTAATCACAGTAATTATGAATAGCAATATATATAAAACAGTATTCATACTAAAAGATCTCTAGAGGACTTACCTGTGACAGCCCTGTGTGATTGTTGACCATTGTTCAAATGCTGCTGTGCTTACTTCTTTTTGATAAACTTACTTCTTTTTGATAAACTTTTGCAAAATTTAGAGCATTAAAAATCTGATTAGTAAAGTGTTCAGGTGCATTCCAATACCAGGGCAAACCTCAGAACTGTGGCTTTATGATGTTTTTCTTGGCAAAGTAAAATTCCTGACAATCTAAGCCAGACAGGAATAGTCACTGATTCAAAGATTGCAGTTGTAAAGTAATCAGGAGACACCCATTTGAAACAAGATTCAAGTGATTTTAAGCTGTGTAAAATGACTTGTCAGACAGTGTAGTGCATTTTATACTCTTTTTGGTTTTTTTGATAAAAGTATTTCTTTTTGTTTTAATGCAAAACCATTAAAATAAAATAAAATAAAATAAAATAAAATAAAATAAAATAAAATAAAATAAAATAAAATAAAATAAAATAAAAATAAATAAAATGTAGGCTTGAAAGGCTTAACAAAGACTACTCTATATTCTGGGATGGCAAAAAGTGACACACACCTTTAGCTACAGCTAAAGTTTTTTGAGGAATAAAGCTACTTACTCTTTCCATCTGAGACAGATTTCTTTCTTGATTCTCTGTTTTTCTGATTTAGCCTGCTCAAACACTTGATCAATCCATCTCTTCAGTACCCTTCCCTTCCTCAGCCAAAAGTGTCACAGTGCCAAGTCTCTAAAGAAGAACTGAAAAGGATGAAAAGAAAAAAAAAATCTTGGATCATCTGTTTCAAATCTGCACTCATCTCTTTTAAGTGAATGTAAAACTAAAGGTAATTTGAGATTGTTCTTTGGTCTAAGTCACAGTTAAAGCAGCTAAGTGGTAACACTGAAAAAAGCAGTAGAATAGCTAGAAGAGGTGGAATTACATTTTCAGGCTCCCAGAGTTTTACTTTTGGCTTAGGTGGGGTCAGGATTAGGTAACAAGTAAAGTAATACAAATTCATGAGAGAGCATCACAGTAATTCAGTTTGCTGTTTACTTATTTGCATGGAACATTTTTTTTTCTTAAGGAGGAAAACTACCAAAATTTACAATATAGTTTTCTTCCTTTTCAGATATAATCTGAGAGTTAGGCAAGCCCAGACACCTCTGTGTGTGGAAGTTTGTGTGGTGTGGTTTTTCATGGCAGTGATCTAATCTGCTGGGCCTGGTGTTTGTGTATGTCAAGAACTGAGTGTAAGAGAGTTCGGGTCATGTCTGACTTTGTGGAATTTCAAAAGTGTAATTTATTTGTATAATGTGCATTATGGCTTATCTCAGTACTGTGCTATCCAGCCACCTGCCTGCTGAGGGGACTGTTTCACAGTGGAGACGAGGAGACGACACAATTCACTATAGGAAATTGGTTTGATAGCACTCAGTAAAGTTCTTACAGGACAGAGAGGTGGATTATGTTAAAAGTGTTTAAACAAATTGACTTTACTTATTCAGTGTCATATCTACATACTCAAAGTATCAGCATCTATGTGTTCATGTGGTCTGACCAGGATTGCTCATGTGTGCCACTGAAGGCAAAAGGGCCCTGGTTGTCGAGTCCTCAGTGCTTCTTCTGGGCTTCTGGTGATGAGTGGTGATAAATTTGATTTTATACAGGTCTTCTGTGCCTTTAGGGTCCAACAGCTATACTGGCGTGGTCATTTTGCCTCAAGGTATTCCTTACTTCATCCTTCATAAATTTTTTTGTGTCTGCTGTCCATTTATCTGTATGTCCTCATGTTGACTTTCTTCAGATTGCAGGATGACTTTTTGCTGTGCCCATAGGACAAGGAGTGGCATATGTGATGTGCTGTGACAGTGATTGCTGCTCTTCTGCTGTTGTCAGGGTGCAGGATTGTGGTCCCAGAGTTGGCTGTGCTGTGGCCTTACCATGTAAATGAGACATTTTTAATTTTCCTGCAGTTTTGTCCTTCCTTATCCATGTGTGCCACTGTTTTCACCTCTGTTTTGCTGCTGCTCCCAACAGTGCACACGTTTCCATTCATACGTCATTATTTGCACCCTCACTAATTCTGTTACAAGACTCTGCACATGTGAACAGGAAGAGTCCAAGTTACGATCAAGCCTGGTTCCTGACAACATGGTTGTGTGCAGTACGAAAATCAAAAATAAAATACAAACAGACTTGCAACAAGAAGAAATAAAACTTTACAATTATGGTAACTGAAAGTTAATTATTCATAGCCTTTATATATTACAGCCCTGAGGCATCTGAGAATTGCTTCAATCAGGTATTGAAATAGAACAAATCTAGTTCAGGTTCCCTGGTGACCATCCATATTAATACTTTAATGGCACTTTGAAAATGCACAAACAGACAGTATATGTTTAGAACTGTTTTCAGCTTATTGTTTCAGTAGGATGGACTTGTACGACTTCAATTTAAAGAGCAAGTAGTCCTTGCTGCAGTGTGTGATGCAACCAAGCTGGTGACAAATTAAGTTAAAAAACCAGACTATCTTTTACTTGTAGTAACTGTTTATGTTAGTATACTACAAAAGCTTTTGATTTAACTACCTTTTTTGTAAGAGAAGCCCTTTATGTCTATAGTGCCTGCTGTGGGCAAAGAATCTGGTTTTGCTTCTCTGCTCATGAGCAAAAGCTTCTAGGGCCTCCAACCTCAGACCTTACTAAGCCTAAGACTTGCTATTCCCAATGCCTGTGAAGTCCATACATATAGCAGGGCTGTTGGCTGGGAGGAAGAACAGAGAAAATTATATTTCATTTCCAGCCTGTTCTCCTCACTACTCCTGGGATAGAAAGGCCATGGGATTGAATATCAAATCTGCTCAGGACAGGGAAAGATGCAAGCAGAAGAGTGTTAGAAGCACTAGTACAAAGCAAGGCTGCACTGCAAACACTGGAGCTCTGTGCTGGTGCCAGGGAATAGTAACATGGAAAGGTTTTGTAGAATTGTATTTCCATAACAGAAATGAAACAAGGGTCTGCTGATGGTGGGTGCTAAATGCTGCCGTCTCCCCTACCTCTGTGCCTACTTTGGATATGTACTGAGCTCACTGGGGCAAGGATTGGTTTGGAAACAGAATATGGCTATGAAAAATAGTCCTATGAAAGCAAATGCTTTCTATAGATAAAATAAACCCCCATTGGCTGCCTACAGGGGAATGAAAAAAGAAGTTTAAATAGAGTCATTCATGTGGTAGGTAGAGATGCTGACAGTTTCTATTAAGTTCTTTAGTAAATCTCTTCCTGTGAAGAATACCCTGTCTGACTTGCTGGTCCAATTCAGGAGAGAGAAAGTTATTTGTAATTTAATGATACCTTTTCTGGGAAGGTATTTGCATTGTAGAACTGGCTAGAGCTCAGTGCACCTTGGACAGATTTTTGTCCTGTGCAGCTGTAGCACATCAGGCTGTTAGAAAGGCAGTGGGAGTAGTAACATCTGCTGCAGAGAGGCTGGGGTGCTTACTGGAGGGTATCTCATCTCAACCACCTTTTTCCACAGAACATGTATGTAACAATTATTGTGGAAAAGCTCTATCCCCCTCGTTCAATCTGTGTTAAATTTACCCAGCGGGTTAAAATTGTAGTGGAAGAGGTGCTAGGATGGATGTATGACCTAATTGCAGCAGTTTAGTTGCTTTTTGAAATGAAGTTAAAGATAGCTTGGGACAGAGGAGGACGAAAAGGCATCCAGGTCCTAAGAGCTGTCAGGATGGGAAGGCATCCTTTCATGAAAGCCCTCTCACAAAGAGGAGTTTGTGGCATTGCCTTTAGGCTTTAAATCTGTTTTGAGCAGTGGGTAATGAGCAAGATTACAGCATTTGGAGCAGGGAGGGAGGAGATGATTTCCACATCATCCTGGTGCACTATAAATAGTTCTGGTTGGCAGAGTGGCTGCATGATGCATGAGGCAAGGGGGAGAACACCAGTGTTGTTATCACTTTGGTTTGCTCCTTCCTAGGAATGGGTGGCAGCAACCACTTCTGATGGTTTCTAAGGGTTTTTCGGTTTCAGGCGCATATGAACCAAAAAAGAAATAGTCAAATAGGATTTTGGAAGCTCAAAAACCTAAAAAACAACCACTTATTCCTTTAGGAAGGTTTCCAAAACAATGACTGGCAGTAAGAACAAATGATCTAAATATATTTCCAGAAAAAATTCTTAGCTGTCAAAGTAAGCATGAATTTTGCTGATCATATGGTTTGAATTCAAAATGATGCCCAAACTTTTATAGCTCCCGTGGGATTCTTGAAGGTTTTCCCTGTTTGAAGTACTTAAGAGCATTAAGTTGCCAAAAAGCTGGTACTGTGTATTTGGGATGGTCAAAGACCTTTGGACATTTTTCTCCAGCCTGTTACATAAAGATATACTCTGTAGAATTACTTGAAAGATTTACATTGTTGTCACAGAAAACTGAACATAAGTTTATTTATAAATGGAATAAAATAAGCTAAGACTGTCACAAAAATATGTTGTAAATTGGGAGAAGTATTGGAAACATTGTTTTCTGGCAACCACACGTAATTCACTAAGATGGTTCTTTTTAATCCATTGTCCAGCATTTGCTTGCCATACTTGATGACAAATTGGATGGTGCATGCTTGCTACCTCTCTTGTCTACATTTTCTCTTCATAGCAAAAAAAGGAAATATGGCTTTGAACTTCTGTCCAGTTGGATCCTGATTCAGACTGCCTGTGTGACTTGGAGCAGGGATCTAAGATACAAGTACACAGAAAGGCGTGGGTGACAAAACAGGATTTACAAGGGTGAACAGTGGTGTGGATTATCACTTTCTAGGGACAATTTATGTTTGTTTAATTAGCTACTGCAGTGACACATCCTAAACAGGCAGAAGAGAGGAATCCAGCAGTGCTAGCCAGTACTCAAACAAAGATATTGCTGTCAGAGAAGTGTTTTTCAGAGCACAACAATAGTTAAGAATTCATTAGGGCATTTCTTATAGCTGCACACTGAGGAGAAACGTCTCCTAGATTTCTGAGTTTTTAAGTTTAGTTTTGGTACTGTAGGATTGGATGCTATCATTTCTTCAGGTGTTCTGGTTAAGGCAGTTTGTGCCCACTGTGGGTTCTTTCTTCTATTTATTTGTACCACCTTTCAGTATGAAAATGCATGTTAGTTATGTCTTCCTCCAGTTCCCCAGTTATCCCCTATGTGTCCCTAGGTCAAGTAGTGGTGATAGCTACTGTTGTCTCAGTTTTGAGCAAGCAGTAAGGCATGATGTGTATGTGATTCATATGTGCAACATTGTCACCACCCACAGTGTCCACTAATGTGTGCTCCCGTGATTCTACTGTAGGTGACACATTAAAATGTTTTTAGGTTACATTGTAAGTGTGTATGCCTTCAGATTTCAAACAGGAAGATGGAATTGTCCCAAAGTATATAATGTTTAAGTATAAGCAGTACACAGGTTATCATACGTATTTATCATATTTAATAGGTAGGCCACTCCTTTTAAAATAGGGAGAAGTACCTGTTGCAGCATTTTATGTCATGGCAATTCCTTGTAATTTTGCCTCATAATCCTGTTCTGCCTGAAGTTGCTGGCTTTTAACGTGCTTCCTTGAATAGTCAACCACAACCATTCAATGGTGGTTTAAATCTGATTTTGTTTGTAGGAAATCTGTTACTTTATCTGAACCTACCTCATCAATCACTCTGAATCATCTGAAGATACTCAGTGAAGTCAATCTGTGCCATCTCTATGTCAAATACTGATGATAGATGTTAAGATGGGCACTTTTTAGGATAGCTATATGCTTTGGTTTCCATTTCCATAATGTTTCAAAGATCACAGGAGTTACAGAACTGGAATGGCCCACAGTTGGTCAAATATGAGCAGTTTGAAAGGCACAACAGGATTTGATGACTGCACGTGGGCAAAAAATAAAGTGCTGGGTTCCCTTCTCATCCAGCAGTTGTTTCCCATACCCACATATGGAGAGGTGCACTTCCAAACTGAAAATTTGGAATGGCAGCAGAGTATGAAGTGCAAACAGAAAGGACCTGTTCTGCTTCTCATAGGGTTGATTTGAACAATTTCCCTTTATAGTGGAGAAATCACAAGCTAAAACTGTCCATTGGGGTGTGAAAGGGTTGAAAGGATATTGCAGCGTAACACAGGAAGGAAAGTGGATCTCAGCTGTTGGCTGTGAATGTTGTCTTAGGTTTTGGCTCAATTTTTGCTCAAAGTCATTGTGATAATAAGATGTGGAAGTCTTAGAAGAACTGATGGCTGTTTTGGTATGTTTGCTGCTTCCAGAACTGTCTGGGCACCTCTGTAGCTAATCCCTTATTGCAAGGGGATTTTCAGGAATGCCATATACTATCTATTTTGTGTTACATCATTGGTATGTCTCATCTGTTAGTGATTTTGAGAATGGGAGTACTCCAAGCAGAGAAACACTGTAATTTTCTTGTCTCTCATGAGTACCCACTGCCTGGATTTGACTAGACTTCTTCAAGAGCATAGACCTCAAAGTTCACATGTTCTTAAGAGGTACTTTTGGTCACAGGCAGTACTGAAGTCTCAAGTTTTTACCTGGATATCATGTACTGCACCTTCAATGAAGAAGAATGGTACTTAGAAATTTTTCTGCTGTGATACCAAAATCTCAGAGGCCCAGAGTTAGACTGCCTGCTTTTACCCATTTTAATTAAACATCCATGGTATCTGGCTCAGAGAGTTAGCGTGGATAGTGTTCATAGTATAGAATGTGTGTTTTCTACAGGGACACTTATTTAATACAACTCACAGGAAGTTTTGGTCTGTGTTCATAAAGGTAATGGATAAGAAAATGGAGAAAAATCAAATTCAGATGAAAAAATGGAATGTTATATATGGTAAAATAAAGAAACAGACCAGCTTAATGACATCCAAGAAACACATATAACCAAGATCCAGGATTCCAGAGTGTTAATCTCATTAGTTTCATATTATTATGCAACTGTCAGCTCCTGGACCCTTATGTCATCACAGAAATTCATTGCAGAAACTTAATCAGGTTAGAAATTTAAATTAATTATTGAAAGTAGCTCTAGTTTCTTATTTGAACCCAGTTATAATTTACAGTACTGGATTACTGACTTGCCAGATTCTCTTTTAAACAGTTGCCTGTCATGTTGATGAAAAAGTCCAGGTTTTTCCATAAAACCTGAAGATGTATTTATTTTCAACAGAGATTACCATTTCTGCCAGTGGAATCCCTGCAGATTTGGCTAATTGTAATATGGCTGTAAATATGTGATTTCCATGGAAATTAATTTAGTCACAGAAATTTTTGTCCTTTTTTTTTCATACTGATGGCTTTGCTTAGTGTGGTTGCCAAACACATATATGGTTTAAAGAAAAACCTGATTAATGTATTTATATTGAACTGCTCAGTATATTACTATTTATACTGAACTGCTCAGTACATGTATGTATTGCTTTTCTGGATGAAGCATGAACTGCTTGACTGTCTCTCATGGATTTCTATTAGACAATAAGGAAAACATCCTTTAGCTCAATCAGGATGTGTGCTGTTGCTTTCTTGCCCTGCTAGACACTACTAGTAGTAATTTCATAACACCGTAATGCAATATTTTTTTAGTTTTAATCAAGTGGTTTCTTAGTCTGTGCAAATTGCCATTAGGTTTATTTAAGTCTGAAATACATTTTTTAAAAATATCTTTTCATGTAATATTATTCCAGGGTGGGATAATGTTTATGTGATATTTCCAGATCCAGACTTGTGTAGATAGACTGTATTTTAAAATTTTCATGTTTTAATTTTTTCCCCCCCATGAGATTGACAGTATTCAAGTTATATTTGGCTTTTTTCCTGTTGTCAATGTCTATAAACTTGAATTCGGTCTTTACATAGTTTTTGTCTAGAAATGTCTTCATTGTTTTTTGAGGTTTTGTGGGGTTTTTTGCTTTTGTTTTAAGAAAGTATTTGAAAATGCCATGTGTGAATGGCAGGCAAGGAATCCAGAGACAGTACTATTAAAAAACTGTCTAAGGACTGGATGATATTTACCAGAGCATGTAGTGACAAGACAAGGGGGAATGGCTTCAAACTGAAAGAGAGGAGCTTTAGATTAGATATTAGGAAAAATTATTTACTGTGAGGGTGATGAAGCACTGCAATAGGTTGCCCAGAGAAGTTGTGGATGCCCCATCTCTGGAAGTGTTCAAAGCAAGGCTGGATGATGCTCTGAGAAACCTGATCTAGACAAAAGGTGTCCCTGGCAGTGGAGTTGGAACTAGGTGATCTCTAAGGTCCCTTCCAACCCAAACCATTCTGTTTCTATGATTCTCTGATATATAGTAGTAGTATTAATATAATTTAACTTCTTATTAGCTTTCATTTTAGGAGTAACCTTTATGACATATCAGGGCAATTGTTTACTTGTTAGGTATTGGCATATAAGTCTAGTGCCTGGAGTCTTCAGTTTCCTTATTAAAAATTAAAAATAGAATCACAGTTGTAGATTGGTTTGTGTTGGAAGAGACCCTTAAAGGCCATCCAGTCCAACTGCCCTGCAGTGAGCAGGGACATCTTCAACTAGATCAGGTTGCTCAGAGCTCCCTCCAACCTGACCTTGAATGTTTCCACACATACACTTCTGTGTTCCTCTCTTTGTATTTTTTGATGTATTTAAGGTGCTTTGTGCCTGTTGAAATCATCATAGGCAACTACCTATACTTGAAATTGTATACTAGTGATTGGCATTAACATTGAGACTGTTACCATGAGGTTCATCAAGTTACTTTTCCTATGCTGTTGAAATGACTTACACACTCATATTACCTAAAGGATAGAAATTGTTCAGCTGATACAACTGCAGACTGTGTTTGCAAGACACAGTATATGGAGATTTCAAAGTAGGAAATGCCAATTTGAATGGTTACATTAGCTACAAGGATGAGAAAACGTTAAAATGGAAGATAACATTGATTTTTAGAGTTTTATTTAAGAAACAGGGGATATAAGAAATGTTGATAGCCTTGTTTTTGCATATACCCAAAGTTTTAATGTATGTTTGCCAAGTGTAACTCAACTCAAATTTGCACCTATGACTTTCCTTCCTTAAGTTGTTCTCACGTGTTTGTTGTTTGCATACATTAACCATGGCTTTGATCAATACTTCTTTTATAATAAGAGGCATCATGTTGTGAGTGATTACATGGCTCTGATCTGCATAATGACAATAAAATAAAATCCATGTTCTGTATGTGTTACCTTTTTATTATCTTCCTTACGGGGCCAACTTTTTTTGTTCATTAGCTAATTGCTCTGTGAAGACTTCTGTTGAGATTTCTGCAGAGAGATGAAGGCTTTCTCCACTGATCTTTTGTTCATAACTTAGAACTGAGTAAATATTACCAGTAGTATAATTGTACCTTCTAGTTAATCTCTATGAACGTGAAGATAGAAAATCTAACAGAAACACATCAGTAGATGTATGAATCATATTATACTTGTATTCAAAATATTACTGCAAAAGTTAATAGCTTTTTCATATATAACTTGGAATTTTTTTTAATGTAATGCATAATTTTTTGTCTTTTAGATACGGCATGAACTGCCTCATTCAGTTTGAGGATTTTGCTAATGCTAATGCATTCCGCCTCCTGCATAAGTACCGTAACAAGTACTGCACTTTCAATGATGACATTCAAGGTAATACTCTTTCTCTTAACTAATGTGCTCACAGGGCAGAAAATTAAGTGCTAATTTCCAGGGGGAAACAAATCTATCAACTTTATTGTGGTATTTGTAGATGCACAGGTCACATCTTGGGTAGGGTTTCCTCAGCTTGGGTTTCTGGTGAGCTGTGGTTTGTACTTGAGCTTTCCCCTCTCATTTACACCTCATTCTCCATGTGAATGGCTTCCATCATATAAGTTACTGACTTCAGCTCTTTGAGCAAATGTCGAAGCTCAAGCCTGGACTGTATTTCCCTCAGTTGTTTTTTGTCACTGCAGTGACAACTACTCCACTGTTCCTCCATGCAACTGGCTTGATAAATGTCAAACTGTATTTCAGTTCTTAAACTGACAACTCAGTTAAATATTCATGTAATTTTCCTTGCAGTCTTACTCAGTTTGAGGGAAATTATCCCCCTGACTCTATTTTCCCATCTGACTCATTTGTGCAGCTGGCAAAAGATAAATATCTGGGATGGGAAATGTCAGTGAGGGGGATTCCCCGGTGCTCAATCTAGACAGGGGTCTCGTCTCTTCCCTCTCAGGAAAAAAGACAAGCAGGGCTACATGGCCTGTGCTACTGCTTGGGTTGCCTTATATCCAGTCAGAAAAAGAGCACTGGAAAATAAGTTTCTCTGGAGCAGTAAGTGCCCTGGGTCCCCTCCTTGTGAGGAGGCTGAAGTCAGAAAAACTGCTGCAGAGGGGTACCCAAGGAAGGCCCTGGTCACTCGGCTGCCTCTTACTCCCTCACGTTTCCTTGGGTTGATGGAGGTTCTCAGCAGTGACAAGATCAAAAATGGGACTTTAGTAGTCTTTGTTTCCCACAGTTTAAGCCAACCATAAGGAGCTTGAGTTTTCGAGAAGTTGTTGTTTTGAATGGTGCTTGGAATCTAGGTCTTATTTCAGGGACTCAATGCAAGGCAGTGGATTCAAATAACCCTTGTCTTTCTGATGTTCAGGATTTGGCCAGCCACATGAGCTATGCTTCTGTTACAAGCCTGGCTGAGTTTCACTTCTGCATCTGAAATAGATAGTGGAGTAAAATCTCCCAGATGGGAAATGAACTAATTATAAGATGTCATTTCCCTTTGTAAGAAGCATGGTGCTTCCTACCCTGCAGGGTGTGAGTGTAGCCATGGTCACAGCAGGCCAACACAGCATCTGGAAGTTTCCCAGGTTGTTCAGAGCCTCAGCTCCCACAGGGAATTACCTGTCCTTGCAGGATGAAGGTCCTTAGCCCAAATCAGAGAGGAACTCAATTAGAATGTTGTTACAAAGAAGTGGAAGGGAAGCTTTTCAGCAGAAGTGTACAAACTGTGGGTAAACTTAGATAACAAAGTCTTTTGTGTCTCTGCATTTTCAAACCTACACATTCTCTCCCATGCACCTTGGAAGGAGTTGTCATATCTGCATAATTACCTTCCCCTATAATATGGAAGTAGAATAACAGCCCAAATATAGAGCTGGTGATCTTTTATCCCTCTTTCTATTCCAATTTTATAAGCCCTAAGGATCTTTCACCTCAAAACTTTAATGAGGATGGATGGTGCTAACTTCTTTAACAATCCTTAGAGATTTTCAGATTCCAAATGGCATTCTTTCCATGCTGCTTGAAAGAGTAGTTTTCTCTGTACATAAGTTGTATTCTCTGCCCCTAGAGCACCAAAGCTGACAAGTAGTGTCAGGCCAATAAAAGATAGAAACACAACACTACATCTAATTTGCCTTTGTCTTCTGGAGATAGTGCTTTCCTGATATTTTAGACAGTTTCTCCTAGTCCTACTATTTTTCAAGAGAAAGCTCCTTTGAGATCAAAAGGAATGTTTAATATATTTCATGGAAAGGCTTTTTTCAGGAGGATTTTTTCACTGGTATCTCTAGGATATCTAGAGAAAGGATTCCTATTCATCTTTGTGATAAAATGAGTACCATTAAGTATATCAAATCTAAAAAAGCTAATATATGGTCCTGAGAGCAGTCCCGTGGTGTAATGGATAGCACTGGACTCTGAATCCCAAGGTCCTGAGTTCCAGTCTCAATGGGGACCATCCCCTGGCAGTTCAAGCCTCCCTGCCATCCCATCCCGTCACATCTCGGATGCTCAGCAGGGTCAGCC
>JAWWLZ010000118.1:81816754-81827830 GCA_035041345.1 Poliocrania exsul
GTGCCTCACCTAAAAAATCCACTGCACAGGCTGGAAGGGCACACCCACGTGGGGAGAGCCCTTCCCAAATCTGCGTTTGCCAAGTCTGGCCATACATACAATACATAGTCCTGACTTCTGACAGATGCTATAAAAGATAAAGAAAACATAGCAAGCTGCATACCCCTCTGCAGGTACTAGCTTGGACAAATGCAGTTGCCTTCCCTTAGCTTACAGGTATTTACAGGGTGTCAGCATGCTCGTAAGTGCAGAATATTTGAAAAAAGTCTGTCAAAATATTGATCTTATAAAAGCACTAAAGATTGACAATGAAGGGTCACCATATTTAGGAATTTCTGGAAACAGTCTCCATCCCTGCCACAGTACAGTTACATCCTTTACGTTGGAAAAAGCTTTGTAACTTTCCCTACATCCCCTCTCTGTACTCAAGGAATTGGGGAAAAAAGGTGAACAGGATTCTGAGTAATTGCTATAAATCTGTATTGGAATATAAAATTCTTCGTATTTTAGCATTCTAGAAAGCATCTTTGTTTTGGATGGATGGTGAATTTCTTCCCTCTGCAATTACGATAATTTCTTCATATTTATATTTTCAAAATAATTTTTTATAAACACAATAGCAGTACTGTTTCCTTAAGGAGAAAATATTCACTTTTTAACTTGGATTCAAATCTGGTTTTATTCTGACCAGATTCCTTAGATTCTGTTCTGGGTTTATTCTGGTTTTATTCCACAGATCAGCTGGATGGTTTGGGGTTTCTTTCCCCTCTCTGAAATACATAAAGTGATTTTTGGAAAAGAAAATCAGTGAAAGCCTTAGGTTTGAAACAAATACTTTTATCTGGTTCTTGCTAACATTTTCCAAAATTGAAGGGAGTTTGATCATGATTTCCCATATGGGGAAATATTAATTAATTTGTACTGTCAAACGTCACAAGTTAGAAATTCCTAAATTAGATCAGGTTGCTAGCTTTGCTCATGCTCATCTCCAGTGTATTTATGAAGGAGGATTCATAAGAAAAGGGTGGGATTTTCCTGAAGATAAGATATGTGACTTTTTTTCTCTCCACACCCTGCCTGGGAATGGACCAGTGCCAGAGGAACTGGGGCCTGTGTTGCCAAACAAAGCTGTTTATCAGGGTTGAAGATGTTCTCTGCTTGATTACTCTAGAATGAGGTGGGGTTGGGATTGATGGTTTAAAATCCCTTAGAGAAACTATCTGTTTCCCTTCCCTGCTGCAGGGGAAGTCTCTTAAGATCTGCTAAAGAAGTCTCAGGTACAAGGCCAGGACTGCAGTGTCTGAAATCTTGCTTATGGGTGGGATTAGCTTGGGCCATTGCTGCCTGTCCCTCACAATCCCAGCTGGGGCAGTGCAGGGTGCCATAGTGCTCCCTTTCCACACCATTTTAGTTTGGGTGTGTCTTTGGAAAGAGTTTTTGCTACTCAAGCGCAGTCAGTGGCTTAAAGCATATTTACACATCTTTGAAGCAGAGCATTTGTTTTATGTGTGTCTCCTGGTGCTTATCATATGGTAGCTGTTTGTAGTCATTGCTGGGTACATTTCAGATAGTGGCATAAATTTCTCTAGCCTTGCTGCCTCCATGCAGGTCAATTATTTCAATTATTTAAATTGTTTTAATCTTTTTACCCATTCCTGTACTTTAAAATTGTCTCAAGTCTCAATTGACAGTGACAAATTTCTGCAGTGTAAGCCAATTGATATAAAGTAAGTGTTTCTCTGTCCCACAATGATTCCCCCCATTATGGACACAGAGCCTGTATTTTATGCCAACAAAAATATTTGCTTGGAGAGATTGCAATGGATTGGAATTAATTTTGGTATTCATCATGACCTTAGAAGTCATTAGTTTTTAACAGCTGTACTGTTTGATTGCATCAACATCTTATGAAGAGACCTAAAATAAAAGCGTAGAGCACATATACCTTAAGATTATTATTTAGTTTTACACGTGTGATTTGATTTAAAATATGTGCTAAATGTTCACCAGGCTGCCATTGGAATAAATAGGAAAATTATACCTGGAAGTTACGTTGTGACCAATTTAGCGTTAAATTGGTGCCATTCTCGGAAATCAGAATTTCTCTGTCACAAATGTTCTACTTTTTAAGATTTAATTTTTTAACATAAACATTAAGAAGTATACATTTGGTACTTGGAGATTCCAGTTCTTGAAATTGAATTGTAAAGAACGTTTGGGAGTGGATGTTGTGATGGTGGGCATGGGCCTTCCAATTCATTCTGTGACCAAGAATTTGAAAAATGCAAAGTTGGATGATGTGGAATAGCTCATATATGGGTATTGTATATCTCAAATTCTGGTATGATGTGCAAACTGTAAAAAAACTTCCTTCATAATATGAAGAGACATTTGCTTTAACGTGAAGCACATTGAGATTTTGAAAAGACAATAATTTTTTAAAAAACTGTTAAGACATATGCTGTAGGGTTGTGCAAAGTGTACTTTTCTTTCAGTATATTCAGGATATCACCTCTCCATCTTTCACCTCTCTCAGTGGTAAATTTACATTGAAATCAGTACGTTTTCAGGTAACTCCTCTACTGTAGCTTTTGCACAATTTTCCATGTGTGTTACAAGTACATGTATGTACAAGTTTCATCTTGTTTCATTTTTTAGTCATTATGGGTTTAAAAAGAAGTCCATTTGAAAGCGACTTGAGCAAGGTGTTGCGCCAAATGACATCCTGGTCACAGCCACCCTGTGCTGCTGGGACTCAGTATCCCTTTCCAAATGTGCCAAATAGTTGCTGTTTTAGAAAGGATACACTGCCCTTGCCTGGAGCCTTTCCCCTCTTTGCACTGCCTGCTGCAGCTGCAGGGCAGTGTGCACACAGAGCTTTGGCAAGGAGAAGGAGCTCCCATCCCCTAAAAGAGGGTCCTTTAGAACCACCCACAGCAATAGCAACTGAGGTTACACCTTTTTGATACGATCTTCACTCTCACTTTTTTTCCCAGCAAGTGTAGGAGATGGGAATGGATTTTTTCCCCCTGGCACTCTCTGAAGTGCTATTTGGATGACTGGCCATGTTAACATATGATTTCTGTTATGCTGAGTATTGGGAAATATGTATTTTACTTTTACCACTTCCTAATCTTTTGGTCCAGAATAAATACCTCCAATTTTAGGATGTGCTGCAGAAAGTTCTCCCCTCTTCTTGCTTGCTAGCTTTTTAAGACAAGGTATGTAAAATTACATAAAGGAACTACTAATACCTGATTACAGGTTTTATTTTTTGAACTACACAATGGACAAATGCTTCAGTGCCATGAGCCATTTCTTGCTAATTTAAATTGCATCCTATATAAATAAAGTTCTTATTCCTCATGTTTTGGGGCTTTTTTTCCTCATTTTCTGCTGAAATAATACGCTGTGCTCCAAAGCATTCATAGTATGCCAACACCAAAAGGCCATGGATTTCTTCTGACATACTCATGCTCAGTTGTGCAGTTTACAGTAGTAAGTAAGGGTAAAGAATCTTGCATAGAAAACAAAGACTTGGTATAGAATGGTGTACCCTGAAATTTCACATCTATTGTATTTTACAAGACTCACCTTCCTAGAAAACTATAATGAAATGTTTGCTGTCACAGCAGTTGAGACTGCTTTAGAAAAATATCCTTAGTTAATTTGCTTTGGTTATTCTTCTAGAAATTTGTGGAAAGTAGGATGGGTTTTCAAAGTCATATCCATGAATAATGTCTACACTACTCTGCACACACAGGATGTAACCTGTGCTCTGCAGGAGAGGGCCAAGTCAGTTCTCTCCTTCCTATAGCAATGACAGTCAGAAAAGCAGCAAAATTCTGTTTCTGCTTCATAATGTCTGCATGAAGTGGTTAGGCTTTGGCAGATGGATGTGAATTGCATTTTGATTCTTTTAAAAAACTCGATTCAGTATTCAGGGTGAAATTTAAGGTCATGCTGTCAGTCAGAGCAGTTCCGGTTAAACAGATCTGCTATTCAGGCTGACGGTGCCCCCCCTTTTCAGTAGGAAGGAATAAGGGAAGCTGCTGATGAGGAGTGATGACAGCCACTGCCAGCAGCAGTGATAGTGGCTTCAGTAATCTAATAAATTGGGTTATTGTGCCTTTTAGAATAAAAAGGCTGAATAAAATTGGTGTGGACTACTTTTAAATACCCTTTTTGGAGCAGTACTGTGCAAATCATGATTTGAGAGAAATGTCATATTTAAACCTTTATATATTGCTATTATATATAACCTTTGTTCTGAATCAGCCTCATAATGAACATGCAGGTAATGCTAGCTCACATCCCATGCAAATAATTAATGCAAAATGTTACTGACATTCACTGAATTAATTTATTTATGTATCCTTTCCTTAAAACAGAAGATGCTATATTAATAGAGTTTGTAAAAGTATCCCAACTGGTAATACTTTATTGCAGTCCCTTTTTGCTGGTTAACAAACTTAGCAACAGTACATCAGTCATAAAGATAAGATGGTATCCCATCTTTCTGGTGTCCCAGCATTCCCATTTATTATAAACTTATGGTGTTTCACCAGAAAGCAGCTTGAAGTGCGTCTTTCATGGCTTTCTGAGAAGTCCTCTGATGAGGGCAAGGTGCTGAGGTGGCTTCAACTTCTGTCTTCAAGGGCTGGAAACATGACCTCACAGTGCTCCAGCTCAGCTTTCCTTTTTAGGAGACCAGATTGATGGTTTTAGCAATAAGCTATGTTGTGTAGGCTCTCTCCTCCACCTCCCCTGCAAGAACAGCTGTGTAATATAAAATAGAAGAAAGAATTTGGTATCCAACAAGAGGGTGGGATTTTTTTCTTACTGGTTATGAAAATTGTTTGGTAGAGTACCAAGGGAAACTGAGAGCACCTTCTAACTTCTCTGTTTTGCCATTTTCAGTCTTTGCCAATTTGGCCCTTGTCAGAGGAAGACTTAATTTCATCTGGGGAAGAAACAAGCTGGCTCTTGGACACTGTGGGGTGGAAGTGTCTCAGCCTGATGGTTTTGTTCCCAAAGGCATGCCTAGAGGAACCGTTTCTATGATTTTTTTATTTAGAAATTAACAAGTCATAAAAATGACTAAGTAACTAAAATTGCCAAATTTGTATGGTCTAAACATTGAGTGGGCTGAGAACAAGGTGTCCTGTATTTCTGATAATTGAAGGGAAATGTTGTAATCAAAAGCACGTAATAAACATTTTAGTTCTGAAGAGATGTGATGGTTTTTAACTGCTCAGGTGGATTTATTTCAAAAAATGACTTTCTAACTTTAAAATGTGTTCTTAAATTCTATTGAACATTACCTTTTATTTTTCAAAAAGTAACCATTCTTGAAACTCATCTGATCCTACCTATAAATCACAAATTCAAACCCAGCCTACAACAGCCAAATTATGTCATTTAAGGAGAGGTATATGCAGTACCAGGCTTCTTATTGCTTCTGTTCTTTTAGTCTCTTAGCTGCATGTCTTTGAAAATCAATGGTCTGTGTGCCTGTTTTGAGCATCTCATAGAGTTCAATGTAGAGGTTGCTGTTCTCTCAACTTTAAAATTCGCCTTGTTCATGAGAAAGTAAAATTGTGAATAGCAAATTTAGGGGAGCTGCATGTTGAGGGCAAATGTCCAGTGTGCAGATTCTAGGCCACATGCTTTTGGAGGGCTGTTCATAACTATTTCACACTTTATATGAAGGAAAAATCAGCAGCAATGTGAATTTTCCCCTCAAAAGCAACTGGGTGGCTTGTAGGCAATTGCAATTAGGGCAGTGGTGTTCAGGAACAGATTTGTAGGAGCCAGCAGATCTGCTCCCTTTAAGTTATTGCAGGCTTCTCAGAATCATTTGTGGCCTCATGTTTGGTTTCCTAAGGTCAATCAGTGGCAGCTGCTGCCTGGAGAAGGAAGGATTTGGTTTTTCCCAGAATGGACATCTCAGGGCCTGTGTTTGTCTTCCTATGGTTCAGCTCTCTCTGAATCAGATAGGCACTATAAATCTTCAAACACTGTTAAAACCCATTTTTTTGGCTTTCAGTACCTAATTGTTAGTGTCCTGCAGAGCTTTTTCAAGTCTGATTAAATCAGTACTGCCTGATACTGGTTCTTCAGAATCTCTAAAAAACACATTGAGTACAACTTTGCTACTGGTATTATCTACCTCAATACCATATCCCCATCCACAGGATGTCTGTGAATTTGTTGAAAACTAATGCCCTTTCTCAGCATTTTTTTCAGTATTTAATGGATCCTTGCAGGAATAGAGTCTGTTTTGTGGTTTTTTTGGTCCACCTTATGCCTGGGCTTTAGTGAGGATAATAATTTGTGAAAAATAGAAGCTTGTTGCCTGAAGTCAGTAATCCATGAAAGAAAGTTTTTCCCTTCCAGTAGGCTTTGTTGGGGAGATGGAGTCACCTTCGATCTTTGTGTCAGAAGAGCAAGATACGAGGTCCTGGTAACTACATTCAACTTTCTTGAACGTGACAGGAGCTGACAGCTGGACTCAGCAGTGCTGGCAATTCACCTGCAGTGTAGTGTATCAATTTGGGTGCTGCAGTTCAAGGAATAAAAGAAACAGTTCAGAGGAGAGAAATGAGTGCCAGTGGTTTTAGAAAACTTCCCTTTCGGAAACAGTGGAAGAATTGGGATTGTTCCACATAAGAAAAGCAGGTTGTGACACCATTAGTCTTCAAATATAATACAGAACTTGTTGCAAAGACAAAAGAACAGGTTTTCCAGTTGTATATAAGAGGACAAATTAGAAGAACAAAAGAAACATTTAAATTTGAAATTTTCAACCAAAAGTATAGTTAAGCACTGGAAGAGCTTTCTGAGGACATCATAAGAGCATTTGAAAGAAGACTTTAGTGAGAAGTTAAGACAAAGATGTGTGGGCAATCACAGAGATGTAATTTATCCTACTACTGTCAACAAGTTTGGATTAGATGCCTGCTTGAGTTCTCTTTATTGCCCAACTTTTTATTAATAGCTGTTCCTCACAATGAGGAACAGAATTTTTCGATTCAAACATACAGGTATCTCGTTCTTTGTGGTTCTCATTTGGAGAGGAAAGGCCTGCACAGGCTGTATCATAAAGCTAAATGTTAGCCTTTTTCCTTGTGTGCCATAATTCAAAGGTAGATTTAAAAGGCACTTCCAATGTTTTAGGTGCTAGTAAGCTGAAACCCCTTTCACAGTGGACTGGAGTCTTAAGTAAGCTGCCCTTACCCCTTCAGCTACCTTTGCTTCTCTGTAAATGTTCAGTTTGTTCATCTACTCTGACAACCTCCTCATGAGAAATGAAGTTTTATTTTAGTCTTGTATTTTACTGTACTTGGAGTATATCTATTTTAAGAATAAAACCAGTATCTTAATTTTCAGTATCTGGAGTCCTTCAAAATACTTCTACCTGGGCTCTTACACCCTTCCTTTCTAAAAGATGTCCCAACCAGAGTATTCTATAATAGTTTGAATGCCCCAGCCATTATACCCTTACAGTAGAATTAATCAACTATATTTTATTTCATGTTACTCTGAAAATATTTCCACTTAATTTAACTTTTGTAAGAATAAAGTAGAGCAAACTCCAATTCTGCTGAACTATTTTTTACTACCCTCACTAATTGTATCTTTTAGCCAAAAGGTGCTGTGGAATTATTTAAAATGTAATGCTTTGCTATTGTGTCCAGAATAACCAAATATATTCTTTCTCTCATTTAATTTCAGGAACTGCATCAGTTGCTGTTGCAGGTCTTCTTGCAGCTCTGCGTATTACCAAGAACAGGTTGTCAGATCACACAGTGTTGTTCCAGGGAGCTGGAGAGGTGGGTGTTTTTGTCCAGCAGGAAAAACTGTGCTTTGATGATTTTTCTTAGTATTTAATCAAGTTATGTGTCCACCTAACAAGACGATTAAATGAGTAGAATGATCACTAACACATACTGGAAGCTGGTTTTTAATTCAAATGCAAACTTACAGAAAAATCTCTAATCATCTGATCAAACCTTGTATTTTCCATAAGACATTTTTGGAGATGTGTTCTGTTTTTATAACTTCTGGTTTTAGCTGTTCAACTGTAAATTATCGAACTGCTTTGAATATAAACAAAAGAAATTTTTTAAATATTAGGAAATACATCATAGAAAGTAAATAAAACATACATGAGTCAGTATTATGTGGTAAGAAGTGGTGTCCCTTTGAAATTTTTTTGGCATTGAGTATAGTTTTTCAGTATTCTGCTGATTGAGATCATCCATTTCTAAAGATTTTTATGCATGTTATTTTTTATACTGATTTTTCAGTATAAATTTCTAAGATGCTGACACACCAATGAAGGTTGTACTTACCTGCAGTGTGGCTTGTCATCTCTTGTATGAAGTCTTCAACCCCATGAAGGCTTCTTTAATTTCATTAAGTATTTGGTGCCACATTTGTAGTTTTCAGAATTACTCGTATCAATGCCTGGCATGTCAATGCCTTAGTGGATCAAGACTATCCATCTTTTTGGAGTTTCTTCTTCTGGGTTTGCTCCATGTTCAATAGACAAATGAATCCATGGTCTAATGTTTGGGGTTTTTTTAGTATTGTCAGTGTGCTTGTTGCTGCAAAGAGATAATGGTAGATGTCATCCTTCCTGGAGGAGCTCATTTTTAATAAAACAGCTTATTTCTTTACAAAAAATTGGAATCTCACTTGCTTCTCAGTGAACAAGAAACAGAATCAAGTCCATCAATATGTATAATTAATATACATATTAGTGTATGTATAATGAGTAAGTAATCAGAAATACTGAGTGGCCCCTTGGCTCGTTTTGTTGCCTGGTCTGCAATCTGTACCCATATGACGTTTGATCTGTTGGATGAAATGTTGTGAAATCCAGTAAGAATTATACACATTTCAGCAAAATATTGATAAGTGAGTTTTTCTCACCTCTGCTTTCACTGGGAGCACAGCCAAGTCTAGAGTTACAATACACATGAATAGTAGGTAAAAGGAGACTTACACTCCTGATGGACATTTTTAAAAAAGATAAAAGCAAGAAATCTTTTAGGACTGTGTTGTACCATGTGGCATGCAGACTGTGATTTCCTTTGGTTTAAATTACAAAGGTTTCAAAGAAGAAAAGGTATTTAATGCATTCTGAGGTGAATATCATAGAATGATAGAATGGTTTGAGTTGGAAGGCACCTCAAAGATCATCTAGTTCTACCCCTCCTGCCATGGGCAGGGAACCTTCCACGAGACCAGGTTGCTCAGGGCCCCATCCAGCCTGGCCTTGAACACTTCAGGGCTGTAAGTGCTATTATGTGGAATAAATGTTAGTTCTAGCATTTTCTAGTTTAAACATTTATTGCACTCTCCACACTCTAAGTGCCATCTGAAGATTGATCTGTACTATGATTTATCTATATGATTTAAGATTTATCTGTGCTATTTTTCTGCATTATGGTTTCTAATTACTAAATGGTAGCAACAGTTCATTATGTTTACTTTATGAAAAAATAATGATTCAGTTTCATTGTTGAATGAAATGAAGAAACTTATCTAAATACTGGGTAACAGGGAGCAGGGGACTTCTTTTGTTTTTCATACTACTTTTCTTCTTTTTCCTTCAGGCTGCACTAGGGATAGCAAACCTTGTTGTTATGGCTATGGAAAAAGAAGGGGTGTCCAAAGAGGCAGCTACCAAAAGGATATGGTTGGTTGACTCGAAGGGATTAGTAGTAAAGGTAACATGATTTTGTCATTCCTTTAAATATCACGATATTACTTGCACTCTGTAGATAAAGACATATTCTCTGTGAAAGCAACTACAAAAATATATCTCTCTTGGCATAGCAAGTTGTTTTTCTTTTCTAGATGTTATTGAATTAATGACAGACTTCCATGTTACTTCAGGGTGGGGAATGATTATGCTTGGAGTTCCTGCTCTGTTTCTATTAGGGATGAGCACATAATGAAAATAATTTTTCAGCAGTTCATTAAAAAACATGTAAAGAAAGAAATGTTCAACTTAGAGGTTTAGCATTTCCCATGTTAATGTGACTACTATTTTTGAGCACAGTCTTGCACAAAGACATACACATTCATTATTAGTGTGGCAGGCAAATCATCCTTCTGCAAGGACTGAGATACATTGCAACAAATGGTTTCTCTGCACAGTGATACAGCTCACGTTGCAGATGTTGTGGTCTGCAGTGCTATCAACACTGGTCAGAATTTGAAGCTGCTGAGAGACTTCATCAGTCACCCTTACCTCATTCCTTCCATGTGCCAAAATAAAGAAACGTATGAATTCCATGTGCCAGAATAAAGAAACTGGTATGTTTTAAAAGGTAGTTATGTATTAAATAGTTTGTGAGCTACTTAAAGGAAATGGATGAGTGGCCAGTTGGCTTTGCTTTTTCACCTTACTGGTTGGTTTGCAGTATTTGTGGTCATGTTTGTTGGTACTACACTCCTGTGAGGTGTTCTTTATCTATCTGATATTAAAGATCTTCTGTTGTTCATATACCTTTGCATCAGGAGGATGCATTCCACAGTCAGAATCCGTTGCCTTATTGAACAGCATCACAGCACCTTTCACTCATACTGTTAAAGGGAAAATAGTGGGGTCACAGACTCTCAGGTGGGAGAGTATTATGAGGTCATCTTGGACATCCCTTGCCAAAAGGCGCAAAAGTAGCCTGTCCAGGTACAGAAAAATGCAGGTATTTGCCACTTTCTAGGATACTGGTGGTTTTTTGTGCTTTTCTTTTTGTTTGTCTGTTTTTAATGAGTGGTTTTAGTCTTATTGGTTTTCATCTAATAATCTTAAAGTGATTTTTCATCCAAGCATAGATGACTGAATGCCTGTGTTTATTGTCTGTGGCTGTTGAAATCTTGAAGTTGCCCAAGAAGAATGGTGTGTTGCACCATTGCTTCCACCATAGCAACTGGGATTATAAATAATACAATTGAGCTAAAATCATCTCTTGGTATTCATAGAATCATAGAATCAGTTGGGTTGGAAGAGACCTCCGAGATCATCAAGTCCAACCCTTGGTCCAACTCCAGTCCCTTTAC
>JAWWLZ010000118.1:81831922-81845188 GCA_035041345.1 Poliocrania exsul
GAGCACAAGAACATCCACTGAGGTCTAATGGTTGAAGGCCTCAGAAGATTGATCTTTTTAAGAGTAGGACTGAAATAGATCCCAAAGTTTCTCAGTTTCTGTGGTCCTAATTAATTAAAATAGAGATAACCAGGTAAACCTGTAGACAATCCCCTAAAATCATTTAATTTTCTCTCCTCCTTCCTCCATTTCATTATCCCTGGCAATCTCATTTGGAACAGATCCTCATAAGCAATTAACTGGCAGTGGATATGACCTTGATTAAAGTTTATGGTCTGATCAAAGCTGGGTACATACATAGTTCAAGTCTGCTTAGAGAATGATGGAAGAGAAAGAGGGACATTTCTGGCTGACACCAGAATTTCAGTGCCATACAGGTGTGGTCACTCCCATAAGAGTCAGTAGACCTCATATTAAGTGAAAGAGTCTTTAGAGCTCCCAACAAAATATTGTAATATTGGACTGAATTCCAACCAGACTGATTGTTACTGGGATTTTTAAAATTATTTTATCAATAATCACTCTCTTAAAAAGTTTCTATTTCATCCTAGATACTAATTCGATAATGGTTTTAATGTTAACTTTTATATACCACCTAATGTTCTGACTGCCTTTTAGCCAACTTTTAGTAATTTCTAGCTTTCTTTTTATCAACAGTCCATTATTCAGACACTTCTGTTCTTGACCAGTTTTTTTATGGCTGACTGCAACTGGCTAGGACCTTTTGAGCCAAAAAAAAGTTGATTTACATTCTAGCAAAGATGCAATGCCTTGGGTATCTCCAAAGCACCAGGATCACTCAAAGCACTTTCTGCCTTATTTTACTCATGTAACATCCCAGTGAAGCAATCCTTGTTTGCTTTGTCGGTTATTCTGATGTCTGGGAAATTAATATGTGCACTTTCATCTTTCATTTATTATGTTCTATATGAAGTATAAGTTTTGCAAAAAGGAAACGCATTAATTTGTCTCTGAACACTCGTGGCATTACTCATGCTTGGTGAGTAATGTATGAAAACAAGTGAAGACAAGGCAAAAGAATGATTGGTGAGGTGTTCCTCTTAAAGAGACACCACCAAAATCCATTAAATTTGTTGGCATGTAACTCTTTGACACTGTGTGCATTAGAAGTACTGATGAGATCGTACCTAATTTAGACAGTTTATGAATTTTTTTTGGTCATGCTCTGTTATTGAAATGAATGGCTGTTTTGCTCAATTTTCAGTTGTTCTGTGGATTTGTGATTTGCTCTGCTTCTCAGATCTTATCTTCTTGCAATAATTGTCTTTATAACTTTTGTCCTGCCTGTTAACCTTGTTAACCCATTAACCATGTGTGCTTTTTTACATGGAAAAGGTACTTTATAAATGTTACAGGACTTAAACAGCCCCGATCTTCTAACAATGTGTTTTAAAGTCAACACCACAATTACATTTCTTACCTAAATTGTATCTTTTACTGCCAGCCATTATGACATTATCTCTTCAGTGTTGTGTTTTTTTCACACAGTTGGCAACAAGCTGTTGTGTGTCCAAGTTCCCTGGTCTGGTTTTAACATGCTCTCTTCACCTTTAGGTGTTAGATGATCAGGAGGAACTGTCACTTTATAATTAGAGCCTTGGTATGGGGATTTGGAAGGGCTTGTATGTCTCTGCTTTTTTGGTTCCTAAATGAGGTGGCACAGGAGTGCCTGTCACCTGCAGGAACTGGATTTGTTAGCTCCTGACCTGTGAGTCCATGTTTATACCTCCACTTTTTTTATTTTGCATTTTGTGACTCCTTGTACCTGATGCTGTCCTGGAGTTCTGGCCAGGGGGCAGCTTGGCCTGTCACCTCCCAGCAGCTCCCTCTGCCTCTCCTGTTCCTTCCCCTTCATGACTTTGTGGGACTCCCCAGGGAGGTCCCTCAGCTCCCAGTGCTGTCTGCAGTCCCTGCCTAGAGCTCTCCAGATGGTTCACCAACAACCTTCAGACCACAGATTTACTTGTGGTGAAAGATAAAAAGCCATGTGGAGACCGTCTTCCAAACGGGAGATGTTTCACCACCTTCTCCCATGACTCTTAACCACATTTTTTTTTCACAACTGCTTTTTTGTTTGTTTTGCTCTTAACTCTGCAGTGGGAAACTCACAGAAAAAATGCAAATAAAACCAAAACATTTGCAGTTGGAAATACTCTACTTACTGATGGACTGGTTTGCTCTCTAGTCTACAGTTCTCATGTTTTTTGTGGTTCTCATGTCTTCAGTATTTAAGAACCTCAAACGAATTTATTAATTTATCTGTGTACTGATCTCTCTGTTCCCTTGTTTAAATAAGCTGCAGTTGACACAGTCAAATGGAGACAAATGTTTATATAAATAGATTGTGCCTCCCTGGTTGTGAGATGGGACGAGTGCCAGCGCTGTCTCTAATATGGGACAGTGCAGTCATCACGGTGTTCAGGCTTATTCGCAGCTGCCTCCCAGCTGATGGAAACAGCAATTCCTGGAGAGCTTCCAGCCCTGCCTCTTGCCTCGCTGGCACAGAGCTGCTCTGCTCTTCAGCCATGGTTCATGGGGCAGCCCCAACAGAACCTGCTCAAACGGGCCATGGCATTGCACTTCACATTGGTGCTACTTGCAAGATTTGCCTCCTGTTTTGTAATATCACATATAGATGTCTGCTGTGCAGTCTGGACTCCTGTTTTTACAGCTGTTTTCTATGAATTTTCTCAGGGTTTTATTGATGAGTTGTTTTTGTTTGTTATCTGAGCCTCAATTTGGCTATAAAATGATGATGTGAGTAACTTTCTGTGAAAACTGTGATGTGCATTTGCTTGAAACCTGATCTGTGTTGATCAGACACTAAAACCAAAAACTTCAGAACCTTTCCCTAAAGCTAAGAACTGCTTTCATTTCAAATCCAAAATATGAGCAATTTTTTTTATAAAACTGTTAACTACTGAGTCCTGTTACTTGCTTTGGCTCCTTGAACTGAAAGGTCCTGCAGTCCAAGTGACGATGTTTTACTGTTTGTAATAATAATATGTAATTCCAAAGACTCTGATCCATTAAGGAGTAGAGACATTTCAGCATTGCCAAGATCTTTCATACATAATGTCACAATCAGAGAATGCTGCTATTGTTTCTTTATCTCTGTACTTCATCTGCTGATTTAACATTGTAATTCATTTGCTAATAAAGACTTTAGCTCATATTACTTTCCATCTGAGATAGCACAGTGACTTCGAATATATGTGTTTTTGATGCTTTGTTCTCTTTTGTTCAAATCTGAAATATACCATACGTTTCTTGGGACAGAATTACACTGTGATAGAGGCAGTACTTTTGTCCTCTAGAGTAATATCTGAACTTTTCACTGAGTGTTTGGACTTAAGGTTTATTAATCTTTTTGAGTGTTATTCTCAACCTTCAGCATTCCAGTGAAAATGTCTTGTATGGTTCATTCAGGCAGCCTGATTATGCTTTAAGGATACTATGATTGTCATCACAATACTTTATCTTTTAGTAGTTTTTTAGTTGGTTGGTTTTGGTTTTTTGATTGTGTTTTGGGTTTGTTTTGCTTTTTTTTTTAATTCAAGGAAATTCATTATAATACCTCTAGCAAATTACTTATTCCACAAAACATAAGAAAATCATATGAGAACATATAGCATTGCAAAGTATAAGGATATGTTTTTTTACTTCTTTCTTGAGATGCTGGATACATTTGGGGATTAAAAGCAAGAAGAATATATAGTCTCTTTTTCTAACTTTAGCTTCTCTCTGTTGAAAGAGTTTGTGAGTTTGTATCTTCCCCTCTGAATAGCTGCACTAGTGTCACATTAAATCTGTTAGTTCACCTGTGGAGTTAATTGTGAAAGACTTTCTTTTTGGAATTGGGGGGTATCACATGATGGAGGAAAGATGCATATATCTTTATGTACATCTACATCTCCGTATGTTATACATAACAGAAAACATAATACAACTTAAGACAGCTGATGTCTGGCCTAGATGAGTCCTCATACAGCTATTTGAACCACAGTGCAATAACATCTGAGGAGAACCCCTGAAAAAATCTCTTTCCTGTTTAGCTGGCATTGAAGTCCTTCAGTGACACAATGAGACTGTATGAAGGCTTGGTGTTCTGAAAAGAGGTGTCTTTAAATGGCTGATTTTTCTGAGCCCTTGACATTGAATGGAATTAATTTTTAATAATACTAAAAGAGAAAGACAGTGGATTTAGAAGACAAATCCGAACGGGATTGAAGATATTGTTTCTACTTAAAACACTCAGAGCTTCTTACACCAGAGCTCATTCAAATTCTTTCTTGGTATGGAGTACTTCACCTTTTTTCTTTTTCATATTAGAAGAAGAAAGGAAATACCAGTGAGCTGTGTGCCATGTTAGTATTTTAGGATTATGGAGATGCAAGGAGATCAGAACAATTTTTGATTTATGCTGCCTTGTGTTGGTCCTCTACTGTTCATTTCCTAGCAGCCAGAGTACAAAAGCTGACTAGCCATGGCTGGAAATGGAAACATCAGGAGACAGGCTCTCTGCTTGTGGAAGATATTTCAGTCACAACAGCTCAACACTGGCACGTCCATCCACGTTGCATCTCTCCAGTGTCAGGAGGGAGACAAGACAGCAAACCACACAAATCCAGATTGAGACTTCTGCATTTTGGCTCCATCCTCTTCTTTCTGCTCACTGACAAAAACTCTGTAATTTCTTACTCCAGCTATAGGCATTCAGGGATGGATGTCTGGAACCTTGTACTAAGTGGACCAGAAATCCCTTAGTTTGAGGTTAAAAGCACAAAACTGAATTGTTTCTTCCTGCAAGCCATTACTCGCCCAGTTGGCAGGGCACAGAGGAAAGCAAGCCATGCTCTTGCTGCTGCCTCTCTACTTGGTGAAGAGCACAACTTAAGAATTTGTCAGTCTGGGGAGCAAAAAAGTACTACCTAAAGGACTGTTCTCTGAATTATCGGAGTTTTGTAACCAAATCAACTGTCTGGTCTTGAAATCCTGGACACAGTTTTTAGGGAAGTGTTATGTAGCTCCTTTAGGGTACTGAATTAACAATTGAAATACACTTCTGACACCTCTCATGTGAGGAAAGACTGAGAGAATTTGGATTGTTCAGTCTGAAGAACAGAAGGCTCCAGGGAGATCTTCTAGCAGCCTTACAGTGCCTAAAGGGACCTACAAGGAAGCTGGAGATGGACTTGTTACAAGGGCATGGAGTACTAGGGCAAGGGATTATAGCTTTAAACTGAAAGAGGGTCAATTCAGATTAGACATCAGGAAGAAATTTTTTTACAGTGAGGGTGGTGAGGCACTGGCACAGGTTGCCCAGGGAAGCTGTGGGTGCCCTATTCCTGGAGGTGTTCAAGGCCAGGCTGGATGGGGCTCTGAGCAGCCTGGTCGGGTGGAAGGTGTCCCTGTCCATGGCAGGGGAGTTGAACTAGATGACCTTAAAAAATCCCTTCCAAGCCAAACCATTCCATGATTCTAATCTATTTTAAAATATATATTTAAAAAATGCTTAACCATAGAATTTCTTTTAGAAGCATTTTCCAAGCAAAAATCTCTATGTGCATAGCTGTTGTTATTTTAGCTAAGCCACATAATTTAATATTTCATTTTTAGTTAATATACTAGAAAAATATTTACTTGGAGACATGATTCATTCTGACTAATGGGATCAAGCTAATTCAGACCAAAACTGAGTGAATAAATAAATTTAAAATTGTCTGGGTTTTGACTTGGTTTGGGGTTTTTGTTTGTTTTTTGTTTTGGGTTTGTTCAGGGTTTTTTTTCAGAAGGGTGAAATTAAGAGAAGGTAGAAATTAAGATAAGGCAGAAGTGAATCTGACCTAAGCTGACCCATCTGGCTAGCACTGATCTTGCTCGCTTGTGGCCTGAAAAATGCCTGAGTATTCAGTGGCCTGAGTACTCCTTCCTAGCTAATTAAATGAGAGATTATTGTCAACGTCTGGACTTTGAATCCTTGGTGTTGCATCAGTAAGTGTTTTAACAGCTCTGTCATTATCTTAATTTTAAAATACTAAAGTACCTCCTCAAAAGCCAATCAAGTGTAAAACTGTATGAGGAAGTAACTATGCTTCTTGAAGGATTTTGGTTATTTTAATTTTTTTTGCTAAAAATGAAAGAATATCAACATTTTAATCTATTCAGATGTCAGCCTGACCTCTTGGCTGTTACACACTGTGAAAAAATCAAAGGTCCCCTTTCCCGAGCGATCTGCCCAGATCAGCAGATCCTGGAGGTGCTCAGAACTACCAGTCTGGGCAGCCTGAAAAATGAGCTGGTCACAGCTCTTGGCAGTGATTTCTTTTTTCTTGGTAGCCCAAGGCAGTTTTCTAGAGGTTGGGTTTTTTTAGGCCATCAAAAACTGGCTTCCTCAACAGCAGCATGATAAGCCATTAAGGAACCAGCTGAAGAAGCAGCCTGGGATTGGAAGGTAGCCCAGAGCACCCATTCCTGGATCCCCAGGAAATCTGCCTCCAAGCCCAGCCAGTGGTTTAGAATGAAAAGTGGCTTTTATTGTAGTATTTTGAGTTATTCCTAGCAACAAGCATTTGGCCTGGAAGTCATAAATGCCTTTTTTTTTATTTGCTGACTAAAAAGTAAACTTCTTATTTTTCCCTTGAAAACTTGACGGAAAATTCCTGCTTTAAAATGAGATTAGTGTAAAGCATGTGTGCAGACTGTGGGGACATCTGCTGGGGTGCTGGGAAATGGCAGACTGTAAAATGTGTATTCATGGGGGAATGATTCGAGCAGGAATGTGCCAAAAATTATTAATACTGAGGTTGAGAATTTAACATTTTATCCACAAAGGAAACCAAGTGCCCATATCTCAGTATTTCTGTGCTAATGGCTCTAGGAGAACACTTAAGACCTGCATAAGCCAATCCAGACATAAAAATCTGTAGAAGAGAAATCTCTGGAAATTCCTTGTAATCACAGATGAGGCTAGAGAAGGTGGCATCCTGTGGAGCAGACCAGCTCAGTCAGCCCCAACCACATAACAGCCTTCTGTGGCTTCCCATGGTACCCTTGGGATGGAAGCGCTTTCCTTGCAGCTGGAAATGAGAAACAGCCTTTTCTTCTGCCCACCAGCTCTTGCAGTGGCTGTCCCAGAACCAGCAGAGGAGCTGTTGTGATGGGATTGGCACAACTGCTTGTTGCCACATTGCAGAATTGTGGTCTGAAATGTTGCATCAACTTTCTTGGTTTTGTTAAAATTGAGCAAACATGCCATTGAAAAACTAATCTTGACTTATATCCAATGGTATATGCAGCCCTAAATTGAGCCAAAATTCTCAAATTCGTAGACTTTATTGGAATCATGGAAAGAATTCTGTTCCAATACTTCAGAGTATTCTTAATAAACTTGCTAAAATCAGCGAAACTTTTATCTTATCAGTTGGAAAAGCTGTGGCTGATGAACTGATATGTATCTGTTCTTGCTATTTGGTCAAAATTACATTCAGCATTCTGAGGACTTCACTGTCACTGTCCAAGCTCGCTCGGCCGTGACAGATGGACCTCAGGACTTAAAGGGTGGGGCCAGTTCTGTGCATGCTGTGCCTCACCTGAAAAATCCACTGCACAGGCTGGAAGGGCACACCCACGTGGGGAGAGCCCTGCCCAAATCTGCGTTCGTGAAACCAAGCCATGATGATGATGATGCCATTTAGCATTAAATTTTTCTTCTGTGCTTCTCTATGTATGTGTTTAATCCACTTCTTTTTGTTTGAAATTTTAAGGTGTTTGAGGGGCTGGAACCTTTTTTAGGTTCGTATTTGAAAAGTGCTTTTGCAGTGATGTTTTCTGCAGGCACGAGACTAAAATGAGGGGTGGAGGTGTACATGTTTAAACTCTTCTGCTGGAGTTTTCAGGTGCCTGTGTACAGACAGAGCTCCATGTATTGAGACAACTGAGATAATTTTCACAAATTCTGGCCCCTTCTTGCCCTATGCTCCATATTACCTACAGTGAGCTCAAATCCTCTTTGCAGCTCAGTCCATGTCAATGATACTCTATAGCCCTTTCTCCTGCATCTATTATATTCCATTTGGAAACTTTACTGGGCATTGGTGGCTGGAAATTGCCGATATAGATCAGGGTGAAAGTGGTTTCACAGTTGGGTCAATTTTGTTAATGTAAAAACGATGCACCAGACATCTCCTTAGAATCATTATTATGCCATCCTTAATAATGAAGGATTTAAATAATGTGAAGCAAAATATAGGCTCCCCTACAGTCTATATACTCACCCCATACAGTCTCTGTTCTTTTAAGGCAAAAGCAAAACTGAAAAACCTGGAAGAAACTATTTTTGTGTTGCTATTATTCTGTTCCCTGCCTCCCTAGCATATCTGTACTCTTTGCTCTATAAATACATTTTTGCTTTATCATTAGTAATTTTAAGCATTTGACTGTTAAAATGTAAAACAGCTTTAAGAATGCTTCAAAGAAAAAAATAATGATGCTTTCATATAATTGTTAATACGGTGGTGTTCTACAGCTGCTTTGAATTTAAAGTAAAATTATTGAATTTACAGCAATAGATTAGTCCTAAATTATCCTAGGCATGTTAGCTGTGCACAGTGTAACTTTGTCTAACATGATAGATGCAAAAGTAAAAATGGATGTGTTAAACCGGATACTTTGTAAACTGATATCCCAGAATATTAGGTTCCATTAAACTTAAAATAAATATATTTTTCTTTTTGTTCCTTACTCAGGGGCGTGCCTCATTAACGTCTGAGAAGCAGCGTTTTGCCCATGAACACACTGAAATGAAGAATCTAGAAGATATTGTTAGAGACATAAAACCGTCCGTGCTAATAGGTAATTTCTTTGACTTTAAAGCAATGACCTTATTCTTTGTTGAATAAAAATGGGGATGTGGCTTTGTCTGAAGACAAGATCAGGTTCCTCTGAACAGAGTTCACCTTTGTGTGTTTGTAGAAAACATTGGGTGCATAATGGACTCTATTAAGTTACTGAACAAATAGTAACTATCCAGGCATGTAACACTGCTTTCCCCCTGAGCCACCCATTTTAAAGAGGGAATTATCTGAGTTGATTTAAACAGCTGATGGAGGACCTTACTACCTTCCTAAATTATTTCTGATTTAATGTGGATGGCTTAATACAAATAACCTCAAACTTAGTGAGAAAACTGAACTAAGCACAAATGAACTGTGTGAATATGAGTGTGCTATATCTGAGTCTTCCTTCATATTTAGGTCCTTAGCCAGCAGTCCTTTATGCAGACCAAAATGCAGATTCTACAAAGCCTTTTTTTTAAAAAAAAGCTGCAGGACTGTGATCTCGGTCAGATTGCTCAGCTTTCTGGAGTTTGGTTGTTGTATTTCAGTGACAGTTTCAGGAATGAACTGCAAGTGCTCTTGAATAATTTCTTTTTTTATACATAAGACTTGAAGATTATCTGGCTAATAAAATCATTCATCAGATGCTAGAAAAACTGAAGTGCCACAGTGAAAATTATCCTACATTTTAAGAGCCACCATTTGACTATGTCTAGACTATATGGTCCTTGTTCAGTAAAATCTGCTTTTGACAATGAGGTAAATGAAGTTTATCTTTTCCTGTGCTACAGGAAGATATGACTATAGGACAAAGACTAAGTGGTCTGGAGAATTTAATTAGTAGAATACAAGGCTGAAAAATCTAGAGGAACAGAACAAATTAAATGATCTGTGATGATTTGTATAGATAAAAATGTGTGGATGCTTAGGGAAAATTTGCTTATGAAATGTGGATGTTTGCTCTGTGTCATTTTCATATATAAAACTATGTGCCTGTCCCTCAAGGTTGCTTTCTCTTATCAGTTCTCTATAATGAAGGCTCTTCCATCAGAAACAGCAATGGAAATTAATGTTGGGGATTTTTGGTTTCAGTGACTACCATTCAGTATCTTCCCCAGGGTATCAGGAGCCTTTTGTTTTAACTTTGTATTTGAAGATAGTTGTCATTCTTAATACTGGCTTTCCAGAAGCAGTTTTACAAACCATGAAACATTTGACAACTGAAGATTTGGTCAGAAACTAAGGTAGCTAACAGGCTCTTACACGAGGGATTCAAAAATACGACTGCCATGACTGTTGATCCAACATCCAGCTGGTCTAGCAGAGCTTTTGCATCTAAGCATCCTTGTCCGTTCATAGAAGGTGAAATACAGAAAGCTCAGTTGCAAAAAATAGTGCTGTGAGACAAATGATACCATACTTCATGTGGAATCAGTCAGAAAATACTCTGAGGCATCTTAAAGAAATGTTAATCCTGAAGCATGACCTAACCAGCTCTGTGAAGCAAGGGCCCCTTTCCCCTCCCTCCAAGGACCTTCTGCTTTCCTCAGGCACATACCAAGCTGTGCTTTTAGACGGGGCGATGTTGGCGTGCTCATTTGAGCATGAGTGCCGGGAGGTTACAGTACTGATCCAAGTTCCAGACTCTCATCTCCCAGCCTAGGTTTTAATCCATTTCCAGTCCCCCAAGAGAGGGAAAACGAGCTCTTTTCTCTGCTTTTGAAACTCAGATGCTGTATGGAAAGCAGAATGGGGTGTCAGGCACTGGGGACTCTAAGCAAGAAGGAGATTACTTTTTCTCCAAGTTAGGTGAGAGGGACCTCCTGGAAAATTAAGATGCTTAGTTTTACTCCAAGATCTGTTTATTTGTTTTTCACTGAAGTTGTGGGGAGGAAGGATTCTTGGATTCTCAGCTCTCGTGGATTAGTCAGAAACATGGGTACAGCTGGCATCTCAAAAATATCTCACACAGTCCTTTTTGGTTGTGAAGTGTCTCAGGTCCAAGATATAATACTGGCTGCAAGTCTGCAGTGCAGCAGAATGCAGCCTAAGTTAGATGCTTTCATCCTGCAAGACTGGCATTCAGTTCTGTGAAAAGCATTTATAAGTGTGGATAGAATAGAGAATAGAAAAGTGTCTCTGGTGGGAAGAAAAGGGATGTATTAAAAATATTGTTGCTCTCAGAGAAGGCTTCGACTCAAAATTGGGATTATTTGTCAGCTCAGCTCAGCAGAGACTTTACTTGTCATGTCAGAAAAGACCAAAATCTGACACACTGGATTTCAGAGAAACTATCCAATCTGTTGCATAAGACTTCAGTAGCCAGAGTTGCATCTATCTGTTCCTTACTGGACTTAACCTGCAGGTTGGGAGATACATTTCTATTTTATATAAAGGGCCTCAGAAAAGTGAAAGGAGAAATTCACCGAATCATAGAGGGGTGAATAGGTTCTGCCTTATGTTGGGTATAATACTGAAGATTCACTGTTGCAAAATCTTTTATACAAAACTTAATTTTAATCACATGTTAGGAAAAAGGTTGAACTCCATTTTAAAGAGGGAGATAGGCAGTAAAAAGAGCTCTGTTCTTTTACAAGAACCTTGAAGTCATTTCATTTGCCTACTGTTATGTGTGTGCTTTTCTTCTTTAGGAGTTGCTGCAATTGGTGGTGCTTTTACTAAACAAATCCTTCAGGATATGGCTGCTTTAAATGAACGTCCTATAATCTTTGCTCTCAGCAATCCTACCAGCAAAGCAGAATGCACTGCTGAGCAGTGCTACAAATATACAGAGGTAACTAAACATTAATAACTCTCCTGTATACATTGTGAAAAGTAAATCACAAATTAAATTAAATTTAAAATGGGAGGAGGGTAGAGGGTGGAATAGAAAGTACTAATCATGTCTCTGTGCATAGATAAAATTAGTTAAATTAAGTAACACGTTTTTCAGATTTTATCAAAACAACTGCACTGAATTCACTACATGCTTGCACAGTCATAGAAACATTTAATAGCTTTTAGTGTTGTCAGGAAAGACTCATAACCTTTATTATAACTGAAGCATCAGTAGCCATCAATCATTAAAGCCTTTTGCCTGTTTTTGACTGTACCCCTTTGTGGAATATATACACACAGTGGCATGCTTTTCATTTGAGATTTCATAAATACTCTAAGGGTAAGAAAATACTTCATTACATGAAACAGAGTCTTTAAAATAATTTTTTAGAACTGGGGTAATTGACTCCTCTTACAAAGATTTCTGTTGTAGAAATGTAAGTGAAAATTAAGAGAACCGTGCTTGCTTATTTATTATTGTATTATAGAAATGCTAATAACCATATTATCCTGTTATTGAGTCTAGAAGTTGAAATGTATGAGTACTTGACTTGTATGTGTTTCTTAGTGAATTGTGTTTGGATTTCTTGTCAAATGCAGAGCAGTTTTGAAGGACAGTTTCACAGTGTTTAAAAGTCAAATTTAGCGTGTCTGGAATTACAGCACAGTGCAGGTGCCAGGGATGCAGCCGACATGAAGGGTTGGTTATGGTGTGGGTAACCACATCTGGTACACAGAGCGAAAGACACACTGAAGTGTTTGATCTGTCACCAAAACACATAATGAGCTGGCCATGATAATAGTGCATGAGACCAAACCAAACAGAATATTCTTCTGAAGAGCAGGGTAGCAACAGTGGTATATTTTAAAATGCATGTTTCCATTTCTCTAAAACAGGCATAGGTATTTCTGATACAAAGTGCCTCTGAAGTATTTAACAGTGACATTTATCACTTTAGCAGTGCTAGCATAAATAAAGGCTAGCTTTGAAGTATTTAACAATGACATTTATCACTTAAGCAGTGCCAGCAAAAATAAAGGCTGGCTTTTCTTCCCCATCTAAATTCACTGCTTAAATATGAGGGTGCGCCTCTGCAGTGAGGCAGGAGCCAGGGGCCTCTGCAGTGGCACTCTGCTCTTCAGTCCATGCTGCAGAGATTGCTTCTCTCTCCCTGTGCATCAGGAGTGATGTGGGGAGAACCAGCAGTGCTGTGGGTGAGTCACCTCTGTGGTGCCTCTCCTGCCACCCCTGAGCAGCACCAGAAGGTCCCACACAGGCTACAGCACAAACTGAGTTAGAGCCAGTTCTCTTTTCCTCAGGACAAGCATTATGGTGTAACTTGCACTCCTACAACTAAATTCTCTAATTCCCCCAAACAGGCTGCTCTTCACACTGCCTGCATGCACCAGTCTGGGCGTGGTGCCTGGGCCCTGTCAGCCACAGTCCTGCTGGGCATCCCCCAGAAATCTACTGGGGAACATTCTCATGGTTTATCAGTGCTGGCCAGTGCCTGACTTGGTGTGCCCACCCTGCTCAGTGTATTACAAAGAGGGGAACCACAAGGTGCAG
>JAWWLZ010000118.1:81863205-81874927 GCA_035041345.1 Poliocrania exsul
GCCATGATCTGGTAAAGGGACTGGAGTTGGACCAAGGGTTGGACTTGATGATCTTGGAGGTCTTTTCCAACCCAGTCGATTCTATGATTCTATGAATGCAGGGGCTGCTTCACCCCGGTGGTGGTCCCTCCCTGAGTCCCCCCAAGGGATTCAGTAGGAGCACACTGAGGTGTCTGTGGGCTCGCAGTTACAGTGTAACATGTGAAACTAATTACAATGACCTGGTTTCTCTCACCTGTGCTACGTCCTGCTCAGGAATGGATCCTGAAGCCCTGAGGAAGTACTCGGCCCTGCACCCCAAGCCCGCCGGGCTGGCCTTGCAATACGGCACCGCGGGGTTCCGCACCGCGGCACAGCACCTGGACCACGTCATGTTCCGCATGGGGCTGCTGGCCGTGCTCAGGGCCAGGGCCGTGCCCGCCACCATCGGCGTCATGGTCACAGCATCCCACAACCCGGAGGTAGGAACAGCCTTCTCCTTAAATGTGGAGCAGGTACCAGCAGTGTGGTGGAATCAGAGCTCCTCATGGCATTTAGAGACCAGATCCTGAAAACAGTAGGACCTCACTACAGAGCACATTTGGCCTGCTGCCTGTAAATATGGTCTCTGGCATATTTGAAGTTACTTTTCCCACTACACACAAGCACCACTTTTTTTTTTCTTGTGAGGAAATGCTATAATGTAGAAAGCATTGCAAGTTATGTTGCAATGTAACTTTTTAATGTTGTCAAGCTAGGAGCACCCTCAAGAAGAGAGGAACTTGTGAGCAAAATCTGTACGTTTTAAAAACAAACACCATAATGCAGCGATTACAAATCAGGCATTTAGACTTGTGCTGCTGTGGAGTGTTGCAGGTTATTAGAATCTCCCCTTATGTCACTGTAATGTCAAATGAACTTCATTCCAAAATTATAAGGGAGAAAAAGTCTGTTACGTAATATGCTGGTTGTGGTACTTTCTTGGGGCTTGTTTTAGGTTTAAATTAACAGTTAAGCTGCTGTGTCCCAGAATTTCACCACCTTTAAAGAAGCAATGTGACTGAATGATGTGTTGGCTGTCTTCAAAGAGATTTTTTTAAGTTCCCTACTTGTAGACTTACTATCTTTTTTCCTTTTCTCTACTAAGGAAGACAATGGCATAAAGCTGGTTGATCCTCTTGGAGAAATGCTGCACCCTTCTTGGGAAGAGTATGCCACACAACTAGCAAATGCAGAGGAGCAAGACTTACAGAAAGTGATATCTGAGATCTGCCAGAAAGCAGCAGTGAACCTGCACAAAGATGCTTTGGTTTTTATTGGTAGAGACACCAGGTAATTACAAAATGCTGTAGATATATGCTGCTTTTATGGGAATGCCAGTGCTGTGTTCATGGGTGCTTTTGGGATGTTTTGCCCTCTGCAGCCAGATTATGCTTTCTGGTGCCTAAATGTATGATTACAGCAATAAGCAGAAGTTTTCCAAAGCTGTTCCTATGTTAGCTTGTCTGATAGCTACAAAAACTTCCTAGTACTGTTCTGAATGTGATGCTTTATTGTGATGTGGGGTTTTTTTGTGGGTACTGTGTGATGTCCAGCTGTGTTCAGTAGTTTGCTTTGCCATTCCCTGGGTTGTTGGCTTTCAAGCTTCTTTATTGGGACTTGCCTACAATAGAAAAAGTTACCTATTTCTTCACAATGAGTCTAAGTCTACTGGCAGCAATCTTGTAGAGTCTTACACATGTGTTTCTTTCCCAAGTCCATATATAAATGTCTTTGCAAAGGTTATCAGTTGTATTTGTTGTTTTCCAGGCCAAGCAGCGAGAAACTCTCACAGTCAGTAATAGATGGTATCCTTGTTCTAGGTGGTCAGTACCACGGTATGTTAAACTTCTGCAAGTTAAGTCCCATTTCAAGTTTGCTATGTGGATGTGACTGCTTTATGTAGACATAAAGCAGTAGGACAGACACATTTCCATTTTTGATTGTAACAATGTTCTTTCAGGGTAGTTGTATGGCTTTAATGCAAGGACGGGGGGATGTCATCTTTTCATAACAAAACTTGAAAAATTTCCTGTATTTCCTGCACTGCATTTGTCTTTATACTGTACAATTTTTAATCAATTATTTTACAATTCTATTTCTAAATATTGTGCCTTTTATTTCATGCTAGATTATGGTTTGGTGACAACACCACAGCTGCATTACATGGTCTGCTGTCAAAATACCCAAGGGCAGTATGGGAAAGCAACACTGGAAGGCTATTATGAAAAACTATCCAAAGCTTTTATGGAACTGATAAAACAGGTGAATAGTGGGTGTTGTCTTCGTGCAAATGTACAGTGTGAATATCTTCTGATTGTTAGCCTGCTTGGCTCTGAAGCTTTGAATTCAGCATGCCTCTAGGTGTGGTTTCACTAGGGTGAGAGTTCACTTTGCCCCTTCTTCCCTTGTGCTAAGTCTCACAGCTCTGGAGAGAGTCAGAGGCACCTGAAGGTTGACTGTGCCAATGGAATAGGAGCCCTGAAACTATCAGAAATGAAACCCTACTTTCCACAGGAGTTGCTAATTCACATATATAATGATGGAACCAAGGAGAAGCTCAATCACTTATGTGGTGCAGATTTTGTGAAAGTTCACCAGAAACCACCTATAGGTATGTAGGAATTTTGTATCCCTTTACCTCCTCTTGAGGTCTGGAGGCACAGGGTCTGGCAAGGGTGCATCATCTTCAGATAAGCTGAGCTCCCTGTTTCTTACTGAGTGAATGCATGAATGGTTCTGCTTGTGCAATGGAAAGCAAATCATGTGGCCAGGTTTGGCACATCCCTAGTTCATGTTAATCTGAACTGCTTGGAGGAGAACAGTATCTCTTTTACTGGCTGAAATATGTTTGACAGTCTGTTCTGAATGTTAAGCTGTGGAGTCCAAAGATCAGTCAGGACTGGCTTTATGTTATTTATTTTACTTCCCTTTGTGATATGAAGAAACATTTACCTTGTGGGCTGGGTTTGCAGATACTTTTCCGGGTTCCTGAAGAAGATCTGGGATAATTAGCATCTTGGTGCCAGCAGACTGGCATATTGATGTATGAGTGATTCACTTAAACCAGTGAGGAAATTATTTCAACCAATTTCTTGCAAAGTGTATAAAAGAAAATCCCAGAACTGGGAGAGCAGGCTGGTTTGGATATGAGGTTATATGAGGTTATTTGAGGCTAACCGGGACAGCTGCATTTTCAGTGCTACTACTGGCCAAATCTGAACACTGAGTTATGGTGTGGTTTCCCCTCCCAGTGCTGCTTGTGTGCTGGAGAAGTGCAGTAATGGACACAGCACAGAGGCAGTCCCTGCCAGAGTCAGATGTTTGTACATCACCTCTGGATCCAGGCTTTAACTTGCCACAGGAGAGACTCCTTTCCATGCAGGGCTGTGCTCTGAAAAGAAAATTTGTTTTCCTAATCAGTCACTGAAATAAATTTTCTGATTTCTCTGAAGGGTTAAGTGCTTATCAGCTTCCTGTTTGAAGTCATACGGAGTCTCAGCCTGTTAAATGTTGCAGTTGCCATTACCTCATGCTTTGGCTTCAGGACCTCACTGACAGTGGGATGTATTGTCCTGTATCACTTCAGGCAAGCAGGGGAAGAAAAAGGCAAAGTTTAGGATATAATTTTCTGTGTTCTGAAGGACAAGGTGTCACCAAGATGGGCCAGATTTTCCGTCTGGTTGTGTACTAAAATATTTTTTCCAAGAAGAGGTTGCAGGAAGTGGCATGTCCGTAGGAGCTCCCAGCTGAGTTCGTGATGGACTCTGAAACCAGCCTAGGGAATGGCCAGTCTGAGAAATAGACTCTGAGGTTAATATGATCTTATGGCATCCAAGGACAAGATGTACCTTAACTAAAGCAGTTCATTTCTGTGTGGCATTGCTGTGTCAGTGAGGACTCTTTCCTAGCTGTTTCTCTTGGAATTAAGCCTGGAAAGTTTTTGAGGCAAGTACTCTTATGCATTATATACATTGTTGTGTAAACTGAACATCAAGCACTCTAAATGTGATGCATTTTTTGCCCAGCTCTGAGAAATCTTGGTGATGGCTACTCTGGAAAGGGGTGGTTTTTCCCATGTTAGGATTTATGTGCCATCTCCTGTTGTTATTCCACTTCAGCGATGGCTTTGCTGGTGTGGGGGTGCACACTTGCTGTGCATTAGGAGGGTGTGTCTGCATGAAAGGAATCAAAGGGGAGGTGCTCAGCTGGCAAGTGGGAATGGAATAAAATTAAACAGGCCAGAAATATTTCCTGAGGAAAAGCATTTTTGGATGCAAGGGAAAAGTAATTAATTCCCATGTGTCTTGGAGGGAAGTACAGAGTGTGCAGCAGACCTGCCACGAACAGGGAAGTGCAGGTAACTTGGCCCTGGAGGCCTCCTCTGCCTGACCCAGGTTTTTCTCCATGCTCAGGGCTGCACAGCGTGCCATGCCCACTCAGAGGATCAGTGAGGGAGGGCTGGGTGCGTGCCCAGGTGTGGCTGAGGCCAGCCAGCTGCCACTCTGTGCCTCAGGCTGCTGCCCAGGTGCCAGGCAGGGCCCTGGGGGTCACCGCAAACACAGGCTCACTTTGCTGTGCAGAGGAGAGCAACAAGGCTGGTGAAGGGACTGGAGCATAAGTCCTGTAGGGAGAGGCTGAGGGAGCTGGGATTGTTTAGCCTGGAGAAGAGGAGGCTCAGAGGTCACCTCATCACTCTCTATAACTTCCTGAAGGGAAGTTGTAGCCAGGTGGGGGTTGGTCTCTTCTCCCAGGCACTCAGCAATAGGACAAGGGGGCACGGGCTCAAGCTCTGCCAGGGGAAATTGAAGTTGGATATCAGAAAAAAATTCTTTCCAGAGAGAGTAATCGGGCATTGGAATGGGCTGCCCAGAGAGGTGGTGGATTCATCTTCCCTGGAGGTTTTTAAACTGAGATTGGCCGTGGCACTGAGTGCCATGATCTGATAAACGGACTGGAGTTGGCCCAAGGGTTGGACTTGATGATCTCGGAGGTCTTTTCCAACCCAAGCCAATCGATTTTATGATTCTATGATTCGCCTCTGTCTGTGGGTGATGTGTGTGGTCTGTCTGTGGTGTGTGGATGTTTGCTTAGTGGTGACTGGGTATGTGAGAAAAGGGGTGGGTGCCAAGGTTTTAATCTTGTGCCATCACTGACATTCAGCCCTTATTTGCAAAATTTAGAGATGCCACTGCACAGTAGGTCTGGAACTGTTTTTCATATACATCTAGGGAGGTGTACCACCATTAATGTTTAGACAACCTGCATTTTTGATGTTAGTATTTATATCTTTGATCTGAATATGCACTTTTCAGTTGCCATTCAGTACAGGTTCCCTGTTGTGTGTCTCTTTGAGAGCATTATTTTTGTGTGTATTCCACAGGGCCAATTTCTGCATGAGATCCACACTGGGACTAATTTAAACATTTGGTGTCTCTTTCTGTCTCTAACTTTTATTTGTAACTCTGTTGCACCAGGGCTAGACATAAAGCCCAATGAGAGATGCTGCTCATTTGACGGCGATGCAGATAGAATTGTTTATTACTATAAGGACACAACTGGCCATTTTCACCTCATCGATGGAGATAAAATAGCAACTTTGATTAGTATCTTCCTTAAAGAACTTCTTGCCAAGGTAACTTTAACAGGTGAATGGTGGCACTTTCATTTGTAAAGTGTGAAACAGTCTGAGGAACTTGGTTGTAGCAGTCCAGGATTTGTGTGTTATCGTTAAACCACCCTCTACCACATTGCATCCTCTCCACATGGGGGATAGAAGGAAAAGCTTTACTTTTTTTTCAGAAGTCCTCTTGGACTAAGTGTCTATGATATTAAACCTAGGCAAGGTAGCCTGGTTTTGTTTTCTTGGAGACCAGCTCATTTCAGTGGCAGAGAAGCTGGCCAGTGAGGGGAGCCTGTGCTTGTCACCAGCCTGTGCTTGCTTTGCACTGGATGTTTTGACTTTTTCTGCCTTTGTATGTAGCCTCATGTAAAGCCATGTGTCTGGCCTGTGCACCTGAATCTGAAAAAGGGCTTGGGAAAGTCTGAGCTTGGAGAGCAGCTTCATCCAGCCACAAGAAAAAACAAAACAGAATATACAAAGACTTGAACAGAATTCATGTTGTTTTAAACATACAGAAGTTCTCTGTGAGCTTGTGCCTTCCTCTGATCCCAGTAGTTTGAAGTGAATGTTTAACAATTCTGATTATCCTTCAGTTTATTGTACCTGTTGGGCTGTGTGCCCACTGGGCAGTAAAGTGCTTGGCTTCTTGGTTTGCCTCAGGTGAGACAGAACTTCACGATGGCCGTGGTACAAACAGCATATGCCAATGGGAGTTCAACACGCTACCTTGAGGAAACACTGAAGGTATTCTCCAGATTTTTCCTTGGTATTTTTCTGCAAATGTTGTTTAATCCAAATTTGTTTACTTTTAAAATAAATGCTTCTGTAACATGTTTGCTAGGAAAACTTAAATTGGGTGAAAATATATTGTTCCTTCAAACCTGCAGAACTGACTAAATTCTTGGTGGCAAAGGAGACCGAGAGCAAAGCTGAAAAAGTTCTAGTCAGCTTTTACTAATTTAAAAAGAGTTCAACAAAATTCCTGTTACTTCTCAAACAAGTTGAAGACTCCATAGCTTTGCAACAAAGTGAGTTGGTAAAGCCTCCCTTACTTTGGCACTGATTAACTTTCTGCAACAAGTGAAATGTCTTATGCTGCAGAAATTGAGTGGAGGTATTACTTCTGTTTGTATAATAATCAGGTGTGTTCCCCTGAACCATAAGCTGAATTGGGTTTTTCTAAGTTTGGAGTTTATTTCTTTATTTCTTTAATTAGCCTTTATTTACAGTCTAATAAATAACATCTTTTTTTAATTGAGTCTGCAGAAATAGTGGAGAATTTTAGCTCTGGGGAGTCAGTGACTGTGAAACATGGGTTAGTTTGTAACAGTCTATCCAGGTTGGTGCTCAGTTTCCTGCGCTTCAGGTGCAGTTCCTGCCCTCTATGACAGTCTGTCACATTATTGTCATTCTCTTCTATCCTTGGGCTGCAGGTACCTGTGCACTGTGTCAAAACAGGGGTGAAACACTTGCATCACAAAGCCCAGGAGTTTGATGTTGGTGTTTATTTTGAGGCAAATGGACATGGTACAGTAAGTATGAACATGATCAGCCACTGCGTGCAAAATTTTAGTTAGATTAGCTGGAGAAGAATGTCTTTTAACTCTTTGCTTACTTTTATAAACTAGACTTTTCTCTCCTTGTTTGAAAACAGACTTGTTTTCCCCTTCTGTCTTTATCATAGCATTGCCACCAGCTCCTCTGTGGCTTATGTGGGCATGGGAATTCATGGTAGCAAATATTAATGATGGTTATTTGGCCTTAGATGGTAAAAGTTTTTTCCTGATTGCTGCACTTATCCTAGTTTGATCTTGACATGCTCTCATCTTTTTATTCTAGGTATTATTCAGTAAAGCTGCTGAAACTAAAATAAGGCAATTAGTGAAAGAGGAGAAAGATGATGAAAAAAGAGAAGCAGTGAAGGTGCTTGAAAACATGATTGACCTCATTAATCAGGTAAAAACAGAGAAATGAATCCATCTGTTGACAGTCATGAGGCTAATCCTGTTTGTTCCTGCCAGGATACTGCTGGGAACTGCTGGAGCAGGAAATCGTGTGCCATGAGAGAAGGGGCCAAGTAGAGGAGAGTGGGACCAGTCTGTAGAAAGATGTGATACTTTCTTAGCGTGGATGCAGAATGTTTTTATCTGGTGCAGGCTGCAGGGCCTAAAGAGGAAGTGGGATAGCACAGGCACAAAGTGCTAGGATGTGACTTGATTCAACAAGTAGTAATCTTTCATCTGAAGTTTTTCACTAAGGTGTGCAGTACAGGCGGATGGGAATGTTCCAGTGCCTGGGGACTCTGTGCCTTAGCACAGATGTTATTTGTCTGTGGTGGTGCCAAAGACCCAGAACAATGGTGAGGTGCCAGTCCTCCTTAGGAGAGGTGAGGACTAGCACTTGCCCCTGGCAGAGCTGTGCACGTGTGCTGCTGTTCTGACTTCAGGGGCAGTAATGTTACAGACAAAAAAACCAAAACATTCTTCCCTCCTCCAACTAAACTGGCCAAGCTCGGCTACACACACCAGGCAAGTCAACCTACCTGGCTGCACTTTCACTCACTCTCTTCAGCTGGAAGCTGGGCCAGCTGCCTTCCTTTCTTCACAGCTGACTGCTGTAATGTTTCTTCCCTTCCCATTAACAGACTGTTGGTGATGCCATCTCGGACATGCTGGTTATTGAAGCAATCCTGACTTTGAAAGGTCTGACTGTGCAGCAGTGGGATGGCATCTACACTGACCTTCCCAACCGGCTGCTCAAGGTTCAGGTCAGTTACACTCCATGCTGGCTCAGCCTACGGCAGCCTCTTGGGACCCTGCTGTGGACATCTTTTGCCTGCAGATATTTAGATAAGCTTTATTTTTAAAGCTGAAACAGCTTTAAAGGGCAGAAGTTGGCCAAACAAGCCATGAAACCACCCCAATGAGCAACCAGAATTTCACCTGGACTAAAATAAAAATACGACTTACAAAAATGATGAAATAATAACCAACTATGTTAAATGGAAAAACCTGGCCAAAACTCTTCAAATTTTAACTTAGAATTTCCTTCTTAACTTTCAAATTAGAAAAATCCTATTAATCCTATTTTTTGAAGGCTCCTGCCTGCTGGGCAGCTGGATTTTTCTTGCTGTGTCACTCTGTATAACCTGAATGTTCAAGCTCTTGCTTCTTTACCCTCTCCAATATTCAGACAAAGAGCTTGAGCAGAACAGGCTGCCACGTGGTAGCATTCCATTAGGCACAGTAAGGGATCTCTGGGCTCTAAATCAGAGAGTTTAAGCTTTCTGATCTACTGGGAGAAGCTGCAGCTTCACTTCAGAGACTGGCCAAGGAGGCATGTTCAGAACTGACTCTTTTTCCAAACTCAGCAGCTAAGCCCTATCAGGACGTAGTTAATACATGCTGAGCAGGGATCTCAAGTGTTTGAGTAGCCCTTTATTAGCTCCCAAATTGAACTCTCCCTCAGGCAGCACAACATATCAATGAACTTGTGTCTTACCCATGCCACAAATGAATTGCCTGTTTCTGGTGCCACAGGTTGCAGACAGGCGGGTTATTGACACAACGGATGCAGAAAGACGTGCGGTGACACCTCCGGGACTGCAGGAGAAGATTGATGCCCTTGTAAAGAAGTACAAACTGTCACGAGCGTTTGTCCGTCCGTCAGGAACAGAGGACGTCGTTAGAATATATGCTGAAGCAGACACACAGGTCAGAGCTTAAACAGCTTGCTTATGTTAAACAATCTTCTGCTAAGCATGGGGTCACAGAGGAAGTATGTTTACATACTTAACAAATGCTAGATTTGGAAAAAAGACTTAATGACCACAAAAAGTCTCTTTTTTTCTTTTATTTAGAAAAGTAATGTATCATGTTCTCACTGTTTATCTTTAAAAGGAAAATATAAGTGTTTATAAAGGCAGATTTCACACTAGATGATTTTGAAAAGACAATCAGCCTTCTGAGAGCTCAGGGTTAAGAAGAAAGTTACCAAAGCAGTCCCTAACTGCATGATTTCGTAAGAGGCAAAATAGAAAAAAATTTCTGTTGCTGTTAAGTTAGTCCACATCTGAACTTAAGGTTGACAGCAAAAGCAGTGGTCCTGCCCTCCCCCTTCACATGTTCCTGCCTGGCTCTCCCTGCCAGCGTGCTGGCAATGGCAGAAGATACCTCAGGCTGATGGAGCAATATAGGGAACACAGCATTTGCCGAAAAATGCTTGCCTTAATATTTGCTCTAACCTCGTGCTGACAGCAGCATAACTGAGTTTTCCAACATTCCACAGGAGAATGCGGATGCCCTCGCCCATGAAGTGAGCCTGGCCGTTTACCACCTCGCTGGTGGGAAAGGAGCACCACCCCAGCCCATATAACGAATGGTACAACAGCAGTTCAAGTACACAACTTCACTTATCTTTTAATATTCCTTTTTTTACCATGTGCTAGTGTGCATATACCCAGCCCTTCCTGGGAGGAGCCAGGATTGATCAGAACTGAGAGGAATACTATTCTGCTTATTGTTTACCTCCTTTAGCAACTTACCTCTTAATGAGAAGCAAAGCTGCCCAGGCCCAGCCTATTTAATTGTCACACTGTGCCTGAAATGCACCTCCCGCACCCTCAGAGCAGCGGCCGTGGCTGCATGGCTGGAGCTCTGTGGTGACTGCTCACAGTGACTGCAGCACATTCCCTGCTGCAGGAACATCATCCCCACCTCCCACAGCAGCCCAATCATCTGTGGGCAAACAGCGTAAGGCACAGGCTGTCACTAGTCTTGAGATTCGGTTCACCTCAGTTTGAGGGGGAAACAATAAGATTAAAAAGAACATTTGCAAATAATAACCTATTATTGCAATATTAACTTCATGAGATACTTCATGAAATTAATTAGAAAGTGATTTGCAGTTAGAAGTGCGATTACAAATATTAAGAGGGAAGGGACAGAGACAAGTTTGTCTGCTGTGGCCCTTCCTGCTCCCCAGCACCAGGAAGGGGCTGGGCCAAGGGGATGCAATGTTTCAAACACACAAATATCCTTCTCAGCTTGCTGCAGTTCAGGGTGTCTACCTCTGACATTGTTCATTGTAATCCTGTATTAACTCCTGACACAATGGCATTTTTCAGATTATTAAATAAGCACAAGTTCTAACAGATTTAAAAAAAAAAAGACAAAAATAAACTGGAAACAAATTGAAAAAATGTGCACCTTGTATTTTTTTTAGTTTTTTTTTAAGACAGAGCTCAAGACAAGAAAACATTTACTGTAAGTAGTAGGCACCATAATCAATATGAGCCACCAATATTTAAACTTGATTCAGGCCACACCCAGAACTTTTCTCTTATTTACAAATATTTAACTTAAATACAACATTAAATATTTCATTACATACAAAGTAAGAAAAGAATACTATACAACTGGGAAAGATACAGTATTTCATTTAAATAGTTACACTTCATATAGATTGAGTAGTACCAGTTTGGTTCATGATTTTATGACGCCTTCAAGAAAATCCTTCTCAACCATTTCTTCTATCTTCTGTCTTGCTTTGCTGGAGAAGGTCTTGAGGTTCTCCATTTTTATGTCCTTACTTGGAAAACAGTTGGGGTAAAGGACAGGGCTCCCTGAGTGTCCAACACATCTGCTTGTGACTTTGCTGTTAAAAACTTGGCTGAGTACATTGAAGAAAGGCAAAAGCTGCTCAATGCTGCGAACGGCGTAGATGGTTAAAAGCAAGTGACCAGGTTCCCAACTTAGTGTTTTCCCTGAGCCATCCTCCTCTGGGTTTTTCTGTAAACAGAGAAACAGGGCAAATAATGCAGGACGAAACATAAAAAGACAGGTAAAAATAAAAGAGTAATGTGCAATAAAGTATTTTTCTATGGTCCAAAAGTATTTGTTCTATCAACAAAACACACATATGCTGGAGTGCAGCGACCACAGGAGATCCCTTGCTCCTCACCACACCCTGCAGAGGCCGTGGCTGGGAGCATACAGGTGTTAGTCAGTCAGCTGGTGCTGACAGGAGAGCTGCAGTGAGAGCTTAGTCCAATGCCTCAGCCCAGGGCTGTCCCAAAGCAAA
>JAWWLZ010000118.1:81877990-81910067 GCA_035041345.1 Poliocrania exsul
CAGCAGGAGTAGCAAAGTACTTGACAGCAATGGTCTTGCTTTGTGGCAAAAGGAATCTCCCTGGGACAAAGCTTGGTCACCTTCCATCAGCTTCACCAGCAGATTAGGCCTGTGCCTCCCCCAAACTGGGGTTTTACATGCAACAACATGACAACCCTAATTCTGCTCCCACTCTACAAACCATGCAGCCAATATTTTCCCTGAGCTGTTTCTACTGATCTTTGCCTTCTGTTCATCGTAGCAGCTTCAGGGAAGAAACCCATCCCGACCCCCTGCACAGTCTCAGCACTCTTGGTTCTGTTATGTTTAGAAATGTAACAGTTTTCAAAATATTTAAATGTGATTATTATTAACAAAATGCTTTTCTACTTCAAAAGGTTAACCTAGTATCTACATATATGACTGACTGTCTGAAAGGGATTTTATGTTACAATATTAGACAACGAAACATATTTTACCTTTTACAAAAATAATACTTTTACTTGGAAAATCCACAGGGCTTTTTTTTACCACAGTTTGGTTGTTTTTTTTACTATAGTTTGGGGTTTTAAAGCAGGTTTGGGGATTTTCTGTTGTCTGTTTTGTTTGGATTTTTAGTTGGTTGGTTTGTGAGATTTTTTTGGTTTGGTTTTGGTTTGGGGTTTTTGTTTTGTTTAGTTTTTGATTGGGTTTTTTGTTTGTTTTGAGGTTGTTTGTTTTTGTTTGGGTTTTGGGTTTGTTTATTTTTGATATCTACATGTGGGTTTTGCCTGATGCTGACTTGAGATGCCTTCAGTGGGAATCGCCCACACCAGATAAAGTTCTTTCCATTCTTCACTATTTAACAAAAGTAAAATCCCAAAGGGAAACACTGCTGCAGGAGAGTTCCTGCAAAGGAAGCCTTCCAGCGAAAAGCAAACCTGGAAGAAAGCCACACACCTTTGCTTTTTTTCGCAGCAGTTTTGCCAGACGCACCACGTACGGTTTGAATTCCCTCTGATGTGTACCCTGTCTTCGCACTTCCAAGCCCGAATCATCTGATGCTTCTGGAATAAAAGCCCAGCGATACCTGTAACAGGATAACACAAGCAGACATTATTCTTACTGAGTATGTAGGCTCTTCTGCTGGATCTTAAAACATGAATTGATGAGGAAATCTAGTGAAGTATCAGAGAAGGAGCAAGAAAAAAAAAGCCCAACAAATCAACCCCCACAAGAGAACATCAGTATTTGACAAGAAAGAGTAAGAAAGGCACATTCTGAAAAGCAGGAGGTAACATGGCCTTGAATTTTTCCTTTAGAGTTTCTTATTTAAGGATGCCAAGAGAAAGATAAGGCAGGAAAGCTAAAACCAGTGGTATTCACACACTCCTTGTGTGCAAGAGAACTGAAAACACTTCTGAATTATAAAAAATATAAATTGTTGAGATTTTGCTGCACATTTGCAATGCGTACACACAAAATGTTCTCAATATACCATGCTGATAACAAAACTTTATTTATTTTACCTATTCATAGGCCAATGAGGCCAAGTGGACCATTGTTACCTGCACCTTGCTTCACTGCAAGGACTAGCTACTTGTATTATAAATACAAAGGAAAACAAAGTTTCTGTCCTTAAAATGTCAATCCAAGCCACCATAAGAACTCCATAAAAAACAGTATGATACAGCATGACTATGTTTTTTCTGAAATTCACAGTAAAGTTCTAAATAAAATGAGGTTGGCTAATAACAGGGATTAGGACAGCTTGGAGAACTGGACAGGAATTCTGAGCCAAATCCCCAGCAAAAAAAATAAAAAGAAGGAATCTTCAACATTAACTTTAGATTTAGAAATACTACAGGGCACAAACTGACACTGTGTGTGCAAGTCCTTCCACCCTCTGATCCACATGAGCATGTTTTAAACAACAGAATAACTAGGGATGACCAAATGTCTACAGAGCTGTGCTAGGGCAGCATCTCTCATACAGTCACCACTGTGCAGTGTAAAGGAAGAGACAAGATACTTTCTTTTGGTGGTCCTCTCACTTCCAGGGTCTTCAGCAAATTCCAGTTCTTTTGCATTCATTTTTTTCCCAACAGAACAGGGTTGCAGGGGCACTGAGGAAGCAGTTTGCACATGTGAATGCTACTAACCAAGGAAAACCCATGGGGTCCCCTTTTTAAACAGGTTTGTTGCCACATCTTCCAGACTGCAGGAGTAATTTAAGCAAGTCATGCTGAGATGACATGTAGTCCTCTGATCTCATGCATTAGTCACTGAGAGTGGGTGTATTTTCAGTTCTTAGGCATTACTGCAACTAAGTACTTTAGAAATAGAATACTTGAATAAATCATTACTACTGATTAGCTCACAAGTGTGGAGAATCTCGTCACAGGATAAATAAAACCACCTTGAACTAATTTGATGTGCAGCATAATTTGCCCTGGAGGCCTCTCAGATACTGTGAGGGAACAAACTATGGGCTGCCCTGGGTGAAGTCCAAAAAATAGCAACAGGAAAACAAAGATTTTTATACATTAGAATTTTACTAAGAGGCATAGACAAACAACCAAAAGCTTAAATGACAGCATCTTCTACTCACATCTGAAACTGAGGCAGGTTTTCAGATGGTAAAGCTAGGGCCAAGTCCAGAAATTTACAGGCAGACAAATACAGGTTCAACCACCTCTGGCTGTTGTAGGATGTGGAGAAACCATTGCCACCTGTGTAAGTCGTCTCCAGACCAGCAACAGATGGGCCAGAAGTTCTAAAATAAATCAGAGAAGGCAGATGAGTCATAACAACCTTCTGCCACAATGAAAACTTTATCTTTCTTACTTGTCTTTATGAACACACCAATCTATTGACCAACTTCATTCTGAATTCATAAATCAAACTAGAACAGTGCAAGTCTGTGCTATGGAGTTCTGTATGCATATATATCTATATCTATATATATATGTGTGTGCTTTTGTGAGCGTGTGTGAAAAGATTATATAATAAATGTGTTGCACTGCATCCTATTCCCATCAGACATCCAAATTAAGACAAAGTTTAAAATTTCCAGTCATGCCAATATTACTTTATTTGGAGGAAAATTTCCCCAAATTGTGGCAAAATGTGAACAAGACTTAGGAAAATAATTTTGGTTCATTTGAGAAATCTGCTACTGTTGCTAGCATTGACTGAAATTGGATCACACTGTGCAGAAGGCAGATGGCATAAAAATGGACAATGAAACAATAAAAAATATCTACCTCACTTTTATGTCTTTCTAATATGAGAAGAAACTATATCTTTTAGACAAAAAAAGTGCATCAGTCTTATTTAGAATCAGTGTATGACACAGAAAAGGTATAAAGTCATGCCATGAATAATTTAATTGCAGCAGCAGAGTCATTTTATCCAGGAAGACACTGTAAGAACTCACACACTTGTATTGTATAATTTACCTTAGTGACTTCTGAGCAATCTGACAGTGGGACTTTTGTTTTGTCCTGAACAGTATGTCCCTGGTACTGCAGTCAGACTGGACTACCTTTTATGAGTCCCTTTCATTTGAGCTCAACAAGTCTTTCTAAGACCAATTATTCTAAAGAATGACTCAACTCTCCATTAGCAAGCCAAAGGGACTGTTACAAGTGAAAGAAGCAGGAAGTTTGTAAATTTACCTGGAAATGTCTTCATCAGCAGTGAGCTCCTGTTCCATCAGTAAAAACACTTGCACCTGAAGATCAAATGCTACAATTTTAACAACTGTATTTTAATGGACTGTTACTCAAGAAAACACTACAGGGAGGCCTGATTAATAAGTTTTAGACAAACTGGAGCTTGATTTGTGTTTCTGGACAATGAAATAACCCCTTGAACCATGAGTGGACACTGCTACCCTAAAGCTCTTTCATCCCCCCTTATGTATAGCCTGAGTAGCACAGGGGCCATAAGAAACTATCTCTTTTATGGCCAGGAAAGCTCTCAAAGGTTAACCCCCTCCACTGCCTAGAAAGAGAGTAAGACCTAAAGGAAATGGGAATGAAGAATCATTTAATGGAGCAGTCAAGCTCAGATGTGAATTCCCAGAAGCAACACAGTCCTGTTGACTGAAAGTAGTTCCAAGACTGTGGTAACTTGTGCAAAGGTGAGGGGACAGCACAGAAATCAGAAGGCCACACTAAGCAGAATGAGTTTTCTAGAACTTAATCTATTGACAGGCTTAAAAATCACATGCATCTATTGCTAAAACTATGCAACTGATCTTTGAAATATTTTATATAGCTTTTCTTCTATTGCTTGGATCTGTGGTTAACCAAGGGGAACATTAGGCATCTGCAGATTGAAAAAAGGAATCATCACAGCAGTGATTTGCTATCTGTTATCCAGTCCCTTTAGAACAGGCTAGGATAATAGGCTAAATGGATCACAGGATGCACTAACTACTCTCCTCCATTCCCACTGCCAAAGCTGAAACTCAAAGAGGGTGTCAAACAACCAGCACTGAAGACTTCAGAGGTCCAGCTCTGAAAATGGATGTTCTTACTCTTTTGTTATGCAGAGTAAAGCAAGACAAAGAAGAAATCTGAGTCAAGCCTTGTATAAATCTAGTAAAAATATTTAGCTTGATCTTAATGACCATCAATTACCAGTGGAATATGGATTCTGACTCCTTTACATGGGTTCCCATCCCCACTTCTTCCTTCAGGAAGAAGGCTGAATGACCAGGAAAGTAGAAACAGGAACATTAGGAAAGAAGAGCAGGAGTGGGAAAGGTGGAGAGGGTATGTAAGCAGAAACTGAAGTAGGAGTCAGCAAAGAACAGTGAGGGCAAATGCAAATCTAATTCAGGAGACAACTGAACAGTATAAATAGTATAAGCCAACAGATATTCAATTTGGTTACCAAAACAGACATCAGGACTATGAAAGTAAGTCAGCTTTCAATTTCTGTTCATTGTACATTCACAATCTCTAGAAGAGATTTTCTTAAAAATATTGAGGAAGAGTGAGGTTGTGTCTCAGATATGCACTAGCCTTCCAAATAGTGAATGCCAACTGCAACTCACCAGTTCAGTGATCATGGTTGGCCAAAGTGAGGTAAGGTGCTGTGGAGACATTCTTAAAAGCAATACTCTGAAAAACAGGAACACTTGGGAATGAAGGGTGGGCACCTGTGGCAACCGGAGACTTTCTACCAGCCTTTCTGAAACAAAAAGCCAAGAAGGATTCCTCAACTCCGAATAATTCCAATAATTCCTTCTCTAATTTACTCCCAATTTTAACTATTTTTTAAGTATCTGCCATGTTACTATTTCAGTACTTTAGCAGTTTTATTCTGCCAATATAGAGGAATAATCACTTTCACCAAGCAAAGAACAATAGAGAGAACCCTCAAAACTGTGCAGTTGCCTATTTTGTTTAAGTTCTCCCCATAAATGCAATAGTGCCTCTGCTTTGCTCATCTTATGCAGAGTTTCACCCATTACAACAAGAGGAGTCAACAGATTCCAAACAATACAACAACAGCTGCAACAGCCAGGATTATTATTGCTATTGTTATTATTATTAAAAGGCTACACTATTACACTACATGGGAAATTACACAGGGACAATATGGTCTTATTTAACTATAATCACCTCTAAGCACTCAGCATATACAGAGGCAGATACATAAAGAAATTTTTCAGTCAAACCAACATACATGCATGTTGCAGTTCAAACTAGAAAAACCACCTGATACCATGAACATAGGAATCTCAGCTACTGACTTGACTGGGAATTTCAAAAAACATCCAACAAAAATGTCAAAACTAGTTGGAAAAAAAGATCCTGGAACAAATGAAACAAGAAGGATGATGCAATTGATTGTCCATATGGAAGAAGAGACTTCAGTGTCCACCCTGGTGGCACAAAAAGACAATATATCTAGAAGATGTTGCTGTAGCTATTTGCATCATCTTAAAATAAACCCAAGCAAATGACAGATCAGTGAAATAACCTGGATGAAAGTCAACTGGTAATCACAAAGTCTGAATAGTTTGTAGTCATTTAAGGCTGGAGACATTTTAACCAAAATCTGCGGAAACATGGACGCAGTATCACACACTGGTATTCCGGGGACAAATTTACCAGCTGTTACTCAGTCACACAAACATTCCACAGTTAACAGCAGAGTCCAGGAGTCCACTAAATGATACGTTTTTACTGACCTTGTATGTCTGGCAGGTATTTCTGGTATTGGTCTATCTCACTGCTGAAAATGGCGAAGGCGAGTCTCTTCAGGAGCATCGCGCGCTGCTCCAGCTCCGCGTCCCGATTGGCAAAGAGGTTCAGGGAACTGCTCTGAGCCACAGCCACTCGCGCTGAGAGAGAAAAGGAAAAGTGCAGGGAAGAACTTACAAATTTCCCTTCTGTTTCACTTTAATAACTTTTACTTTCTTTGCATTAATGGAGTTCAAAAGCTGATGTTAAGAAGACGCATGTTCTGCAATTTGTACTTTTAACCACAGTGATTTTAAAATACACCTTGAAAGAAAACTTGTAAGTATACACATGGCTGGGTTTAGGGGCTTTTGGGAGGGAGTTCAGCCAATTTTTTAGAACAAAATTTGCATGTATAGATGCTCAGAAGTTTCAAATGTGCACAATCAATATTTTCTTAAGCAGAGTTAGTGTAAGATCTTAAAAAAACCCAACAAAACAACAAACAAATAAAAAACCTCATCAAAACAAACCCCAACAAAGAAAAAAACACCGTCACCCACTCTGCTTAATTGACTTATCAATATAGGCAAAATTCACTGTGTGCCAGGATGGTATCAAATTCTCTCACTTCAAGTTATCTTATTTATGGATCTACAGAAGCAAATACTTGAAGAAAACATGAAATACATTGAATAAATCAAACAAATTGGAATAAATGTTGAACAAATCTTCAAGATAATTTTTCTCATTTATTTAGCATTTAGATTGGAGAAAAGTCACTACTACATCAATAAATACTTACTCATCAAATCTCTGAATGTGGTTTTGTCATGTGTCATCAAATTATCCATAATAGCTCTCCAGCTAAAACAGGAAGATTGTACAGAAATCAGAAATGCAAGAAAAAAAGCAAGAATTTTCAGGAATATTTACAGAGCTTTTTCTACTCTTTTAACTCAGCCTACGACTTCCAATTCAAGCTCTCTGCCTCATAGATACCAGTTACTTGGTGCAATTTGATCTGAAACTGTAATTCTTAAACCTCCTTGGTCAAAGAAAATAAGAGATGACATCCAGAGTGACCTGGACAGGCTTGAGAGGTAGGCCCATGTGAAATTCATGGAGTTCAATGAGGTCCTGCACAAGAGTCAGAGCAACAACAAGCAAAAGTACCTGCTGGGCAGAAAATGGATTGAAAGCAGCCCTGAGGAGGAGTTGGGGTGGATGAAAAACTGAATTTGAGCAGGCGATGTGCACTCACAGCCCAGAATACAAGCCACATCCTGGGCTGCACCAATCGAAATGTGGCCAGTGGGTCACCAGAGGTGATTTTGGCCCTTTATTTTGTTCTGGTGTGAGTCCATCTGGAATACTGCATCCAGCTCTGGAACCCCTAACACAAGAAGGACATGCACCTGCTTGAGTGGGTCACAGATGGACCACAGTGGGCTGGAGCATCCTGTGAAGGCCAGGCTGAGTGAGTTGGGGTTGTTCAGCCTGGAGAAGAGAAGTCTCCCGGGAGACATAAGAGCACCTGCCAGTGCCTAAAGAGGGCCTACAAGAGCTGGAGAGGGACTTTTTACAAGGGCAGAGTGATAGGACAAGGGGCAGGCATGTCTCTAAGCTGAAAGAGTGCAGATTTAGATTAGATATTAGGAAGACACTCTTTACAGTGAGGGTGGAGAGGCACTGGCACAGGTTGCCCAGAGAAGCTGTGAGTGCCCCATTCCTGAAGGTGTTCAAGGCCAGGTTGGATGGGGCTCTGAGCAACCTGGTCTGGTGGAAGGTGTCCCTGCCCATGGTAGGAGTCCCTTCCAATGTAAACCTTTCTATGATTCTAGAGAATGCTACCCACTTCTTCCTCACAGAAAACATTTTTTTCAATTTGATTATTATTTTTTAAAATACATTCGTGTATAAAAATATGTCTTACATAAGCAAGTTTCACATTTCATGTGGTAATCTAAACCACAAAACATCTCTATTTCACTCAACAGATATCTGTTGGGAAATTTTGGTCCACGTGTTAGCAGTATACACAAAATTTGTGAGGAGTATTACATAAAGAGGAAAAAGAGTCTTACTGGTTAACACACGAAGCATCCATCTGGAAGAAACTGGAATCCATAAAGAGGTCAAATGCTTCCTTTTTCCATGCTCTCCTGGTATATTGATACCCACTAAGACTGCTTAATAACTGAACACAGGCTCGATAGCTGGATGCATTGTGAGCACTAAACAAAAATAAGTCAACATAAACCAATTTTGAATTGCAGTTTTACCAAAGGTCTGATAGACATCCAATCCTTATCATGCTTGTTTCAACATATTGTCACCCTCCAAATTTCAACTGGCTGTAGAGATCTACATCAATTCAATAAACTGTAAAGATACCTGTGATTACGAAGGTAGGGCACAACATAGTGCATAATATTTACAAGCAGAGGAATAACCCTCTCTTTTTCATCACTATAGAAAACCATATCCAGGAGATGAGCCAAAACCTATAAAAGGAGAGGAAGATATGTTATCATGCATTCTCAAATTGCTTTTTATCTACTATTCAGCATTTTTTTATATAGTACTCTTGACTGAGGATTCAAGTGTATGATAGAAGTGATCAAAATTCAGGTACCACACTAAGTTCAGAAAATAAAAATCACATCATTTTTAAAACAAATTAAGGTAAAAGCACAGAAGCATAAATCCTGGTCAAAGCATTCTGCAGAATAAGCTATAAAGAAAGAAAAAATTCACAGACTCTGATTATCAGCATTAAATAAGATATACCATTAAGTAAGATTTAATACACAAAGTTTGCCACCAAAAAAGCTTCCTATACTGCACATCTCTAAGGCCATGCCTTATGCTTCATCCACGTCAATAGATGTTTGTAGCTGGGCTAGTAACAAAATTTTGTAGATTTTTACATGACAGGACCCAGAATCCATTCACATCAGTGTTTCCCATGAAATCTCCTTCCCCTAGCTTCTGGTCCAAAGTTTTTCCTAATATAGAAGTTTTTCCTAATATAGAAGTTTTTCATAAGACAGTATTCATTACATCCAAGGAGACATTTACCTCAGAAAGCAAGGTCAATGCATGGACACTGTAAACAGATGGAGTTATATTTGAAGTTTCCATTGCTGGAGACAACATATCTAAATGCAGATAACAACAGAAAATGTCCAAAATTAGTATTCTTAAACTATTATTTATCTTACAGCACATTTTTAAAACATATACTTTGAAGATGTACGAACTTTTGCCAGACCCACTGTATAACATACTAATGCTGGATCAATATTGAAGCATTTTTAATATAGCAAAGCTGTCCTCTGTCAATTTTGGCCTGATAATAATGTTTTGTTTAAAAAAAAAAAAAAAGATGAAAATGCAACTACCTTCAACATCTGATTCTAAGTTGTTTCCATCAACCATAATCTTGGGGGAAGGCTTAACCTCTAAGTTTCGTCTTAGCCAAGTAGTCTGTTCCAAGGAGGAGCCAGCAATTGCTCCAATGGCATCCACTATCTTGTGCGTTACATCCTGGTAGGAAAAAACCCGAGCATTTTAAGAACTTTGTGCAGAAGGACTTGATTTGTTGTCCAGATAAGTAGAAAATCATATAACCAAATACAGAATTACCTTCAAATCCCTTCTGTTCTATATTACCAGTGATTAATAACTTCACAGAAAATGAGGACTTTTCCAACAGATTATAAATATAAGAAGATACTAAAGAGTTATTTCACACTACAACTGATATCAAATAATTCTTGTACACTCAAACTTATAGTTCCAAACCCCCCTGCCATGAACATAGATACATTTCTCTAGACCAGGCTGCTCAGAGCTCTGTCCAACCTGGCTTTAAACACTTCCAGGAATAAGGCATCCCCAACTTCTCTCAGTAACCTGTTCCAGTGCCCCACCACCCTCACAGCAGAGATTTTTTCCCCAATATCTAATTGAAACCTACACTCTCTCAGTTTGAAGCCATTCCCCCTTGTCCTGTCAACTACATGCTCTTGTAAAAATTCCCATTCCATCTTTCTTGTAAGCTCCCTTCAGGTACTAGAAGGTTGCAATTAGGTGCCAAAGCCTTCTCTTTTTCAGGCTGAACAAACCCAATTCTCAGCCTTTCCTCATAAGAGAGGTGCTCCATCCTTCTAATCATCTTGGTGGCCCTCCTCTGAACTTGCTCCAAGAGGTCAACATCCTTCCTGTGCTGGGATGTAGATGATCTTTAAGGTCCCTTCCAACCCTGGCCATTCAATGATTCTATTATTTATTGTTCAGTATTTTCAAAAGACAGGGACAACAAATTTCTTACCTGGAGATCTCTTTGATCTTTCTTGTTCTCCAGACTTGGGTTTTTCATGATGAACTCATTAAGAACACTGAAAAATACATAAGTAAATATGGATTTTCTTCTCATAATATATTATCTGGTAATTTTAAGAGTTAGAACAAATCTCAAGATGGTTTTGCACAATATCACTTATTTATTAAACCTTCAGTGATTGCTATTTATCAATATTTGAGAAAACATTGCTGGCTTTCAAGTTCCTTAAGCTAACTTTGATCACATCGTAAGAGTTTACCAAGCACATGTTTTACCTGACTACATACCAAAGCCTCTTTACAGACAGTTTACTAGGGAGGATAAATTCAAAGTATTAGAGAAAATGGTCCCTGAAGCTTTATACACAAAACCATATTCAAAATTTTATCTCTAATGCTCCATAAACTGTTTTGATGCTGATAATACAGCCCATTCTAGTGAGCTGCAAATTTCCACATACCTAAGAAATAGTCATTGCAAGAAAAATCAGAAACTTATACCTGCTGCTTCAAGAGTCGGAACCAGTCAAATAATCAGTAAGAGAAGATCATGGCTCGTATCATATTATAATATAAAATTTAATTTATGTAACCATTCCTCAGAGAACAGAACTCATGCAATAATGTTATCAGTCAAAAGCAAGTGACAGAGATTTGAAAACATTTCAATATGATTTCATACACTTACATTTGAGCTTAATTGGAAACTGCAAATGCCAACAGCACTTACCCAAGTATGAGAAACTGTCCTGGAGCTGGAAGACCAACCTGGATGGAATCTTTTAACAGAAGCAGCAGTGCTGCCCAGCTGTCTACTAAGCTGGTCACTGGAATCCTAAGAGACAGAGCAGCAATGTCAATGAAAACAGCAGCATCTCCCTCAGGTATTCTCTCATTTGCTTTCTACCTCACAATTCTCCTGTTAAGATATTGTGAATCAATATTCTTGCAGATTCTTTGGTTTTTCATGTAATGCTAGGTGGCTACATGAAGTCAATAAGAAACAGGAAGGCAGAACGGCAGCATAGTCAAAATACAACGTTTTCATTCCAAGGTTGAAGTGGCACCAATGAGTTACAGCCCAACTAAGATCAGCTTTCCTTGGGCAGGGGGCAGATTACCTGCAGGATTTTTAGCTGGGGGAAGAAAGGTGATGCAGAACTAGGGAACTCACAAAATATATCACTTTTTTTATGACACCTACAGTTCAAATCGTATTACATGGGGTATTTCTCATCCTAGAGATTACGAAAAGATGTAAAATATTCAAATTTTCCATCTGCTCCTTGATGTGAGAAATAAAATTTAACTTTTCTCACCTTTGAGTATAGGCATAGAAAAACTGCAACATGCAGACTTCCAGTGAAAGATGTTTCTAGAAAAAAAGTACGAAAATGTGTCATCAGGAAGAAGTAAGTGACTTATTTTCCAAGGCAAAATTGACAATGCTGTAATGTCTGAGTGTCTGAATATACAGCTTAATTCACTAGCATATCACAAATGTCCATTTAGACATCTTTCTATAAGGTTAATAATCTCCATTTTTTTTAATCCCCTTTTTTCCCAACTTCCCTTTCCCACCTGAGAAAAATCAACCTGATGCTAGGGCATGCACCTCTTTCAGTAATGTAAGCAGCCTATCCCCACAGAAGAAAGTCTTGTACAACGTGTTTTGTACTGTGTTTACTATAATCCTGCAGAAAACAGGATTCTGGAGTTGTTCAGTAAACAGCAATGACTTAGGAAGGTATGATTCCCCTCCAAAAGTTCTTCCATCTATTAGATACTGTGAAAATTTTCAGACTTTGCTGTTCAGCTTTGTGTGAAGCACCCCTGTCATCAGTGTTTCTAAGCTTCAATAAGAGGACATTAAAAAGTCAATAGCACCTCTACAGCTTTCATACCTTGTCCTTTGCTATGGCTGGAGGCTGTTTCAAAACTTCTTTCACTGTTTGTATAACAGTCTCTGTTCTCATAACACTGATAGAGCGAACCAGCTCGACCAGCAGAAGTTGTTCTTCACCTGCTGTAGGTATAACCTGAAACAATCAAATGTATGTCACAGATTATCATCACACACAGTGGCTATGCCAAAATTAAGGCAGCTGGCCTCATGGGATTGCCATGATAACAGCTAACACTTCACCTAGAGACTTGGCATCACTTACTCTTCTCCTGAAGAATTCAGGAAGATTATACCATTCTAAAATGGTAACTCCCTAATACTAGAGTTGCTAATTAGAAATATAAATGTTGTCCATATTTCATTGCGATTTTTCCATTAGAATGTCTGAACTTTTTCTTCCTGCTTCTGAATCACTGAAAGCTAGTACTACTACTTGAAATGACCACTGTATAACATATAAAACATACCTTTGTCCTAGAAGTATTTTTGTTTTGCCTCCTTTCATTCCACACAAATGCAATGGCAGCCATGAAGTGAACTCCATGATTCATTGAAATTGGACCCAAAAGTTCAAGAATCTGTTGCCTCAAATTCTGAAATGTGAAAGCAGAAGACATGTTCCTTTAGACAAGCACCTCAGCATTATGTTTAAAACAACTAGCTAAAAGGCCATATTTGATGGCAACTATCATTAACTTCTATAAAAATGGAATACTACACCAGATAAGCTGAATTGAAACTGAACTTTTTCATATACAGGACATGTTTGTTAATCTTTTCAATAATGCAATTTGGGTAAATTGCAGGATGGGATGTACAGAAAACTTGATTTACTATTTAACCAGAGTACAAAAGTTTCTTTTTTTCACAGAAAATACATAATATTATAGACCATCAAGAAGACCATCCCAGTCCTTTCAGTGGATAGGAAACACTATAGGCAGCACAAATATGACTATGGATGATGTCTTTGCAAAAAGACATGGAGTCTTATTCCTTCAACCTGCATAACAAAAGTTGAAAAGGATGTAACAGCAACAGTATCATCACAAACAATATCAGAGTATTCAAATTAACTGAGGAAAACTTACTTTAAATAATTTCAAATTAAATAATGTTTTCCTATTCAACAGCATGAAATATAAGAAGTTTGAACCAATAAGAAGGTGAGGCAGCATTCTCAGTATAGTCTTATTTGACGACTCCTCATGTTCTCTTTATGATCACTAGCTCACAATCTGCTCCAACATTTCCCCATGCAGTGACATCATTATATGGGTATAAATGAATAAAGAAACTATTTCACAAGTGTACTTATATAGTCCTAGATGTTTAAAGAGGAGAGTTCTCTTTTGTTAAGATTTTACATTACTGCTGCATATCTTTTGAGGGGTAAAAGAGTGGCTTAAATCTTTTCAGGATGAATTTCATTTTCTTTGCAGGAAACAGAGGTGAGACATTATTGTCTTAAACCAATACACTCGAGTTTAAAAGCAGATTCAATACTCCCTTATTAAAAGCCTTTGTGGGGTGAGTGAGTAGATGAGGACAAAGGTATTAAAACAAATTTAGAGTTAAGGGAATGGAATTGAAATTATTTTGACAGAGGTATTAGTGAACAACATAAATGATATTATCCCTGATATTCTGACCTTTGTTGACCCAAGATTAATCGTGGTAACAGATGCAGCAGCAGCAGCAGTAGTTTTCTCTGAAGAATCTGCAAGATGCAGGATGCTCCACAGCAAAGTCACAGAAGACATGATCATGTGTAAGATAGATAGTATCCCATTGCGTGCTTCAACCAAGTGCTTCTGATCTACATTAACCAAAAGCTGGTGGATTTTCAGGGGAGAGAAGAAGAGCATTAAATATCTACAAAAACAGTACAATTAAGAGAGTGTAAACTGAGATTTGACACAGGAGTTTTCAATCTTAAATATTTTTCAAAGCAATTTTTCAGTAAGTTTTACAGCGCATACAGGTTTTGATTCCATTAAAATAACAGTTAAAGAATCTTTTGACTCAGTTGTGCAGCATCAAATGTATTCTGAACATATGAAGCCTCATGTCTTCAGCAATCAATTTGGTATCATCTGCTTATTCTTTTGCAAAACAATTATTTTAGAATTTTAAGTGTAACAAATAATCTAGGCAAAATTATTTAGGTACACAAACAAAAACTACTTTTTCAGTAACTTGTAAATGAATGGAAGGCAAAGGGGTATAAAATGGGAAAGAAGTGCAAAAACAAGACTACAGAGAGAAAAGGGCAAAAGCCTCTTACAGAATCTGGGCCAAATTCTTAACTGAGACTATGCTCAGAATATCAGATCTAAAAATATTGCTTGACTTAAAGGACAAATTGTGAATATACAGAAGGAGCAGAATGATAATGTTTTGACATATTGCAAGATGAACATAGTCCAGGCAGAAAGTAATAGGATAAGCATCAGTCTGGGAAGTTCCACAAAATAATAGCAGCTTTAAAAAGTGGAAATTTAGAGATTTGAAAGTAAAAGAATTCATACTGTAGCTATTTTAGGGTAACAAAAAAAAGGCAATACAAGCAAACAAATCTTAAAAGTGTAAATCATATAGAACTGTTTTTCTGTTTGAGATGTGCATATTATCAATAAAAAACACACTTACAGCTAAACCAATATATTTGGTATTTTTTCCATTCAGATCTTCATATCTGCTAATACAATCACAGCACTTAATTTGACATGTACTGCACAGGAATCTCTCAGACACCAAATAGGTTTACCTGATGATACTGCGTAGACGGATCCAGGAGGCAGTAATGAATTATTGTTGTGATCCCTTCTAGTAAAGTAAGAACCATATCTGGGGGAGTGACTGATGCCATCCAGAGAGGCCTAAAAGAAGAGATTCATTTTTTTAAATGGGTTAATCTCATGATACAGTAATTCCACCCAATCACATGCACTGAAAAAGGTTATAGAACTCTACACATACATACCTATTATCAGATAATCCTGTTTCATATTTATACTGCTGAACTAAATTATCCAAGTTCCTGCAGAGCTGAAGAGTCACTGAAACAACCACCCTTTGAAGAACTTTTCCCATGTAAGGCAATGTAGAAGTGATAAGGCCAATCCACTGGGGATGCATTTTACAGGCACAGTGCTGGTGTAAAGCTCGTATCACTGCGCAGAGAAACATGCCTTGGCAGGTTATGGGCTGGGAATGTAAGTACTGAAGAGAAGTCATCGGCTGCTGGGGACTGATGTGCTCCAAGTCTGTTATGACAAAGTCAAACCCTGTTTCATTTTCTTCAGGCACAGTCATTACTCTGTGTTCCAGCACAATCAGCCGCTGAAGCACTTTCAAAAGCTGTGACTGCAGAGTACTGCCATTGTCAAATTCATCTTCAGAAAAATTTATAAGGCTGTCTTCAGAGAAACCTTCTTCTACAGCCACTATGTTTTTTCCAGCTATTTTTTCACTGTGCCATTTCTGTGCACTGAAGATAGAAGACAGCAGGCAATGCAGGATCACTTTCTGAACCTTGCATTTGGACAACATGTCTGAAATAAAACTAGGAAAGCCCTTGGCAGAGCTTTCTATCACTTTTGCCAACTCAGCAAAGAGAAGTGTCAGAATTTCTATACTCATCATTTGCATATTACGGTTTCCTATTAGATCCTGTGAGGTGACCTTCACATGAGTTGGATAGTGGCTCCGCATGTAGTATAAACAGAGGGAGATAAGAATTTCTATGTACATAGAGCTCCGAAAGTTATGGTTAGAATCAACAGGGATGTGACTGTAGAAATCCTTGCCCATGACAGATATCCGATGCCTGGCTAGAAGATTCTGGAGCAATGAAAGCTGAGGAGTGTATGCATTGTTGACACTGGTAGTGGAGATGGCACTTACAAAAGCTGAAGGATTTGTTTTCAGAATTGCTTTAATTGCAGAAAAAGCATACAATGTCCTTGAAGAGTCATACAGCTGGAGATAAAGCAGCACGTGTTGATACAGTGGATGGATATTGAAGTTAGGAGATTTTCGCATTCCTGGTGACCCCACATCACTTTCTATTTCTGAAATTTCTCCTTCTCCACAACTGTACCAATTCTCCAAATCAAGACCATCACTAAAGAAGACATTTGTTTGCTTAAGCTTTTCTGTTTGTGTTTTCTTCTTCTCCTCATCTTTCTTTTTGGCTATTTTCACCTTCGGTTTTGCACCTGGTTGCTTACCAGCCTCCTTAACAATTGTTTCTTTTTCTGACATTTTTTCTGGTAGCTTTCCTTTGAAGCTGAACTGAATACTACTGTGGCTTCGCTTTCTGGACTTTGACTCAGTGGAAGAAAGAGTGAGATCAGAGAAGGACTGCTGGCTTTCTGCAATACAAGGTGAAGAGTTATTTCTTGAAATTTCATCTCCTAAGCTCTCAAGTCCAGTCTCAGTTGAGGCTGATAGCAACTGTGAGCTGTCATTACTAAGCAAACTACTCTGACTACTTTCAATATTTTGATCATCATTTTTTGTCACCTCTACAGGGTTATCCAAAGGACTGAAATTACATGAAGTATCCTCAGAGTGTATACTATCTTTACCTAGTTCCACCTCTTCTCCAAGACCCCTTACAACTTCGCATATAAGATCTGTAACCACTTGTTGCACAATTTCATCAGGTGAGTCTTCTTTCAGAGTCTGAGAGCTATCTTGAGCACTCAGGCTTTCTGTTTCCACTTCATAACTGATGTTGTCTCCAGTAGATGACTGAGAACAGCCTGAATCAGAACTCTGCAGTATTTCAACTTGATGGTCAGGAAGGTCAAAATCAGACACAACCATAGGTATGGTCTCACTGCTGGTACTTAACAAGGAAAGCCTGTCACTCAGAGGGTTGACAGTCAGGCTGAAGTTTTCCATTTCATCCATAGCAAGTTGTTTTTCATTGCCTTCTTTAGGTATAATAAGTTGTCCTTGGCTTACAGGCACATGGGAAAATGCTTAAAGAACACAAAAAATGTATAGACATAAGATTTTGTTTTTCAGAGTAAGAATTTAGAATTAAAATTTAGATTTTAAACTATTATTCAGACTTCAGATTATAAAGACACAGTAAACAGTCTCTCCATTTCACAGCAGAAAAAAATATGTTAATATGCAAACAACATATTCATGTAAACTAAGCATTATTTTAGCAGTGCACCTTAGGAAAAAATCATAATTCTATAATGAAATATTATGCAGTTTTATCTACTTTTGTTTTTATAAAAAAAGAATTATTAGTATGGTACTAAAATTGCACAATATGTGCAAATACCTTCCAACCTTACTGGGATGTTTTCAGCCAACCCCAAGTCAATAGTCATATCTCATAAAGTATTTCATTTCTTGATTAAGCTTTAAGCCATATTCTTAAGTTCTACTGAGGCTCAGTAAGACATAAGAAAATGCACTGCATTAGAATACTTGCATACAACTTAATTTGACAACAATAAAACTTCAGTGATACTTGGGACACCCAAACCTGAACTAGGAAAACCCCACACAAACGCACATATAAGCAGTAGCTATTCCACCACTTGGTTTTTTGAGTTACACTCAAAAATTTCTATGTTTTTAATGCTGCATGTAAGCAGCAGGCAAAGAAACTAATAAGGAACTTCCTACAGTCTTCTTGTGTACATACCATCAGCACAGCTAAACTTCTGCATGAACTGCTTTTCATTTTCTTCTTCAGGATGACTGGGAGATTTAGTCCAGTAACATTCAGCCTGTACTCGTTGAACAGAAACTCGCTGAGTTTTTGGATGGAGAAGCAGTAGGAGCAAAGGTTCAAGAACCCTTGCAATATCATGTCTTTGAAGCACTTGATTTAACCAGGCTTGTCCCACTGACCATGTGGAACCATCCAAGCTATTGAGGCTGTCTAGCATAATAAACAAAGATCTAGAATAGAAAGAAAAATTAATCTAGCAGAAATTCTACACTGCTCACAGATTAATCCCATTCTAATCTGATATATGACCAATCTTAACATTTCAGTGCATACTCCAGTGCCTTCTCCATATAAACAGTATTTTCTTTAGAATCCAAGCTTCGCAACCTGAAGCTTTGTATTTCATCTAGTCTAATGAAGAAATGGCCCGGAAGAGCTAGTATGAAAGTCAGTTAAGATAGTTGGTCCAATAGTAGCAGTTGTATAGTCAGTTCAAGTATGTGTACAGCTGCTAATACAACAAGCTTTTGATGCCTTCTGAGTGCCAGTGCCATTAAAAGATACAACTTTAAAAGCCAATTTACAAGGACACACGGAAAAGAAAAGATCACTTATTCAAAGATCTTGGCTTGAACAGGAGAGGAGAAATACACTTTACAATTCATCACTTCCTACTGCCATTATTTTCTTATTTTAGTAGTTTTAGCCTTTAGAATCCTTTCCAGACTTGGGGAAAAAGAATATAAGACTTTGAATTTTACCTACTGTTTTACATTCTCCAGTAGTACATGCTCATAAGCTCATAAGCTCTTAGCTGTATGCACAGAATTTATCACCACTTATGCAATGAGTGATGGTATCAAGCCAAAGAAATAACATTTTTACTCCACTTCCTACAGTTAAGTATGCATTAGGAAATATAAAAAAGTACTTTTCCCCAACACTTGTGCTAGCTAAGGAAGACAAAACTAGTTCAGAGTCTGGATCATTCAGTTTTAAGAAGGTAGTCTGATATCAGAACACAAACCAGAAATCCCCTGCTGCTCACCATAAATGACCTTTACACAAAACACACAAAACAGATTAAGCAAGAGGATTTTCATATTTTAGCACTTGTTTGCAATTTTTTTCTTAAGTCTTCTTAGTTTTACTGTTACTTTCATTTCATATAATTCACTTCTGGGTTAACTTCTCTCTCCTGCTTTTGTTTTCTTCAAAACACAGTGAGAACTCAGATATTAAGTTCAATATACACCACAGTCATTTTAATCACAGTGCTGGTCAATGAATCATGCAACCATTTCTTTCCAACTCTTTATAGCTCCCAGAAAAATTCCCAGCATACATAATCATTACTGTGAAAACAAATTTGTCTAACGAATTCATTTCTTTTCCTATTTCCTTGGTGAGTTACATTGTAGTTCTCCAATTTCTAAGCACCCTATGTTGCCAGTATAATGCAGGTAAAATTTTTGAAGCAAAACTATTTCAACTGAATCATGTTTGCAGTCACCAACCTGTCAAAGGTGCGGCCAAAGGAAGAAGATTTGTTAATATGAAGGTCTCTGGTGAGATGCCACAGCACTGCAAACTTGGAGTGAGCTTCCATTCTTACCTTCTGTGGACAAAATCATAAGTTAGATCTATCAGAATGTAACAACATCTGATAAGAAATGGAAAAAGAAAGAGTCACAGAGCAGCTTAAAAGATACAATGAAATTATTAAAATGATCTTTTTTGGCTATGGGTTCAAACACTATTTTTTAATCTTAAAACCAGTAGTAGCCAACAATAGGTCTCTGTGAGCAATTTAGTACCATGAAAGGATTCTCTCCCATCTTGACCTTAATTAACTTAGCTTTAAAGTCTACCTTGAAAAGTGTTTTAAATACTTAGTGCAGCAGCTTGAACAATACTTATTTTACTTTCACAAGTTTCACAACTCTGTCTTCAGTAAGGTCATCTTAGCACTGAAAGAGATCATGAAGAAATGTGCAAGCTTTTCAATATAAAAACACAAGCATAAAAAATCAAAGAGAAGAGGCAGAGAAAGAAGAAAATTTTTTAGATATAGTGCCTGGAGGGATGGGATTAAACAGAGTACACATGGCAATAAGGGAATGAAAATAAGTTGGCTAGAAAGAAACACAAGAATTTTCTAGATAGTTATCTTGTATATAGAATTCTTTGCTAATATGTCAAATTAAGCTCTGGAACTCTGAATTTTATTGGGACAAATAGGACATGCTTACTGCCCAGAGAACTTCTAATGACTAGTAATAATATGTAGAATATTTCACAGAATAATAGAATATCCTGAGTGGAAGGGACCCACAAGGATCATCAAAGCCCAACTCCTTATATTTAATGGTGAAAATGGTCTAAAGTAACAATTGTTATGTCTGTCTCTTTACTGTGGCTGATCAAGGCAAAGAGTTATTCCAGCAAGGTTGCAAACAGTTACAGTAAATGCCATACTATGATTTGAACACTTGTATAAAAACAGCTTTCCCCAAGAGACAAAGAAGCTCTAAGCAGTTGTAGGGGTAACAAAGCACAGCAATCAGAACAATTACACCGAATAAAATATCAAAATTACTTTCAAGTATAGTAAAGGCTCAAATTAAATTACTAGATGATAAGCAGAAACAAGAGGACAAAGATTTTCAGTTGTTTGTTCTTAAAATATACTGTTACAGGGAATGAGAAGTAGATATATTTACTTTTAACCAAAACAAGATAAAACTAAAAACTGTTAAAACTACTGTGACAATCCAGCATACTTCCAGAATTCATTTGCATCACACAACTTCAGAAGCTTTGCAACAGCTAAGAACACCAGTATCTGCCATAATAATGGAAACTTTAGCAAAAGCTATGAAAATTACAGAAAGGACACAAGACAGATCACATTAGTCATAAGCTAAAAACAAAGCAAACCAGAACATCCAACAGAAAAAAAAACCCAAGAGAGACAACAGCATCCTAGAAAGTAAAGCAAACATCACTTGTATTTAGAAAAATATTCTTCTCACAGGAAAATAACAACACTGTTGCAAAATACATACAGTTACACAAACCCATTCACTAGAATCTGCTGAATAGAGTGAAAATACCAATTCTTAAACACATACTGATGACTCCATGTGAGCCCTTGCAATTCATGCTGAGAAGATGTAAGAAATCACTATTTTCACAGGAGGGTTGGCAGAAATGAGTGAGTGCCACATCCACAGTCACAGCAGTTCACAGATCTGCCCAATAACAAACTAAGAATCATCATCAATTTCAACAACATGGCAAGCTGTGAACTGCAGTGACTGACAGAGGGGCTCACATTCACTTTTGTTGACCTGGTAACTCTGGTAGAAAGGCAAAAAGGTAACTGTTTCTGAAGTCACACAAACTTGTGTTGCCAGAATGTGTAAGCAAGTAGTTCCCTATCATTCATTCTGTTGGAGCTGTGAAAACAGTTCATAGACATATAATTTGAAGCACTACAAAGGCTTCAACTTGAATGTCAAATTGACAGTCTCTATGTGAAATAAATTTCTAGGTGAGATAAAAAAAAGTACCTGTCACGACAAGAACTCCTACTAACAATAGTAAAAGTTAAGCAGATACTTTATATGTTGGGAAGCAGAGCATAACTTTTGATAAGAGATGAAGTCTCCTCCATAAGTCTGTTGCTGAATGCTGAAAAACCTCCTTTGTCTAGCATGAAACTAGAGGCTCATCACAGACCTAAAATAATGTTAGAAACTATGTAAGGCGATATTTTTTCAATATTAAATTTATTTATGCTCTTCTCTGAGGGGACAAGTCCTTTTTCTACATATGTTTCTATAGTTATACACTTAACTCATCTTTTAGCAAATATATGACCAACTTGCCTTGTCTCTGTGAGTCAGCTGCTGACTAATAACATCTTCACAAATACTGGAAGACGGAACGAGGTTGTGCAACTGGTAGAAGAGCTCCACGCTCTTCTGATGATGCTGAGGAGTTCCATCACCCAGCTGGTCCCAGAGAGTTAACGCTATATGCTTTGCACATGAAAAGAAAAGTTGCATGAGACACAAGTAAATGACTATCATGCCTTGTTCTGCTCTAGAATATGTAGAGCTCTATGCAATGATGGAAGACATCACATGTGATGACACTCAGTGACCAAGAGGCAATCTGTAAAATAGTTCCTTTTGCATGAACAGAAATGTTTGAAACAAAGCGAATACTTACTACACAAAAAATTCCTATTAAGAGTCAGAACTCCCACTGAAATATAATTAACTACATAATACATCCCACTGATTATCTTTTGTAAATGATTTCTTACATAAATTACACAAATGCTAGGATTGGTGTTTACCAGAGTCCTACATCATACATATCTCAGTTTCATACCCTTGCTGATAAATGCTGCTATTCAATCAGGTTTTGTTTATATAATTAAAATATCCATTTAAACAAGAATTTTCTCTCAAGTTGTCAGTAAGAGAATTTAATTTAGATTCTAACACAGGTTACAACTGTTATCAAAATATTCAGTAAGAAAATTTGGTTTACCGTACCAAGGATGGTGAAGAGGCCAAGACTTATCTTCACCAGACAGGAAAAGAAGTCTAAAGAAAACAACAATGAGATACAGCATCTTACCTTGAAGAAATCTGTCTTTTCAGCCATGTATCTCAGATTGCCTTGAGTAAGGGGAGGTCTGATAACAACAGCCACTCTTCCCTGGTTAGGACTAAGAGGCTGAGAAGTTTCCACACTGTTCAGATTTTCTCCAGTGACAAGAGCAACAGATTGAGTCAATCCAACCAAGTCCATCACAAGGGAAATAGTAACCCCCTGAACACTGAAATCACTTGCTTGCTTGCAAGCATTCATTAAAGTCTGTAGCCACAGTGGAGGCTGTACTTGTTCATAATCTGAAATAAAAATCACAGATTATACATTCCCTCAACGATTTTAAATATTATGGATTTTTCCTTTTTTATCCCATAACCATATGCACAATTGTCCTTTATATTTCATATCTTAATCTGCCCACTGTATGGGTTTAGGAAAATGTATGCAAGAGAAAGATAATTCCTGATGTATCTTTAAAGTAACCAAATTAAGAATGCAATACTACATCACTTCAAACATTTAGTAACCAAAAATTAATACAAAAATCTGAACAAGGAAGAGGAAAATAAATTCTATGGAAATTCATCCAGATGATTCCAAGCTTTAGGCAAAACTGAACTTTCAGTAGTTCATACACCTTTTCATTCACTTTCCTCCTTCTTGAAATTCTTGACCAGCAATCAGATCTTAACACTGTCGATCATAGTCTGGGATAATTCTTTAGTATATAAAAATACCTAGGAAAATATCATGTATTATCTTATATATTAAAATATACATACAGATAGAATTATTTACATATATAAGCTAAGTTTAAACCAACCAAGAAAAAAGAAGATATTTTGCTGGCAACACTTCAAAAATAAAATTTTCTGTGAAAAGATGTTTTTGGTGGAGAAACTTGAATCTATGAGACCATACTCTGTTTTCACTGTAGTTGGTGTTTTCCCCCTTCTTACTGTCCCCTCACTTAATGACATGCTCTGCCATGACAGTGGAAGCATCTTTCTCTGAAGTTCACAGTCAGCTCTCCAAGTAAATATTGCACCCTTTTATTTTAAAGATACCAAAGTAACTTCTCTTAAAACTTCAAAAGGACTCTATGGATTGTGTTCCTAAAAAGGCAAATGTTTCTAGAATCAGATACAAGTGAAGAAATGTTATTTCATAGGCACAATTACAGCATTTATTTAGAATTAAATGAAGCACAATGCAATTTCTAATTTATATCCACAGCAGGTAATTTTGAAATGTAAACTGGAACCTAAATATACCTAACAATTCCATAGTGTTCTAGAGTTTACAGATATAACCATCATTCTCAGCTTCACTTAGTTCCCTTTTTCATTTCTTCAATTAAAGATAGCTGAGAAATTAAGCATACAGCAAAATTTAAGCCCAATTATGTTTTATCAATCCAAAATGCTGTGGCAATTACACAATATTACAAAGAAACATTGTGGATCCATACAGTAAAGAGGAATATCTGAGAATCTAGAGTCTACTCTCAGGCTTCAGTTTGTATAATTCATATTTGTCACCCTAATATTGATTAGCATCAAAACCCATACCAGCAATGTTCTTAAAAATCTATGAGAAAACAATTTATTTTCCAAAAAGCAAGCAAATCAATATGGAAGAAAACTTATATTCCTGAGAGGAAGAGCAAACAGCAACACACATAAAGCAGAGATACCATTACTCTAAATTTTTTGGAAAAAAAAATATTTTAAGAAGAAAGAACAAATAAGAGTGCAGCTTACCAACTTCAGGCTTCCCAGGATGTAATTCTGAGGTACGGTTTCCTTCAGCAATGTAAACAGGAAAGCTTGAACATTCAAGATACAGCTGGCAAGCAGCAATAAAGGCAGGAAGGTATTCTTTAGGTGGTGTTTTCTTGTTTGTTTTCTTTACCTTAGCATCATCTTGTGATTCTCTGTCCCATTTTGTGCTCTGTCCTTGTACTCTGGTGGGGTCTACTGGAAGCTCTGCCCCTAAGGGCTGAGACAAGGAACTACTCTGAATGATATAGAGGTTGATGAATCTGGTTAAAAACTGTTGGACATACTCCAAACAGCACTGCATTGCAGTCTTTTGGATCGTTTTCCCAGGACGAGTTGCTGTTCCCTGTGTCATTATGGAAGGAGGCTGTACAATGGTCTCCTCAGATCCCACAGTTGATGCTGTCTCAGTCTCTGAGGATGTGCTACCAATAATAGGAATGCCAGGTGCACTGTGGCTTTCATTCAATGCTCTGTCAATGTCATCAGTTGTGTCTGCCTGGTATTGTACAAACTCAGTGAATCCACTTTCCGATGAGCGACTGCTTGGAGGATTTTCACCATCTTCAAACACTTCGTTAGGATTTTCAAGTGAAACTGATGGCACCTGAGTGAAATGCAAGTTTAATGACTGTTCAAAATGGGTTATTGCAGTCTTACTGAGAAAATACTTATTTGCATTTTCATTTCAAAGCAATGATTTTATTCCACAGTATTAAATCTATTAAATCTATTCATATAAATACATTTCATGCAAAATTATGTTTGGTGCCAGACCAAGCTAGCAATAAAAAAAAAAAATTCTTTATCAAGTAAAATAATTGAAATATTACTGTTTTTAACATTTTCTTCATACCATAATAATTTCTACTTCATTACGAAAGAATGCTGAAATTTGTAGGCGCAGGTATTATTAATTTATACAGCATCATAAACCAAAACATTCACACATCAAAGAAAACTCCTCACTTCCATCAGGAAGCAGGACATTGAACTATGTTGCTTATGGTCACTTTAGCTACCAGGATTATTCTAATACTTTAGATTTTAGCATGTTTACAAATAGACAAGATGTTTATCTGGTAATCTCTTAATGCTGCAGTAAAAAGGAGCAAAAAATGCCTTCAGGCAAAGAAGACAAAAAGGAGATGTCAGCCAAGAAGACTTGAGACAGTAGGAAAAAGTATACACTTCTCTGATCACACTTTTGAAGTTCTCACTGTACAAGTAAATCACATTATATATTAAATTATCTTTAACTAATAACTTTCTAAATACATTAATCATAGAAGAACCACAACTACCAAATTTTTGTCTCATTTGGAAGGCACAATCAGCATCATTTAACATAAGTTGCCAAAACACCTTAAAAAAAGTGAACCATGGAGGTGTAAATGAAAAATAAAATCTTCCATAACCTAAAAAACATTTTTCCCCACTTCCACATATATGCTTATAAAGCCAGCTCAATTCATCAGTAAAATAATCTTTGACTTAAGAAATAGTCCATTAATTGAGTGTGGAATCTTAATTTATAGGTATATACATGCTACAACTTTACCTAGCCAGCATCTTTCTTTTTATATACCAATCCCCAGATTTGGAAGTCGGGGATTTTTTTCAAATACAGAGTTGTAATTATAAAAGAAGATATAAGATTTTCATTTAAAAAATAATAATCATTTGCATCTAGAAAGAAAATACATAATTTCTTAGAAATGAGAAAGAAGGGTTGCTCCAGAAACAACAGTTCTTCATAAATCACTGTGTGCATCAAAACCCCAGCAGTTCAGAATATGCAAAATCTGATAAATGATTTTTACTCAAAAAGAACCCACAGTGGCTTTCTGGACTGCTCAAACTCTGTGCAGCCTTTTTGGTAACTGGTAGCACAGTCTTTGCTTCCCAGTGAGAATGTGTGGTAGGGAAACAACTGAAACAAAAACGCATGAATTGGTGGGAGCAAATGCAGGTGCTCTCGTACTTCTGACCCTGCTTCCTTACAGGAGATAGCAGAAGTTGCCTGAGATCTAACAGGCACAGAAGTTGTTTTGCTGTCTCACATCTGAATCACTAGACATTCTAAATACAGTATTTGAGCATAAAGTAAAAATATGAATAACGTTTTCCATTAATAAATGAAAACAGTGACATTGTTATATATGGTGAATTATGTCTTGTTTTACTAGAGGTGGAGTAAAAATGAAGATTTGTTTGAGATAGCATCACAGAAAACAGTGAAAGCTATATACTAAAAAGCTTGGAAAGACATAAATGGTGAACCTGTTTTATAAAGTATAATGTAAAAGCCAACAGAAACATGGCAATTTATTTCACTCTATCTCTTAACAGAAACCATGGCCACATACGAGTCAGTTGTAACTGAAAGCAAAAGGCTGTTGAAGGTTCAAAGAGCAATATCATTCAATTAAAACAGGGCCTATTAAAAAAACACAAACCAAACTAATAAAAAAAACACTCAAAAACCCAAAAGAACAAAACCAGGCAGGTATCAACTAGCTAGAAAGAATCAGGATAAGATCCTCAATAAAGGTTGATGGAGTCCTAATGGAAAAGGTGAAGATGAGGCAGTAGTAGACCCTTTCAGTGAAGAAGGCCAACCACAAAAAGGACCACACTAGCAATGGCACAGTCAGCAAGTCAAGAGAAGCAATCAGTCCCCTCAGCTCAGCAAGCTTAAGACCACAACCAGAATACTGTGTCCAAGTTTGCACTCAGTAGTACAAAACAAACACTGATGTGCTCAGTCCAGTGGAAGGCCACTACAGGAGCTCCTGATATAGAAGGAAAGCTCAGAAAGTTGGGTCTATTCAGTTTAAAAGAATGCTTAAAGTGAAGAGGGTGAAGGTATCTTTATTGATGCCTGTGAGTACTCATTAGGTAGTTGAAAAGATGGAGGTATGCTCCGAAATCCACAGTGACAGAGCAAGAGGCAACCAACATGAGCTGCCACAATGGAAATTTTGACTAAATAACACAGTGCAAACAAACAAGCTGTACAGAGAACTCGTGGTACCTTCATGCTTGGAGATACTCAAAACCAAGATGGATATGCTCCTGAGTGACATGACATAGCTTTAAAGTAACATCTAACTTTGAAATCAGCCCTGCTTTGAGCCATGCTCTGCAACTGTCACTTCCAACCTAATTTATTTTATGATGTTTCCCTACTTTCTTCAGCTGGAAAACAAGGATTTTAGGGCATGTCACTTAACATACCTCACAAAGCCATGGTTGTGTAGACCAAACTAAACAATGTTAAAAGAGAGACTTGCTGGCTGGTTTGCTTCCTTTATTTCTTGATTAAATGGTTCTAAGAGCTTAACAGTGGCAGTAAAATAAGTGATGGCTATTAATCCAATGTACATAAATTGGGTGAGAGGAGAATTTAACTATGCCTGATACATAACCAAAATGGTGAATTGTTTTGAGTCCAGGTATTTTACTCGATCATACTTGAAGTGCATTAGAAACTTTAGTTGATTAGTTCACTCTTCAACCCTGATTCTGAAGTGATTTATACATGTATAATAGTAAATCTGGATAAAATTCCTTAAGAATTAAGATATTGTACCAAAATTATAATCTCTTTGGATGACTCAAGTTTCTCATGTATTGTTGTATATTAAATTAAAATCTAATCAAAAAACTATAGGTGGTTCAGCACAGACTTAGAAAGCCCACTTTTCCTTTCCACACAAGAAGTATTTTTCCCAAATGCTGCAAAACTTAATTGGTTACCTTTTTATTTTCCCATTCTTTAATGGAGCTGCTGTGTCCACTAGGCAGCTGCAGGATACCATCTGTACCAGCAGACAGCAATGGAGGCTGAACCTTACTGAGGATCTTCGAGCAGAGCCTCAGAGAATCAGAAAGCTCAGACAAGTGCAAAGTGTTAAGATGGCTCGTCAAAGCAGAAATCATCCTGAGCAACAGCTGAGGCAAGTGTTCTGTCTGTATTTCAATGTAAGTCTCCTAACAAAGTAATGGGAAAAAACTCATTATTGTAACACCAAATTCCACCCTGAGACACCTATCATTTGCTTAACTGTGCTCTAAACATAGAGAACACGGAAAAAGGAAAAATAATATCTTAATATTCAAGAATAAGAAATGCATGCTTTATTAAAAATATTTAGGAAATTAACTTTGAAGTTGGGTAACAAACAAATAGTAACATATTTAGCTCTTTTTCAAACTATTGCATATTGTTCATTACACAACAAATACATTACAAAACATAACAATAAGGCTAAAGAATGCTACTATTATTACTATTACCTTAAAATAAAAGTTTAAAATTTAAAGATAAACAAGTTATTATAAGAATTTAAGGAAAAACAGGCTGATTGCCATACCTGACACAGAACTCTCATACTTCTAGTAGGCTTTAAAATGAGAAAGCAAAGAAATGAGGAAAGACAGCTATAGAAAAAAGTTCCAACAGTGTTTGCCACATTAAGCAATGACAACAGAAAAAGAAGATACATCTTATCATGACAGTTAAAAGATTTTTAAAAGAAAGCTGCACATTTAAACTATCATATCAAACTACAAAAGAGTCTACTTGTAATGAATACAGAAGAAAAAAAATGAGGACAGACTAAAACTTTCAGGTACAAGCATTTTAAAACCCACTTCAGTTATGTCCAACCAGTCTATCAAGAATCATATAATGAAACAAAAACTTCTTTCAAGGTGTCCACCAATTTATGGCCTTATATTTTCAGGAAAAACAAGTAATAAAGTACATACAGTATTTCTGTAGACTACAAATATACAGAATCCAAATATTAGAAACAAATAAAGCAATTCTTACCAAAGAAACAATATCCAACAAAAAATCCACTAACAAGCAGAAATTTGTCAGAGGTAATTCAGATTGCTCACTATCACCTCCAGGCCCAGTTTGAAGTCTGGCATGTAATGTCCTCCTGAAAAATTCAAACAGGCTTTCACAATATTTTTCCCTTCCCCTTACATTGACCATATTTCTGTAACTTAATGAAAGCTGTATACATTGGGGATAAACCCTATAAACCCATAAGCAATCTCTCATTTTACTGTTAGGTAGCTTATTTTGCCCTGGGGCATTCTTTCAGGCAAAGCAGCAACCAGCCTTTCATTGTAAAACAGCCCTCATTTGTAAAATAAGGAAGTTCAGGCTACAGAAGATTGAGTATGGAAGACAATAACTTACATAACACAGCAGCTCAGGTAGGGAAAAAACCAAAAAAACCCCATTCTCCAGATTTCACTTATTTATTAATAAGGGAATCTGGTATCCATGTTTATGGTAACACTATTTATATGCAGAGGAATGCTCATCTGCTATTCTTTGCTGGCTGTAGACGACTTTGTTTATTTCAGCAATTCAGTCCAACACACAAAAATCAAGTCACAGACATGTTGGAAGTAATTTCATCTAGTTCAACATCTCACATCGAGCAGGACTGCTCAAGTTGCTAGATAAATTCATCCAGTTTTGTCTAGCAGAGTTCTGCAAATCTTACAGGGAAGCTCCACAGCCTTCCTGGCTTCCACTGTTCCACCTCTTCTACTGCTGCACTATCTCCTTAGCAAAGCACTTCTGATTGTCCAGCCTGAGCCCTTGAGCCAACCCCTGTTCCTGCCCCTTGTTTTCCATCAGCTTTTACCAAAGCCATGGCTGTATCAACTTGGAAATGCCCTTCATGAACTCATAGGCTGCCATTCCATTTCTCTCTTTGCCAGGCTAAACCAAATTCACCTACCTTAACCTTCCATGCAGTGTCCTACAACCCTCTTAGTAGTTTTTTACTAAAGTCTCTTCAGTTTCTCAACACTTCTCCTCAGGTAGGATGTCCAAAGCTGGACACAATATCCCACATGTGACCTTAGAAGCACTAAGTGAAAGGAAAAATAACTTCCTTTCACCTGCTGCCCAGGCTCCTCATAATATAACCCAAGACATTGTTTCCTTTACTTAGGACAGTACACTGTTGGCTCATAGACAAATTTGTGTCAAAATATCTTAATATATTATAAACAATGAAAAAAAAAGTTTTCTACAAATTCCATTTGAATTCCCTACATCATCTACCCATTGCCACAGCAAGAGCCCCTGCACTCCTGTGGTCCCTTCATCCCCTCCATACCACTAATATTTTCAGTTCTCTTTTATTTACCATGTTTTGCTAGATACCCAAGGAGTAATCCCATCCTGGACAGACAGAACAAAACAAACTAGCTTTGAGATCATTCTGGAAGGCTCCCTTCAGTAGAGGGGAAAATTCAACCTCTTGATTTTACCCAGGCACTGAGGTTGTGAGAACTCACATTGCTGAAATCCCCAAGCACACTTTGGAAACTGGCCAAAAATCAAAGTTAAAAGGATGTTAAAAAAGACTAAAGGAGTGAAAAAAGACTTACAGACTAAATGATCTCACAAAACTAACTTCTATGAAAATAAACAGTTGAGTTCAACTTTACACATCCAGGGATTAAATATTATCACCTACCTACAACATTCTTCAAACCAACGAGCAATGTAATCCCACATATAATAAGGCTCAAAGGAATTGAAAAGAAGATTGGCAGTTTTAATCAATTCTGCTGTTTTCTTGTTTTCTCTCAGTTTGCTGAAAGAAAATAAAAAGATCATTTTATGTTTTCACACTTCATTTCCAAGTTATGTAATTATGCATCACTCTGAGTTTACCCACTGCCAATTGACAGTGACAAATTATCCTCCCCTCATCCCTACCGTGGTTGTTGCTCTAGGGCTCAGTATATTGGCATCCTGCTCATATCAATGCCTTTTCACAGTTGCTAGGTTTCCTCTCTATCCTTTCTCTAGTATTTGTCTTTTAACTAAATTTTTAATAGATCTGTTTTCCCACTATTGTTTCTACAGTCGTTTCTCCCACCCAGCTTTGACTTCCATCTTCTCTCCACCTTTTGGAATATTCAACTCAAATCTAGAAACACTTTATATCCCACTCTGGCTGTCCTGTAGCACTCTTCACTTCTACTCTACTCTACAAGAGTTCATCAGTCTGTGGTTGTTTCTTTTAATGAAAAACACAGATGTAAAGAATATCATAACTAATCAAAAAAGCATTATTGGAAAAAGAAATAAACATACGCTAAATAGAAAAAAAAAAATAAAAAATAAAGCCATAGCTCTGCACATCTGTGCACTGAACACAGAAGTTGCAATTAATGTCAACAGATCGTGTATCAGGAAGAAAATGGGTTACGGTCCCACAGCCTTCACAGTCATGATTTAAGCAATAAAAGGATGTATTATTTAATACAAATTATTCTACTCATTATTCACCTGCTTAACTGTGTGTGATCTTTGTTGAAAGATGGTTCTGTCTGAAGCTCCAGTTCTGCTTTGCACTGTGTGTATAACGTTCGGAACACTTCAATCAGCACATCCTCCAGGATGGCAGGGCCTGTGGAGAAATACCAGCAGTCACATTCTTGCACTATAGCAGTGCCAACAGTCCACAGCTGAAAGCTATCCAAA
>JAWWLZ010000118.1:81913932-81926567 GCA_035041345.1 Poliocrania exsul
TACAAAGCACTGCAATTCTGACTATCAGAATACTCTTGACTTTATCAATTTGCTTTAATGACAAAATATCTTCCTGACTTCCAGATCAGACTCAACAGCATCTTGAAGGACAACTGTATACTTTAATTACTGTGAGAAAAGCACAGTTCTTAGGGCCAGTGATCTTAGCTCACTTTATCAAGGCCTTAAGGGTAAAACTGTTTAACTGCCGCTTTCTCAACTATTCCTGACTGCCAAAAAGGCAGAAAAGACATTCCCTTTGCCTAGAGGGGAGAAAGACCCTTCTTATTTAGACTGTATGATCACCATCTGATAATCTTTTTCTGATTCCCAAGACACAGAGGAGTTTCCATATCTACAGAGGTAGAAGAGATTTCTCCAACTCTATTTCATGACAGAACAGGTTCCAGTGTGCTGGGCTCATAATCAAATTTCTTTCATATATGGCTTCATTCATTGTGGAAAAGGAGAGAGAGAAATCTAATATTTGTCCTGTTCACACTGTTATTCTAAAGAAACACATTATTCCATGCCTTCATTTTTCCACTGGGAAGGTGTTAGAAGAGCAGGACACAATACCACAAAAAGATGGATTACACGGTCACATTGCAATGGCAATTCAAAATATAACGAGAAAGCAACTTTGATCAGGATCTATTTATAAAGATATATGCCACAATAAAGCATTGTATAGCTACCTGGACTAACATCTCCTTAGAGAAGGTGTTGAAATAGTAAGTGGCATGCTCCTCAGGATTGCTGTGCCTTGTACTTCTGGGTCCTACGAGGGCACCATTGTTATCAAAACCTTCAAGCAAACAAAAGACAAAGCAAATAAGTATTTGTCACAATAGACTATATTGCCAATTTCTTTAAACTCTCTAGTCAATGCACTAGCACTGATAACTTACCAAGATGAAGTCCAAGTCATGTTGGCAAGAGAAAGATGATTTTATAGAGTTTAATACAGGAAACTAAATTATATTTCCATGCAAGCAGTTTACACACAAATTAAAAACTTTAGTTTTATACAACATTATTAACCAAATTACTTCTTGTACTATGGAAAAATGTTCACAAACAGTGCACAAACCACAATCCTAGAGTATGTTAAAAAAACCCCTGTTGCACAAAAATATTTCAATGTTGATGAGAACACAAAATTTAGTGTTTTAAATATAAAGAGATGATCATCAAAACACAGTGCCATGACTAAGGCACTTGGAGAGAATATCAGTCACATTACAAAAAATCAATATTGTTATGCAAAATTACATGAAAGAGATGGACCTTTGTACTGTTAGTTTGCATCTTTTCCCATAGAAAAAATAAGCTTAAGGAATAAAAACAAAAGTATCAGGATTTCACCCTGTTCCATAGAAACGTTCTCCAATTTTGTCCTGAAGTGACAAAAACACAAGGAAAGCTTAATAAGATGCATGCCCTTTAGCAGCAACCACAGTTAAGATAACCTCATTTAAAGAGATGTGATTTTTATTCCTCGAGAATGTAATAGGTCACTCCCAGCTATAAAACACTAAGAAGGAATAGCTAATACTGGAATTAAATAATGTTGTACAGAACATCAGACTTTAGAAAGTCTCCCAATATAAAACCGACTCCTCTCCCCCAGTGTTTTGTATTAGGAGTAGAATATCATAATAGAAAAGCAGTACAACACCCAGTGAAAAACAAGCCAAAAAACCCTATATTGCCAGAAAGTTTATCCAAAGAGATAGCAAATAGAGGCAGTAGTTGTTCACAACACAGGACCAGGAACAATCACTGTAAAACTATTTTCTAAAGGTTTATTATCTTTTAGTGGAGACTACATTCAAGAAATAGCTGTAAAAGAAGGTTTCACAACTGAATAAGTAGCAGGATATTTTAAGCATATAAAATGTCTTTTTCAGTGATAGCAAAAAATGTATCCAATCCATCAAATTTAAATGAATAATTATTTTTTCCTCTAAATTGCAAAAATGCAGGTATGGAGCATGACATTGAATTTCATAGTCTTTCTTTAAAATATGAGGAATTTACAACTCAGTGTCTCGAGAAGTTATCAACTAAATAAGCCAGAATTTTCTCATATTTATCTTCTAAATCCCTGTAACTTCTACAGCAACAAAACCAACCCTCTAATGAAAAACACTGTTGCTGACTTCATCCCTCCCTTCATTTCAGTTCTCTCTCACGGCTCTTTACTACTCACATCCTCTCTTCCCAGTCACCCACCCACTACCTGCCTCTGAGTTCATAACTATCAGCTGAGAAAGATGCAAGAGCTGCTGGGAAGGGTTCTGGGTAGCCTGAGAAGCACATATGTGCTTGCTGGTGAGCTGGAAAGTCAAACAAAAGAGGTAACAGCAGATTGCAAAACAATCTTCACCTCAAGTAGAGCAACCACTTTATGTCTCTCCATTCAGTCTCCAGTTCTGGCAGTCCACTCAGGAACTCCCACAATTTTGACTTCTCTCAGAGTGGGTATAAAGAGTAACTGGCCAGATTCATGTGACCACAGGCTTCACTTCCTTAAAATAACAGGGCTCAATAAGAGTAATTGTTTTCTAAAATTTTAGAATTTCTAGTCTTCTAAATATTTCCTAAATAGTTAAGAGCCTTCTAATAGGTATTATTCTCTGCTACCCTCTTCTGATTACATGTTGGTTTTATATAAAAATTTAAATATGTATTGCATTGATATTATGCCATCTGGTAGAAGTAAGTGTATACCATGCTAGATTTTCACTCTAGAGATGTTTTGAAAAGTGATTCATGATCTGCTAATTCAGTTAGGCAAAGATCTAATGAAGTTTAAAGTTTGCACACTCAAGCCATATATTGATGGTTTTCAGCATTTTTTTCTTTTCATATATACTGTTGTGTTCCAACTGCCATTGCAACTCTATAATGTGTATTCCTCTTTTTTTCACTTTATGTTTTTAGAGGTACAGAAGTTGCCTTTCAGTGTCTATTTCCATGGGCCTAGTACACAAGGCTCCACCCTGAATGTGGCCCATAACCGTTGCTATAAGGAAAAAGTACCAACAATTTATATAACAGGCAAGAACTCCAGCATGACATTCTTCATCTTCTATACTCATGGGGAGAGATGGTGCCTTTCTTCCATATGAAGCAATTAAAGGACTTCATTTTTTCAAGAATCATCCTCCACAATATCACAAATACTGCTAAGGAACATACAATTCTTCCTCTACTTTTACTAAACAATGACATGAAATACAAACCTACCCAGAAGCCACGCATAAAGCCTTCGGTTGAGGGACATATCCCTGCGCAGAACTACATGAAGGGCTGCTGACAAAATTCTAATCATGTCTGGACGTGTTGCCTGAAGAAGTCAGAAAAATGATTAAATTTAACCATGAAAAGTAATACTTTCTCTACCCTATCAGCTTGATCTTCATCAAAGCACAGTTAACTTCATGTTTTGATATTTCTCAATTCAGAATAGTACAAGAAAACATAATCTCTCTCCTAGGAAACCAAAACATGACTATTGTTTTGAATAAATACTTTCTAAAATAGCGTACACCCTTTATGAACAGCAAAAACAATTGACTCTATTAACAGCTCATTTTTTTTACATTTCAGTTTAAAAATAAAAAAGGCAAAAGCCTTGGAAGCAAATTCAACTCATATCCAGTGGAAAAAAAAACCCAAACAACAAAAAACAAACAAACAAACAAACAAAAAAAACAAACACAAAAAAAACCACTGAAGAATTTCATCATTCTAGTATGTATGTCTGGAGTGGCTTCCCAAATGAAGATTTTTCTGGGCAGGACTCTCCCCACATGGGTGTGCCCTTCCAGCCTGTGCAGTGGATTTTTAGGTGAGGCACAGCGTGCACAGAACTGGCCCCACCCTTTAATTCCTCAGGTTCATCTGCCATGGCCAAGCAAGCTTGGACAGAGACAGTGAAGTCCTTGGGACTAGAACCTGCAGCCCCCGGTATTGCCCGGAGGTCTCCTATCCAAGTACTAACTGGGGCTGACCCTGTTGAGCTTCCGAGATCTGATGGGATCGGGTGTCAGGGTGGCATTTACCTGCCTCATCATTCTAGTAACTAAACAGAAACACTCCAAATATATCTCAAGTCATTGCTGAATGTGAATGAAGCACTTCCACCAGCAAGAACATAGCTCTTTTTACATAAAAGTGCAGGTTTTCCCAAATTTCTAACAAGTATAAGTTTTCCTCCAGGAGTAAAATAAATCATGGATCATTTAAAAACAGGACTAACAATAAATGCAGCAAAAAAACCCCACAACCTAGAAGTTGTAAGGTCTATCTCCCACAACTGCTAGGGCTAACTACTCACCCCAAACCAATAATCATTTTCAATTTTCTAGTGTTCTGAATCAGTTATGCTGAGAGGATTCAATTTTGCTGATTTTGAACACTGAGAACTGAAAACTTCCAAATGAACAAATAAATTTGCTTTCTCATCAAACTGAAGCAAATTAAAAGCATAGACTAAACATGATATGTTCTGTACATGTACACTCAATATAAATTAACTTCAAAGTTAATACATTAAGTTAAAGAGAAGAAGAGCAGAGATTATGACATGAGAATAACTAAACCTATCAGAGAAACTCTTACATATGAATCTTGTTCCAGTTTGGAGAAAATCATTAGCAAAACCCAACAAAATACCGCTACTGACTTAAGAAGTGGAGTACAATAGGAGTTTGTCAATTCATCTCTCATGTTAATAACCTACCTGGCTCATGTGGAAAGGAAAACAAAAAAGGATAAGGTCCAACGTGCTCCTCTGTACTAAAACACTGGTATCTTGCACTGATGTGCTTACTGCTTCTACCTGAAGTAATGGCAGACACCCCAAAATAGTTATTTAAGAAGATAGATATAAGAGAGCACTCAAAAATAAGAACAGTAATTTATAACTAGTGATACGTATAAAATTAAGTTAGTTTTAAATTTTACATAATGAAACAAGATAAAACAAGAAGATAAAAGGTTTCACCACTGTCGAAACAGAATCAATAGATTCCCTTAACTATACAAACATTAAGCTTTTATATTAGCAATTAATATCTTAAATTTAAAAGACAAAATAATACTCTGTGTGTTTTAAAAAAAACAAACAAAACTCAATCATTTTCAACTGAAGCTGAATGGAACTTTCAACTGTCATGAATGGAAAGTTTTACACAAAACCTAAGCAGTTCTGAAACATTCATTCAGCTTTGCAAAATTTTTATCATGCACAAAAGCATCAATTTAACTGGACCTATTACAAACATGCATTTTTATCTCTTTAAAAGCTAAGTTCAAAAACAGAGAAAGTATCTAAATCCTTCCAAAGTATGTTATATAATAAGCAACATCAACTTCTTCATTGTTCCAGTGAAACATTACCATTAATTCAATGTCACTGCCAATTATGTAGAGTTGATCCTCCATGGACAGCTTCCTGTTCAAATGGGAGAGGACGTACGTGATCCCAGGCAAGCGAACTGCAGGGCTCGTGAGGAGGCTGCCCCAGAGAGCACTGTAGAACGCTGACTGATCCACAGCCGAAGCCACTTTCTCCAACAGTGTGTTTGTTCTGCAGTAAAATCAAGTCAGCTGAATCAGGGCATGGATCACAGCTCTTGCCCCTGTCCCCAGTTTTAATAAATATTGAAAGTAATTGTTACAGGAAGGTCAAAATTTTCTTTCCAGAGGCCAAGAGAGGCCCAGTTATACACCGAACCTTATAATGCAGCTGAACAGAGTGATCCAACTAGCAAGTCTGGCTTGCAAAATGCTTTTGCCTGCCCACAGCTTCTCCTTATGTATTCCTTATGTACTCCTTATGTTCAAAGAGCCAAACTCCCTCATCTGCTACTTAAAGCCAAGTGTTGCCACAGAGGTTTCAGAGAGACAGCAGGAAAACACAGCTACTGTAGAAAAGAATCTCATTCCTTGCACTGAATCCTTCTGATAACAACAAAGCATAAAAATCACAACTCTTTGAGCAAAAGCAATCTCTTCCCCTGTCCTCATTTCTTCCCACTCATGTGGCAGCACCTCCAACCCCTGTGGCAGGCCCCAGGAGGCAAGCTGGGTAGCCCTTGTTCCCTGTTGTAGTGATGCCAACTACACTGTGTGTGTCTGCCTACACAGAAATAGACAGTGTTAAACTGCTCTTCTCATACAAGTTGTGAAAATTCTGTTTCTGAAGCTGGAGATATCAAGAATATGTAAGAATTCTTGGAATGTAATTTCATTCTTTAGTATGTTAAGATGCTACCTCAGCATCCCAGATGCTGCAGTCAAGAAAATTCAACTGGGGCTTAGGCTTGCTGGATAAACAAGAGTTATTGCCTCCCAGGCCACTCTCCTAGAAATAGAGTAATACTCCATGAATATAGGGGAATTATTGCTGTCTCAATTGCTGTTCAATGACCATTTGGATATCACAAGTACATTCTAATGATGTAAGCTTTGTTTGCTATCTTACATTCAGTTGGTATTTTAGACCAGAAATAAATAATATGGCAGGGCTAGCTCACAGGAAACTCATGGAAAAGAAACAAGCAGCATGTTCCTAACGTGTCAATCCATAGCAAGAATCATAGAATTGTTTAAGTTGGGAAAGACCTTCAAGATCAAGCCCAACCATTGACCCAGAACTGCCAAGTCTACCATGTACCTAAGCACCACATCTACAGGTCTCTTAAATACCTCCAGGGATGATGATTCTACTACTTCCCTGGGCAGCCTATTCCAATGCTTGACAACCCTTTTGGTGAAGTAATTTTTGCTAATATCCAACCTAAACCTCCCCTGGGGCAACTTGAGACCATTTCCTCTTGTTTTATTGCTTATTACTTGGAAGAAGAGACTGGCATATAGCAATAAGTCTATTAAATGTTAATTCCCTTTTAACAAGAGGAGCAACTAACAGTTAGTTTTCCCTAATTAAGGCTAAGAATCTTCTACCATACTATTCCAATGCAATTAATATGACAGGATTAAATACCACCCATCTTAAAAAAAATAAGATCCACATAAAAGTATTCAATTAAAAAGTTACAGCACAAAAAGCCCCACCACCAAATCAAGCATGTCACCTTAATAAACACATCCATCCTTACCTTTCATAATACTCTGATCCCTCCTCTAGCCCAGGCAGAATTCCAGTTAACAGTCCTTGCAGTCCTGGTTTCAATGTTTTCCCCAAAGGAAGGTAATAAATTTCATACAGACTCAATAATGTTGGCTTGACAGACATAGCAGCATTGGCAAGGAGTGGAAATAGTCCAGAACTGTGAAAAACAAATTTTATCTTTTTTTAAGGAAGCTTCTCATGTGACAATTTCATTTCTATCTCAAGACTGCTACAGGTATTTGTAGTGTAGTTATTCTAAGGATCAGATTTTTATCTGATATGACTGACTACCTTTAGATGGACAGGTTGGGAAATCAAGGGTAATATTACGAGTTGTAATAGTATTGTGATAACAAGCACTGAAGGCCCAGAGATGACTGTCTTTAACCAATAAAACAAATATGATAAACCAGAAGCATCTCTGCATGACAAAATATTAGTTTTGCCCATGATGAATTACATCACAATGAAAATTGTACTCCCCTGACACATGAAGAAGAAAATGGAAAAACAGTAAAAAAGGTAAGTTTAAGAAAAGGGTCTGCAAACCTACTATTAATAAGAATCTTTGTAGATACATTATCCATACTAAAGGAAAAATACCACAAGACTCTTTCCAAAGTACAAAACTTTTTGTAAAACTAAATTTTGCCTTTATCTGTTTAGAAGAACTAGTCCTTTACCATTGTCATTTGAATTCTTTCTTCTACAGAAAATGCCTTTTTGTTCAATAACCAGCACACTACCCCACAGTCTTTCTTTGTAAGGCGATTACTCATCCTTCAAGATTACATGTTCAGACACTGGCATTCTGCTTTCATGAAAAATACTGGAATCTTTGATAATGCCTTAATGTGAATGTCTGTCCTCTCCCAGGCAGCAGTAACAATGCCTTTCAGTTAGATTACAAAAAGTAACATTTTCCACTGTCCTAGAACTTACTGTTAACGAGATATTGTGGATACTGAATCTCTGTACAAGCAAAAAATGTGAGCTATGAGTTGGCAGTATGTTTTAAACATGTTGAAACAAACCACCGTGACAGTCCTCCACAATGTAACTACACATCTTGACAATGCAAGACAAAAGAGCTGGCAATAAGACACAGCTTATTTCCAAGCATTAATACATACCTTTGATACCTAAACAGAATTCTATTTTACCCCACTGTTTCTCAGACTGATGAAATTTTAATCTCCAGGGATTGGTAAAGATTAAGAGCCACGTGTGACTGTGTGTATATGCATCCCTCTATGCATTATATAATAAATAAGTTAATGTCTTGCCTGACCCACCCAACCAAAAACCTAATGAAGGTTTAGGAATCAGTACATGCTCACTACACTTTACTTTTTAAGGTTATACATCCTTTTCATTATCATCAGTTCCAGGGACTGACAGTGAGAAAAAGTTTGTACTTGTCCCCCATTCTAAAAAAGCAGACAAACTTTCTGTTCTGTTGATTTGACAATAAAATTTCTTGCAACAAACTACACTCAAATTCTTTTCCAATATCGCTTAAATTACAATAGAAAAATGTAATGTGAATACATTAAGTGTTCACACTTCAATTACTGTACATACTGCACAAGTCCTTGTTTATTTCAAAGAAAAAACAATAAATTCCAGATTTTCTAAAACTACAGTCAGTTCCTAACAAAAATTTAGGTGAGCTGTTTATCTTCTAATACACAATAGTCAGGAGAAGAGCACTACACAAACACCAGTGACATGAAGGAAAGAAGTTGATTCTCACTATGTAACAAAGTAAGACGGAAACCAAAGGCATCTCAACTATGCACTGGGAATGGAGAGGTTTAAAATACTGTACCTGTAGAGGAAAAGATCTTTGGCCAAGCGCTTGGGCCCAATGATTTTGAAAATTATCTCATATGTCTCAAGTGCCTTCCGATGAACCCCTCCCGGCAAAGCTGGATGAAGACATTGTGCCAAGCGCTTGCCTATGGTCAGCTTCTTCGGGACTACCTGGTACTTCGCGTTGTTCTGTAGCACCTGATAAATCAACACATTAAGAAAAATGGCCAAACACAAGTTAAACATCGAATGCACTTTTTATAAATAAGTTTTTGAAATGGTCAGTAAGTCACCACAGATACCTAGGCTACAACACAAAAAAACCCTTACTTCTAAAATACAGCGTGGAGCTTTCTCTTTGCCATGCCTTTTACTTGTACACTTGCTGTAGGTGGAATTGCCAAGGCATTTAGAACTTCACTTGCAACGGGCTTCTTACCTACAGCTTGTCCATTTCATTTTACTTATCCTTTCGAGGACAAGAATTGCTATAAAATCGATTCCCAGTAGGTCAAAGAGGACTATTAAACTGTGGGAGGTGAGTCTGGGATAACTTAAGAAAATACCATAGAGTGAGACAACATGCAAAACTTCACCCGCTGCCTGAAACCATGCTGTCACTTCAGGACAGGAACACAGAAGCATTTACATCTTTAGGCTTTTATTTCCCAATATCATAGCCTTGACTTTGCATAAACATACAGCAAGAATTGTTATAATCCAAAAAATGAAAATGAGTTTACACAAAAACATTATGCCATTGCCAAGTGTAGTTTCATTCTCCTGAGTGGGGTTCCTTAGAAACACAAACAACTGATTAAAGCAAGATTTTTAAGGATATTTATTTGTAAATTGCTATTAAAGATTGCAATGATATTACACATTCAACTTACTGTCAGAACAAATCTGAACGATAACATTCTCTGATCAACAAATAATTTGAGCCCCATTTTATTATGCTTTATAAAAATATTGCTAACGTTTATACTGGCTACTATTTTTTACAATATCTCAACACCATTGAATGACATTAGACATGAATGTTAGTAATAAAAGAGATGTTGCATTTATTTCTACTAGAAATGTAAATAACTTCTCCCTTTACTTACAAAGAGTTCAACTCTAACTCTTAAAAGGCCATTTGTCTGATTTGTTTGTTCCTTGCACACACCCAACATTTGTGTCAGACTGCTAAAATATTTGCCAGAGTATTAGATGGCTGGAACCTTGTACTTCTGTGCTGTTACACCCCTTTTACAGTACCCCTTGTCAATTCCTGAATCTTTTCCAAGAGCACCTGCCAGGCATACCTTGTTTAGTTTCCCAAGCGCTGATATTAAATCTGCCCATTCACTTGAATATTCAAAGTTCTTCAGTGCTTTGTCAACAGCTGCTACATAGTTTCTGTACTTGGAATCAGTCAGCAGCTCCAGCTCCTCCGTGTTCATCCTCCCACGGTGTCCCCACTAGAGACTAGCTTGCAATTCATGTACAGACATTACCTGTTTAAAATATAAAATAAAAAAAACCCTGAAACCAATGTTCCCAGAGACACATTGTTGAAGTAATTCTATATAAAAAGCACTCCATTTTCCTCAAAGACATTTAAAAATATCAATCCACAATCAGTTTACAACAAACTCTAAACAAAAGTTAACATATTGCAAGCAAATATTTAACACATGTTCAAAATCAAGTCCTATTAGAAAACCAAACAAATAATTAAAAAGCCACAACATCACAAACCAAACAAAAACCTCTAGAAAATTAATTCCTTGTCTGTCCCAAAAAAACCTGCCTGTTCAAAACAATGCAACAAAAGGATTTTTCATTTTCTTTTTTAGTTCCTCTGGGTCCACCACCAGAAACACCCACCTTTAAAAAAACAGCCTTTCTGCAAACAGAAGACCCCAATCTTTCTGAATCACTTTCAGGCAGGAGACATGAATGAAGGGGACCTACAATAGTTACACACTATTCAAGAGCCCTTCTGTGCATCAACACTTCCTTTTACAACACCTGCTATTCCAACCCAGCAATGCAACTCTGCTTTGTTTTTATACCACTGTCATCCACACACAACAAGAGTACATGTTTACCAGTGTTCTCTAATCACAGGCTTCTGCAGTTTGCTCAATACATTTTCATCACATGGTAGTCTATACCAAGTAATTAAGATATTCTAGTTCCAGAAGCACCACTGTACACTTTTATAGGTCATAGACTACTTATTTTAGTAGAGATTTAGTAGAGATTCAATAATTTTTAAAGGAAACGAGTTTTTAAGGCTACTTTCACCTCAAGGAAATACAGCTCAATGGGAAATCCTATTGCTGCACATCAGTGCATAAAGGCAGATTTAGCCTTTAGGGGTCTTGTGGGAGACCTTTTGGAATCCCTCTGATTCTTGGCTTCAGAAGGGACAACACTCAGCAGATGCTACTCTCTTCTGTCTTGATTAAAGGAAAATGGGAGGAAATATTTGTGCAGAAGTGAAGGCTGACACATGACAGAGAAAAAACAAACAAACCATGGAACAGGTATAAAGAAGCTGCATTCACCAGACTGTCTATGAGATACGACAAAGAAAGTTGCAAGAACAAAGTAAAACAAGAAAGGAACAGATAAAATGAAAGAAAAATACCTGGATGGCAGGAGTATATAAAGACCAAGAATCAGAAACTTTCTGCACTCTTGATTCTCATGTCAGACTAGTAATGACAGACTGTATCCAAGGTAGAACAGAAATGCAAACCATTACTTAAAACCACATTCTGGGTGTCACATTGATGGAATTCATTACACCCCACTGGCAGAGAACACTCAGATAACACTTTTTATTTAAAAAACTCCTCAACCATTTCATATGGTTTCAGTTTCTAGTAACCATCTTTGGATTAAGTCCAGAGAAAGATCAAGTTTGCTTTGACAAAGCTGTAAAATGCCAACAGATTTCTCAGAGACAGTTGCAAAACCACCAATGTCTGATCTCCAAAAGTAAAAGTGTTAATAACAGAAAAGAAGACCTAACATACAAAAGCAGCACAATTCTAATTTTTCCTGGCACAAAGGATGGAGAAAGAACTAGACATATCAAATAATGCTTTCTGAGTGAAAACATCAGCATTTTTTTTATCCAGCTAAAGCATAAATGCAACCACTCATGGCTAAGTGGAAGACTGTCTTCCTCAAGTGCTTGAAGAACCTGAAAGCTGAGAATGGACTTACTCAGGACTATCAAAGGTTAAAGAAACCCAGGTAGAAGACAGGGTTAAACAGGTAAGGGGTTTTTCAGATTTAAAAACTGATGAGAACAATCTCTTTGTTTTAAAACACATTAACAACTTTGATTGAATAACTAAAATTTTAGCCAAGTTATCACACACTGGCTGTGCAAACTTAAGTTTTGTAGAGAGAACCAAAAACATACTCTCTTTTTTTACTCTCTCTAGTTACGGTCTCAGTTTTCTTTCTTAAAAAAAAAAAGGGTACAATTTGAGATGATGGGAAGACAAAGAATTTCTCGCACATTTTTTCCCCAAATGAAATTTCAGTTTTAAACAATGTATCTTCCAAACCATATGAGTAGCCATAATAAGCTAGGCATGCAGAGAAGATACTATGTAAATTATATATATATATATATATATATATAACTTATGAAACTGTG
>JAWWLZ010000118.1:81947675-81962670 GCA_035041345.1 Poliocrania exsul
GACAAAAAACTACAATGGAAAGAACTGATATCTTCAGAAGATATTAGTTTGGGATCTGCAAGAAGGAGAGGATGTCTGACTGTTGCTGTGTTTTTGTTTGCAGAATAGTACCATAAGTTGTTTTTGCAAGTTTTAAGTAAGGAGTAGAATGAAGAAACTCTGTAGAAAGGTTTCAGGTGACAGCAGAAGAAACAGAGGAAAGTGTTCAAGGAAACTAGTCAGAGAGCAGAAAATGCAACTGATAATGAAAGCAAAGTCTGGTATGTCCTGAAGCAGCATCCTTGGTCCATACAGCTACCCAGGAGAAGGGGATTTGGGTTTTTTTGTGTGTGACTTCTGAAAGCTGGCTGTGAGTATCCAAATCTGAATAAAGATTGCAGTATCCTTTGTTTGTTGTTTTGTTTGGTTTGTGGGTTTTTTTAATGAAGATATACTGTCGTATTTTTGTCAGAATTTAGCTTTTTCAAAGACTGGTGTCTGACTTTGAAGGGTTTCAGAGTGCATGCTGAATCTTGCTGTGGCATGAGTGTGTTTCTGTTGGGTTTATATCAACATTCAGTGCAAGGGAACTTTACAAGAAAATAGTAAGTGTAATTGCAAAATTCCCATTGTTATCTTTTTCATAACTGGGTAGAATTGTTTTATTTTTGACATGATTCATTTCAAGAGATGATCATGCCAAAGTCTGCCTTATAATCACTGGACATTCACCCTTGGGAAATACTTCATCACAAACTTGGCAGGAAACATTCAGCCATGGCTTTCACATAGTTCATCCTAAGGAAGTGCCTTTGACTGAAAAGAGAGTCAAGTACTTCCTTTTGAGAAAATGCCATACTTCCACCCCCACCCCCCTTTGTAAGGAGTATAAGCTCTGTTTTTGGATCATAGAAAAGAATTACAATATATTGAAATATTTGTTTCTCTTTCTCTCATAGGAAATTTCTTAGAGTTCTTCCTCTACCGAGTGAAAACTGGAGTGATTTAGTTGAAGAGTGGTGTTGTCATCCTAACCCCTTTGCCAGAAGCACTTTGCATCCTCAACATGATGACTGTTTTCTTGGAGACACGTTTTTTCTGTTGAATTCAGGGAATGAGTCCCATGTGCCTGAGTCTCCTGTGGGCTGCTCAGAGGCTGGACACCATGCTTCTCAGAGTGGCTCCAACTTGGTACAGTATTTTCTTCAAAAAATTCTCAAGTGACTGTATTTGGACTTTTTTAATTGTAAAGTACTTCTTTTGTTTCCTGGCTTGTTTAACTTGTATGTGTTACAGAGCTATTTTGAAGGTCAGAGTGAGTTCTTGACACTCAGTTGTACAGAAGCCGGACAATATTCTAAGCTATGTCTTGATATTGATCTAGATATGCAAGAAGAACTTTGTCCTATGAACTGAATTTGAAGCTATTAATATAGTTCTAAACCCAAAAGTTTTCCCCCAAAATTATCCTGAGTGAGGGACAGAAGGACATAAAAACTTAGTAAGATAATAACTGCAATGGGTTACGTGTTTGTCAAAGGATAGTGGAGCAAAGAATGAGGAAGAAACTGGAGTAACAATAATTTCTCTTCTCAATTTATGATTGGATGCATAACCATAAATATGATCAAAGAAATGTGGGAATTTTTTTCTTCTTTTTTTATTTTTTTATTTGCTTTAGAATGACTTGGAAAAATCAGAATGTGTTTTGGCTTCAGATGTGGCTGTCTTACTTCTTTGAACATAGTAAGGAAATTGAGTTTGTTTGTTCTTTCTAGAGAGGAGAACCTGCCATTTCACATTATAGCTCTTCATGTTTCTGAGGTGTTCCAGGGGGGGAATATATTCATCAGCTTAATCTCTAGGAAGAAGGCTATCATTTAGCTTAGAAATGTAAAAATTTGTTGTTGCCAGGGAAAAAAACATTTTTAGGGATGTTGATGTTTCAATGGTGGGATAAAACCCATGAAGAAAGAAAATTCATCTTGGACATATAGCACTTGTATAAAATTTAAAGCAGTAATCTTTTCTTCTGCCAGAAGAACATCCAGGAATTTAGTTCTCCAAAGCATACATTTCCTTTCAAGTTTTCTGTCAATCTACTGCTTTTCTGCATTTGTGTTGACAAAGGTTGGGCCTGAAGATGCCATATTTTCTCGAAATACCAAGTATTAAACCTAATTATTGAAATCCTTCTGCAGTTATGGGAACTATTGCTACCTTGGCAATTTGTGTCTGTAAAAACTGATGGCTTACTAGGTCCAGATTCCCAGCATGAAACTTTTAATCTGTTGAGAACTGACACCAGAGACCATGATTTGCATCTGCTACTCCTTATTAGTGATTTTTATTATCCCCAGTAAATTCCCCAGTATTTTCACAAATCCATGGTTGCTGATGCAATGCCTGGGGAACAGTTCTATCCATATCTCCAGCTCTTGCTGCTGTGGTCCCTTTGGTTTGTTGTTCCATTGTTCTTTGAAAAGCAGAATATGGAGAGGGGGAAATAAGGACTGATGCCCTGAAAGGATATCAGCATGGGAGAAGCAGATTAATTTGGATTAAGTCTGTGACAATTGGAGTTGTTTCTTCTAATTTTCCTTAAGAAGGAGGTGGAGTAAAAGATTATGAATTTCCATGAGGGCAATGCTTTCTGCCAGAGGTCCCCAGAAAGAATTTCCACATTTCTGCAGTCTTAAAAGAGATCTTAGAACAGCGGGAACAAATATGGGAGGAGGCAAGGGTGCATGGAGTTCAATATTGCACCTTTCTTCATCAATCAAAAAGAATGCTTGGCAGCAAAGGATTGATTTTGAGACAAACACATAATAAAAGAATGTGGAACAAAGATGTTACAGAGATGTGGGTCAAACCAGGATAACAGGAGGAGGCTCTTTTATGTCAGAGGCATATGACAGTAGTTTAGTGTAATAAATTTTCGTGTTTGCTTCCTTAAACACCTCAGAAACACCAACATGAAGAAATATAATGTAGGATGGCAGGTCCTCTTTTCTAGACAGAACAGTTCAAACAGACTCAATTTCCTTACTGTTGTGTCCTAAGAATGTGAGACAGCCACCTCTGAACCCAGAACACATTCTGATTTTTCCAGTCTTTCTAAAGTTAAAAAAAAGAGTTGAGAATTTGTTCCTTGTTTGTGTCAAATCCCTCTTTCTACATCTCTCATACTAGCAATGAATTCTCATTTCTGTGTTTGCTTATTTCCAGCATCACTCAGTTGCCAAGCAAATGAGCAAAACTAGGATCCAGCAGAAACTGGACTAATAAGGAAAAAAACCATTATACTGAAGCAGAAAATTCTTCTATAATATGAGTAATAGAAAGTTACAGGCAAGACAGATTACTATTGGCATAAATGTTCTCATTTCAGAGAATTTTGTTGCAGTCTGCCCCAGTATGAAAGTTCTTTTTTAATTGCATTGCAGTTCTTTGGAAAGTGTTTGCCTATGACCAAAATAGTAGCAGGAATGTACCAGAGATGCTTAAACAATCTTTTCCAGACTCCAGTGGGACCAAGACAGCATCCGTCCACTGCAAACATATTTTTCACATCTATTAGTCTTCCAGAGTAACACAGTTTTTAAATGTCACATGGTCTTGCAGCATCCTAATAGTATCTCTTGGGGAAACTATTTTTCCCTGACACCGTATCAGGGATCCTTAGGAATAGAAACAGAAAATATTAGGCTTGTGATCCACCTCCACCTGCAGATTGCCAGCAGCTGCAAGTTGTCAAATAGATATATTGATTTAATTAGTTGAGCTAGAACTATTGCTTTTTCCATTGAAGCGTGATACAACGAGGTAGTGGTGTTTTTTAGGTACCATACTGCACAATTCTCAGCCAGTACTTGTAACTGTAGTCAGGAAAAAATACTCAAGTTGTAGCTTTCAAGGAAGTACTGTATATTCTATACTTGTACTGTGCACTGTTTGTACCAGCCTCAAATACTGGGTTTCACAAAACCTTGTCTTACTTATCCTCACTTTTCACATCAAGCAAGGAATTTTACTGTGTATGTTTGAGAGGAGCAGCATGGTTGGAATTGAGAAAGGGGATAATGGCATATGTTTTTCCTGTAACGAGGGGCCTGTAGTTCCAACACAGTCAGCTCTTGGGCTCTCCCTGGGCCATTTAGTTTGATTCCTCCTTTGTGACCATCAAAGGAGGAATTATATATATGTACTGCTCTCAAACCAAAGCTCTAGTGTGCTACATCCAGGTTAATAAGCCCACACAGAACCAGTTCTAGAGTTTAGACTTTGGGTTAAAGTAGGGGTTGTGCTTACTTGTTTGATACTGAATTTGAATATTAACACTGTCATTAGTAGGAGTGTTATAGGGCAGATTTTGTGCTGAAATGAGATCTTTTTCAAAGAGCAGTAATGAATATATTAGAGTAAGGCAAGTATTGAGTAGTATTTTGGAGACTGTAGAGACTCCTTGAACTAGATATTGTTACCCCCATTTTTTTAATAAGCCCTTGATGAACATTGTTTTCTCTGAATTTATGAAAATTTTTTGAACTTGTGCATACTTTTACTATGAAAAATATTTTCCTATTGGGAGTGCCAAACTATATTATGCATTGTGTGACAAATGCTTTTCTTTGATACAAATAAGGCTTAATGATCTCAGAGATCTTTTCCAAACTAGTTGATTCTATGATTCTGTAACTTCATAGCATGGGCTATGAGAGCAAATGTTTTTTTTTTTCTGTTCAGCTTTTCCTAACCATTTTGATTTTATGTATCTCAGTGATATGCCTCAGTTTTCTGTCTTCTGTGCTTCCTCCCATTATATGTATTTTCTTGCCACATATGGAAACTGTTTTGCACCTCTGGTAATTATTCTTTGTCAATATCTTTTCTGTTTCTGCTTGAATTGAGGGAGAAGGTTTGTTCAAGAACTGAATACATTGCAACTTTCTGGAATATTGTGCTATATTGTGTTATTCAGCTGTTTCCTAGTAACTCAAAATAGTCTGTGGACATTTTCTGCTCTCTGCTGAACACTGAACTGGTATTCAACTCCTATAAAACTGTCCACAGTGGCTAGAACTTTTTACTGAGTAATGGTAGTCACATTGCAGTGCTCTATTTTTTGTATATATTATGGAATACTTCATTTCACATGCATTGTTTGGCTGTGAGGTCAGGATATATTATCACATTTTAAAACTAGTGTGGATCTTGCAAGCAGGTCCAGTTGTAGAAAGCTGAAGTAGTGAAGACAAATCTGTTTGCATGTAAACATAGAGACAATAGAAACAAGTACAAATTTTACTATCCACTCTGTAGATTTTGGTATGATTATGCACTCCTTTTTGAGAATATCTGACTGACATTTAAATGATACTTCTTTGTCCTACAGAAATCACAGGAAAATACCAGAGTAATTTGTAAGCGCTGCAAGACAATGCTGGGAGAAACAGTATCACCAGGTATGAGATGTACAAACAAAACTAGACTGCATCAACCAATGAGCACTGCAAGTTAAAAACTCTGAAGGAAAGTTGTTTTATCAGTGATGTGCAGGGCTGATTCTTACAGGGTCATTTCATTCCCTTCTGGAACAGATGAGTTTGTTTCTTCCACTGTTAGATCTTGAAAGTGACTTTCAGCAGGGATATTCCTCATCCTTGTTTCTGTGGTATGTTTGGCTAATTTTAAAGCTTTGGAAGACTTAGTACATGATTCCAGTTTACTAGGAATCCCAGTGAAAAAGGGGACCTGAGAAATTACATGTTGTTTATTTTCCTGTCAGTTCACTCAGAACTTGATCAACACAGAACTAGAAGCAGAAGACATGATTGCTAACAGCCATCCTGGTTTCATGGGAAGGAAGCCATGTCAAAGAAACAGGTTATGTCCCATCCGCATTTGGTGATGAGATAATAGTTAAAAACCTGCAATTATATTGAATCAGCAGAGTTTACCAGAAGTAGTGTAAAGATGAGTGTCCGGTAGTTTTTAAAATACAGCTATTTACAGGAGAGAAGCAATGATAAAACTGCCAGTAGCAGAGTTCATTCTTTCCTTCTCCCTCTACTCCACTGCATCAGTCAGCGTGAACCTGTTTCAGTTCAGAGATCTGGTGAATATATATTCTCATAAACTGCAAAGCCTGTTTAAGAAGTAAGTCATGAGGTCATGCAAGACAGAAGGTCTTCTGTTACAGAACATTCTGATTGTCCTGGATGGGGATCTGAACAATACAGACTTTAATAAAACCAAATTTAAGATACAATGTTTGAAAGCCCACAAAGCAGGATATGACCTTAGGAAAGGAGTGCTTGGAAAAGAGCACGAATAGTAAGGTCATGAGTAATTGATGCCTTAAACTAAGCCTTCAGATGGTTGTAGCACCGAGTAATTGATATGATCAGTGGGAATGGGGAAAGGCAAAAACTGTATAGATGTGCATGGATTTGGCATGGTCTGTCATCGTTTGGTGCTTCCTCGTGAGCAGGTATCAGTGCCTTGAAGATAAATCAGGATTAGAGTGGTGTAGCTGTGGAGGCCAGATTTGGATTTGAAGTTCCTCTCATTTGCTATTCTTCCCCCAGCTCTACCCACATGCACTTTATGATTTTTTTCTCAGGAAATCACACCTTTCTCTCTGCAAACAAATGTCTCCTGAATTCCCAATACCATTGTAGCAGTAGCAACAGTTCCTTAGTCAGGGTAATGGCTGAGGAACTTGAGGGACTGAACTATCTTTTCCTCCTGTATCCCAGGGTTAACACAGCATAGAGCAGACTAAATTACATTTAGAGGTTAAATATAATTTCCTAACAGTGAAAATAATTTAAAAAGTGTAGTACTTACCTGGAGAAGGGGTTGGATTACCAAGCCTTTGGAGTCTTTAAAACCGATTAGGTGATTTCCTGAAATGCTTACTTTCATCCAGTTTTAATGGAATGTGTAGACAGAGATCAGATGAGACAATCCCTTCCACCCTTAAAATTTATGGAACTGATGAATCTTCCAGTTGTTCACATACTAAGGCTTAGAAGAATGAATTTATTACTCTCTATACTAAACCTGTTTTGCTGGCCTTCTGGTCAAGCTGTGTTTGCACTATAGACCCAGATCTTCAATATGATCGTCTTTGACCTAACTTTATTGTTGAGGATTAAATTATGTCCTCAAACACTTACATTTAGTGTTAAAGGCTGTCTTAGTGAAGCTTTTGGTGAACAGTTACATTGAAACTCAGAATGTATGCAGTGCTAGTGTTGAGTAAGTGTGATTTTTGGAAAGAAGTTCCATTCTGCTCTTTGAGCAAAGAAGAAAATTATTCCCCTGTGTGTGCTGTTATTAAAACTGTCTCTTGTGATTCACTGCAGCATTACTGAGCAGCAGAGGATTCTAAAATACTTATGTAAGCTATGCTGATCTCAGTGCTTTAGGAAAGTTCTTTCAATTCATCTTTCAGGTTTGGCTTCAGCTCTTGCTTTGTTTCAAGAGGATTGTTCCCAGCGTTAAACAAAGATCAATATGAATGAGAAATTGCCGATCATGTAATTGGCTCAGAGCAGTTTTCTTCAGGCAATGTAGGTTTTTTGTTATGGTTGCTTCACCTCCTACAAAGCAAAGCAGACTTTTGACTATCTGCTGCACCCCTTTAATGGAGTACTGAACGAATGTTTAATTAGTAGTGATAGGGTGACTTATAGTCTAATCTTAGCAAGTTGGTTATTCTATTATACTTGAAAAATGTTTTTGTCATTTTAGATACCATTAGATATTATGTCATAGAAGTGATCTCTGGTATTTGAAAAATGTTTTTGTCATTTTAGATACTATTAAGTATTACGTCACCGAGGTGATTATTCAACCATCTGAGGGATGTTTCAGCCCAACAGCAAGGTAACAAAAAATAGCAGTTAATTTGCTCACGAATATGTTTTAGAAAGGATGCTAGAAATGCTCTAATGTTGTAATTTCTTAAATAATTACATATAATAACAGTGCAATTTTATGTAATCATCATAGAATTAAGCATTGTAAAGGTAATGTAATTTGAGTTCACTTATATACAGTTTGGCTTGCTCATCTTTGTGTGTGATGGAGGAGAGAGATTATGTATAGTTTGTCACAGAGTCTCACTACTCAGGTGATGAACCAAAATAAAATACTTATCTTTTGAACTATTTAAGCTCTTATGATGTCTGCTGACTAATTATGGAGATGTAAGGTTACATCATGTAAAGTTAAATTAAGTAAAGCTTGAAATGTTTAATTGGAAGTGAGGTTTTTGAATTTTCAAGCAATTCAGTTTGAAATTAAGACTGAGATGACACAGAACATGATCTAGCTCTCTTGTGTCATGTATTATGCATTAGTCATGGTTCTTTCTTTTTGTAAATTGTATTTGAAATGTGCATCGTTCTGAGCTTCGTGTTCATATGTGTAAAACATAATAGGGAAAAGCTTTTATTCAGCATTTGACATTTGATGTCACCCAAAATAAAGGATGTGGAGCAATTTAGAATGCTGGTCTGTTAAAAAACATTCTCATTGCAGGAAATAGAAAATTGAAGGATGTAGTGGAACTGACAATATGGAGATACTCACATATCAGTAGTGCATTGATATGAATGACTTTGCCCATGTAGTTGTTACAAAAACATATAATATGTGGTTCATTCTTGAACAGGTCTCAATTTGTGCAGAGCATGGTTGCTCAGTGTCTTTTGGAATTATCCTCTTCTAAAAGCACATTTAGATTCACCATAAAAGGGGATGATGGAAAAACCTATATTCTGGTAAGTTTTTTAATCTTCATCCTGCTATAGAAGTTTAACTAGTGTATCACAGATCCTAAAATCTGTTGTTTATGCTGTTCATTATTGTATATTTAAAGAAAATTAACAAATTCAAATTCTTGAAGTAGCTCTGAAGAGTTCTGTTCAAGTAAGAAATCTCCAAGTTTTTTAATATAAGTAGATGTATATGTAGAAATTTTCTCTTGTTACATTAATGAAGATACTAGAGATGCATCACAAGTAACAGAGAAGTAACACTGGTTTGTATCAAAAAAGATGGAAAGTTTAAATTTTGACTTTTTAATATGTATCTCATCTTCTTGCTCCAGTGCTTCTTATCTTAAATCACCAGAAGGGAATCAAGTGCATAGCATCTTTCATGTGTATTGTCTTAAGTCAGCAGGGACTACTAATGTAGTCAGTACATTGCATTGCAAAGTGAAGTGCAAACAAAACTAAAATTGCCTATTATTACTTAATGTCCTAATGCTGCTAAACTTGGTTAAGCTTGATATTTAAATAGTGACAGCTAGATTCCTCAAGCTTTTAAGATGGATCAGAATTATCTTAATTCATGTTCTTGAGGCAGATAATCTAATTTTAAATAAATTTTAATGCCAAGATAACATTTGTACAACCACTGAGAAATACATCTTTTGTGATGGCAAGGTTAAGGTTTCATGAGTAGACCTGTAGTTGTCACTATGTATTATCTAATGGAGAAGTCATTAAAAGTTGTTGTGATTTTTCCCTTGTGGCTTATGTGTTTCCAAGTTACCTAAAATTCTGCTGCTTAAGTCTAGTAGTTTATATAGAACAAACTGGTTATTATCACTTTGTTCAATAGATTGCCATTACTCTTAGCTCTGAGTTGCATTATTTGCCAATGTAGAGGAGCAGGAGGCTGAATTAGAAAGGGACTGGCTTCTGATTGGCATCTCTTCCTTTTTATTACTTAGTTACTAGTTTTTTGGGGGTATTTTTTGTGTTCATGTCCAGAGTGAGGTTCTGGCAACTATATACACATCAACAGGTGTTCTGGAGCCATGGGTTAAGTCTTAGGGCTCAGAGGCCTTGTGGACACAAGTATAATTTAAGCACTGTTTATATTAATGATTGTCAACAGCTAAACAGTAAAAAATGTAGGTGCTTGAGGCTGTGAGTCCACAGCCAAGTTACACAAGGAGTCTCATCACTGATGCATCATGAACCAGGTGTCCCACTTGTTTGTTTTGATAATGAGCCAAAGATTCTAGTTCACAGTGTTTGTGCTTTCATACATGAATGCACACAGCTTAAGCTGTATATGTGATAATTAAGGTTAAGTTTTCTCACAAGTATTTTTATTTATTTTTTAAACCACTAATATTATGTATACTCATTTTTCTTATATCCTCTGTATATAGGATATATAAGTGGTAACACTTAATGTTACCAGTTATGATATCATAATACAAGTTTATGTTGTTTAAGTTACACTTACTCTGTTCAAGCTATGTACTACTTGTTTTTTTTTAAGGCTGTCAATAAAGAAAAGATTTTGTCTCAGGAAAAAAGAAGTAGTGCATGCAGATTTCCTTATTAAACCTAACTACATCTCTGCCCTCTTTGCATTCTGTAAAAGGTGAATCACCTGCTGTCTTTGCTCCACTTTGAAGGGTTTCCTTCTGTTGGATGCATGACTTACAAGTTAAGAGTAAAAGGAGGACTGCAAACAGGGGAATGTGAGCAAAATGGTACATTACTGGTCAGGATAGCAGCCTCTTAATAGATGTATATTTGTTTCTGTACTGTAAAAAAGTGTAGCTTTGAAAGAGGTAAATAAGTAGTTTTGTGGATAGGTAAAGGGAATTCATATCATGGATGGGATCAACCTGACAACACCCAAAAAGATACATCTGTGAAAATCAAAAAGTGTGTTTGAATACTGTCTCCAGTCTTTCAGTACTGAATGGAAGATGTTTTTTGGAGTGGGATCAGGCTTAAAGTGCCTTGAAAGTAAGGCAGCTTGTATTTCAGGAGTGAGTGGAGAGGGACTGGGAAGATATCCCAAGAAAATTAATATGTAACAAAATAGGAGAGACCTGTCAGTCAGATACTGATTATTGGACCATGTCTTGAAGGGCACGTGCAGAACAAGTTTGCATTTGTTAAGACTGGGGAAGGGGTGGATGTTGCAGTGATCAAAAAGTGAGATAATGAGAACCTTGTTGAGACTTAGCTACCCAGTTCTCTTAGAGACCTTTATGCTTTGTGAAATATGTGGAAACCACATCTTTACCTGAACAGTCTGACTGTGAGGACAAAGTAGCTGTACGGAGAGATGTTTGCATTAGTGACCTGGGTTATGATAAAAGTAATAGTAATGCCTGGAATAACTAAGAAAGTACTAGCAAGGAAAAGTAAAAGCTTTTTTTTTATCCATATGAAGTCTGAATTGATGCCTGATTATACACAAAATTGTAGTATTTCACCAATTTGGATCAAGTATCACAAGTATAACTGAGATAGATTTGTTGCAGCTTTTCTCCCAAGAACATATTTGAAGTCTGTTGACAAAGGGATTAAAAAAAAAAAGAAAACGAGAAAAAAAGACCAACAAAACCCTAGATACTTTCTTCTAATGCTGTCATTTCAGAAAAGGTCATCAATCACGCTATGAATGAATTCTAAACTTTATTTATCTTTTTGTAATGGTTCTTTTCTTTCTGGAGTTAATGTGAAAGGAAGTTGTTTGTGCAAGCTCTGCTGTACAAAGTGGTTGAAAGGAAGGAAAGTTGCAGATTGTGAGTAATTTATTTGAAAGCACAGATCAAAATATGAAACTGTTTTAGTCAGAAACAACATATAAGCTGCTTTGAGTCAACACACCAAGTCTGGGTGACTACTTGTTCATTCAGACCAAAAGCAAGATCAAAAAATAATTCATACATGAGGAAAAGAATGAAAATACTGCCTAAAGAAGTAAATGTAGTTCAGAAATTGATTTTCTCATCACCAGGAGTCCTACCACCCCCAAAGATTCATTTTTCTTTCTCTGTATTGTGTGCTAAATTATTAATACAGATCTGTTGCATGCTGTTGAGACAGACGTACTCTGAACAATTGATAGAACGTGATTGTCAGATCCTACATGTCAACATTGGTGGTAGAAAGAAGTCAGATGGACCATGTTGCAAATGAAATGCTTTGGTTGCTTTCTCTAAGACACATTGCAGAAGGTATTCTGAAAGGAGCAGACAGCTAATACTGCATTGTTCCCTAGACTAGTTTAAAGGATATTCCTCTTCTGAAAAGCATCCCAAGAAGCTCCTTCACAGGGAATTGTTAGTAATTTCAAAAGCAAGAAACTCTGTTTAGTTAAAAGTGTTTGCAGTGGCCTGTGCATTTAGGACACTTCTCTTTTTTCGCCATTTTCTCCAACACTTGGCTTAAAGCACCTTGTGTAATGGTCCCAGCTAATGAGGTATATTTTGTAGATTAGGCTATAAATGTGTACAGTGAGTTACCAGAGCAAAACTGATGAACAGCCACTTGCTAAGCCAAGTGCAGTTGCTTGTCATCATTTATGTACATATGCGAAAGTGATTCTCCTCCTCCCATCCCTCCCAAGATATTTTATCAATATATCTCATTCCTCCTTTATGAAGCTTCCACTGTAATGTTCTGAGCCTTGGGCTGTGATAAATTGTGACTGTCACATTCAATTACAACATATACTATGTGTCCTGTTAATGGTGGCTTTCTCCCTCCACCGGGGGATATCATATGTCTGCTGCCTAACATCATGTAACTTGTTTTACTCGAAGCTGATTAGATCATGAGAAGCAGAAGATTGCTCTCTAGTGAGCAGCACTGCATAAATCCTGTTTTCTATGATAAATATTTCATATATAAACACTTCATACAGGCTCAGAACTTGCAAAAATTGATTTCCATTGTTAACTCGTATCACTTCACTACTGCAGGCTGTTAATAAAGGAAAAGCCTGACTTTTCATGTACAGTATTTAGCATGAAAGCCCTGAATCCAAGTTGGAACACTGATGCCCAATCACACAAAAATTAAATAAGTTCCTTAAAGTGATGCAAAAAGTTCAGATTTCTCAAAACTCTACTGAGTAAATATCCCTTGAATTCCTGTTAGCAAATAGTGCTGAAGAATGCTAGATCCATTATGAAATTTGATAAAGATACATTTTTCAAGTAAGGGCCTGTCTTTTTCCTTGCATGTCTTAGCTCCTTGCAGTCACTTCTAAAAATCCTCAATTCTTGGCACTTCCAGGGAGCAGTCTTTCAGTTCCCTGTCTTTAGCCCTCAATTGCTCAACACCATATGCTTGACTAACTCCAAAAAGGAAAATGAAATTGGAGTAATAATCCATCTGGTATTGAAAGAGATGACTTGGGACTGTTTTGTTACTATCAAAGGGAATGTGCTATAGTCACTAAAAGAGGCAGCTTCACAGGAAAGGTCTTAAGAGTGACTGTGATAAATCAGGCATCAGTTTAATGTATTAACCCTTTTTTCTCCACTAGAATCTGTGCAGATTATACTAATAATAAAATGTCAGTTTACGTCTGTTAATTTTTTTGTTAGAAACTTTGTAGGAATGTGGCTTTAGTATCAGCTGATTTAGGGTCAGAGGAAAGCAATAAAATGAAATTGATATAATCTACAGTTAAATAAATTATTTCTTCATTTACAGATATGGCTTTTAAATTCTGACACATTGCTGGTGGAGTCTTTAGGAAGTTCCTCCTCTCTCAGTGTTCTTACACTGTTTGGAGATACTTTCATGCCTAGCCCTGGACAAGTGGGGAGCTGGGATGCTGTCAAAGTCCTTTACCAGCCATGTATTAAATGCAGGAATAAAGAGTAAGTACGACCTTTAATGAACTCAGGTTCTGATAGTGGGGTTGTTTTGCATTAGTATTTCTTTGATGTTCATTTTTTAAAATAGTCTTTTAAGCAAAATGCCAGAGGAGTAGTATTTGGTTTCTGTTATAGCCAGAGAGAATCTGGTTGTTAAATTTTTGCACTGTGATAATAAAATATAGACCAAAGAGATATGTTGTTTCTAAGAGCACATGTAGGTAACTTAGACATTAGTGTTTAAATTTAATTTGCTTTCAGCCTAGTGGTGACATTATTTCAAAAAGAAGCAGGGCCCTGAAAAAACATGAAAGAGAAGAGGAAGGTAGTTGAGTACAATGTCATATAAATGTTTTACTTGGATGTGTTCAAGTCTGCTGGAGCCCTCATAAAGGAAACATTTCATTTCAGCAAGCTTTGAATTCAACATTATGAAAAACACAGGCTGCCTAACATATTAAAGCCTTTGTCCATTGGAGAGCAAAGATAAGAGAATATTGATTAAGCAGCGACCTTAATGTTTGCAGGTGATGGAGTATGATTTAACATAATTTTCTGCTTTTGTTTTTGCAGTGATAGAAAAGAAAGTATTGATTTTATATGTCACAAATAATGGTTTGATATTATTGTTTTTTCTTTAGACTTTAAATAGGTATGAATGTATTTAAAATTTAGAATACAATCCCTCCATACTCAGTCAATGCACAGCTATTTTATAGTCCAAGACTTCATAAAAATACAACAAAAATCTTATCTCACACAGACAAGCAAACGTGTGTATGAATTTAAATATTTTTGTAGGAGAAGCATATACCTTACAAGCATGTGTAATTCATCATAGTGTGTTTATCTGGAATGTTGCCTAGTTGTGCTGGTTTAAAGGTAAACTGACAGGAGAAATAACCCCACTCAAGAGAGATTACAAGTCAGAGTTACAATTTACTTAAAAAGATTACAATAAATACAATGATACAGAGAGAAAATTTGTTTTAACCAACAAAATACAGATGCAGAACCCAGCACCCTGGGGCATGAAAGAATGTGTCATCAGCCTCTGTGCTAAGCGCCATGTGGCCCCTCAGGACAAAGTAAAAGGAAAGGAAAAACCTGTTGTTGAGGATGAAGGTCACAGTCTGGTCAAGAGTGGCAGTCTCAGTCCTGTTGAGGTTCTGGTCCTCCTCTGGATCCAACAAGTGGTATTCCAAGTTCCAAAACCTGAAGATTATATCTGCTCAGGTTCAAGTGGGAATGCCCAGCACCTCTCCCAGTGTGAGGAGTTTCACAATGGGTGATTTACTCTGTGAGTCATGGGATTTTTGGAATCTTTGATGGTCTAAGTCATTGCAA
>JAWWLZ010000118.1:81979097-82000191 GCA_035041345.1 Poliocrania exsul
CATTGCTCAGAAAAAAGATAGAATAATAATGATTGTGTGCTTGTATATGCAACTATTGTATCTATTCATATTAATTTATAGAAATATGCATAATTGTATATTAATATGGCTAATTTATATATAACTAATATATATAATATTTAATTATTTGTACTGTATACTGTATTTATGATGCACTTTATTATAAGGATTATATATCAGTAACTTTCTTATAAGAATGCTTTGCAGGAGAGAGTATTTAAGGCTTCTTTGAAGTACAGAAATTGAGTTAAATGAAATCCTGTCTCTCTAGTGATAAACTAAATAAAAGGGTTAAAACTTAGAGATGGAACTTCTGTTGTTGACCAATGAAGTCCATTGCAGAAAATGTAAAAAGTTATGCACTCTGTCTTGCTTCCCTACATATGTTGCTCTTCACTTGCTCACTTGCTTGCAAGGACACTAGTGGAGTTAATTTCTGTTCTTCCCTTTTTTGTCCCTTATGAGAGTTTTAATACTTATGGTTTGGGATACCATGCAACTAGTAAAGATCCCAGCTCAAAAATCACACTTGACACTGCTAGGTGTTGAGAGTGAATAATGAACTGCAGTAGAACATGACCACAGGTGTTTGTTATAGGAGGGAAGAAGTAATTCTGTAAAGCAAGTTTTTTATAAAAGGGATTTGCTGTAGGCTGTGAAAGTACCACACTGCTAGTGTTCCATATTATTTAAATTTTGGCAAGAGTTTAGTAGCTAATCAGCATTGATTTTTGTGTCATTTTTAGATCACTGTAAGGATAATTATAAATACTTAAGCCTCCTGGTACATTAAGTATATAGTCACATCATCAACCATAATTTACAATTGTTTTTAGATTAAATGATTTTTACAAATAGCTATTTCATTTAGTGGGTTTGTCCTTTGGTTCAGTAAAGTTATCTGTCATTTCTATCAGAACTGTAGCTTGTGGAAAGGGCAGCTTTAACAACATTCAGTGAACTCTGAGAGTCAGGGCTGGGCTTCTATCACCTTTTATATTGCATTCTCCAGCATGAGCTTGATTCAGCAAAGCGCTGAAGCTGTGTTATAGTAATCTCCTACAAGGGTTTCACAGCGTTGGGAGCCCCAAATGCAGAGCACATTTACCTAAATTGTACAAATCAAGTGAAGTTAATCCAGTGCCTCAGCAACACTGAGTAGTATACTGAATAAGAGCTCTTTCATTTGCCAGTTCTGACCTCTGTAAACTACCGTGGGTCAATGTATTTATGTAAGCAGCCTGCTAAGTCAGAGGTGGTGATGGGGGTGCACTGTTCCTGTCCAAAAGCAGGCTTATTTTGCCTGTTGGTAAGACAGTTCACTTGCATTTTGAATGAATCTCATGCATGATGTAGGGTGATTAGTACTGCCTTTTAGCACTTTTGTTTTGAAAGAAATCACAGGTGCAATCTAATTAGAAGTTTGGTCCAGTTTTTCAAAATCCTGTGAGAATCCTTGTCATTGTTTCCTTATTTTGAAATACAAAGAATTCTTTTGAATTTGATTCACTGACATACCACGATTATTGTGTTTTTTGTGAAAAGTTCGTACATTGTGGGTGGGTTCCACAATCTTATGGATGACTGTATTTGCTTGCTAGTTCTTATATCAAGGGATTATAAATAGAAGTATTTCAATATTGCTTTTAAGGACACAGTTTTGAAATGTTGCTCTGACTTATGTAGGCAATTCATTGGTATCAATTCCATAGTGAACAGTGGAGAAATATCCTTCTCTGATGCATGGTGAGTCAAATGTAAAACATTATCTTAAATCATTGTGATCAGTTATTTCTGCTGGAGAGGTAACTGTCTTATCTTTACTCATGTCTAAGTAGTTGTATTCAAGTTTTGCTCATCTCTGCTTTCAGAATTAATTGGTTAAATTTCAGATAGCATTTGCTGATTTCTTCTTAGTTTATAAAGAAATCAAATTTTCCCATTATTATTAGCTAAACAGCTTTGAAAATACTACTTCATTTAAAAACATTTTATACATATTTTTATAGGAATTTTACTTTCCTAGCTGTATTTCTTTGACTGATTATGAGAATGTGACTATCATATCATATTCTAAATTTCTCCTTCAAATGACCTATTCCTTGGAGAAAGCATTGAAAAGGACAAGGAGGGAGATAGTCTCAGGCTGCCATCTTTATTTCTTACTTGTTTTGAATGCTCTGTTCTGACAGTTTAGCACATAGCACATAGTTCTTTCGCATCAACATCTGGCACAGTAGCCATGTATCTCCCTCTTGAGAGGAGTTTTACTTCTTCACTTTCTGTACTGCTTTAGTTCAGTTCTGAAATGTTTGCCAGAAATAAACTAAGGTTTTATTAGCATTCATTACACATGGTTCTGTCTTTCTAAATTTGAAGTTATATGAAGGTTCTAATTGTACCTTTTAAGTTTGTTTGTTGTGTTTTCGTGGGTGAGACTAATAGATATCTCTTAGATGGAACAGAAGGAGTGGGTTTGAGGTTTTGCTTTAATCTGGAGAGGCAGCATCTCAAGTTTTGTTAACACTGGGAACAGCTCTACCTCTTGTTCTTACTAGGGATCATCTCCATTGTCACCAGTCCCTCTTCCTGCCTCAAAACTTAAGATGTTGGTTTTTTTTTTTCACAGTTGTCCTGGACCTACAAAATTGAGTGCACTTAAGTAAAAGCACCAAGTCTCTCAGTTTGGCTTACTCATTAGGGAATGGGCAGTGAAGAACATGCTTACTTTGCTTATAGTTATTGGTTTTGTTAGATAGAAATGTCATATTATTGACTTTATGCTAATGTTCTCACAGGTAAACAGCACTTGATTAGCCAGCTGCATTCCATCAGCAGCTTTTTGTCTGTGGAGTAACTAATGTGCATTTCTTCTCACTACTCAGAGTCTTATTTTCAGGAAAACATGAAAATTCCCCAAACTTAATTTATTTGTTATCTTTTTGAAGAAAATTTGGTTGAAATAAGCAAAGAGAGTTAATACAAGTTTGAGGGAAGAGTGAGATAAAGAATAGAGGGAGAAAATTTTAAGAATAGAGTGACAGAAAAAATGCTTAGAATTATTTGTGTTTTCCTGTTAGTTGAGATCACTGACAGACAAAACTGGATGATGATGGTGATTTACAGAGGTGGATTTAATGTCCTGTGAAAAAATTCACTCTGACATGTCCTTTTCTTAACTCTGAGCATGCTCTTAGTTTGGACCATTTTACTGAGTATATTTTACTACTACTTACTGTTTTAAAGCCTGTTTCTGAAGCTGACTCACATCTCCCTCAAATGCTGTCAAGGTCAAAGTAGTGGTGAGGTTTTACTTGTCATAAAATTGGTCCAAAGTAGATGCAGTCTTGTGCCCTGCAATGACTTAGGGAATCTTTGTAGAATTTGTGAATTTTGTTTGATACCGAGGGTCGTAATTTTTTCTTTTGTCAGACTGTGAAGTCCAGAATCTCAAGGCTTCTTTGCATTGTAGAAAAGGTGACTGTTTGCTGAAGGATAGAATAGGATCAGGGTACTAAACTAAGTTGTGATGTTTTGAATGTTGCTTGGAGTTCTGAAAAGTTTCTTTGCAGAGATGGTGTTGATCTGTGGAAACACCTTCCCAAGACCCAGAACCATAACATATCACCTCCAGCCTCCAAATTCTCTAGCTGTATTTGAAGGTGACTGCACAGTGCTTTGTTTAGACTTACTGATTTCTGAGACATGGAAAGCCCCAATTTTGCCAGCTTCACCTAAATTTGCCTGTATCACCAGATTGTAAAAAATGTAGAACAAAGACTGAGTAAGGCATATATAAAGGTAAGTTTCTATTTATGTGTGGAAATGAAATTACAAAGTGATGATGAAATAAAAACTCAGTTCTGGATTACAGTTAACAAGAGTCCTTGGTTACTGGCTGCTCAGTGTTCATCATCAAACATAAAGTGTTCCTTCTGGAACATTTTTATAATCATAGAATCATGCAATGGTTTGGGTTGGAAGGGACCTTAAGATCATCTAGTTCCAATCCCCCTACCGTGGGCAGGGACACCTTCCACTAGACCAGGTTGCCCAAAGCCCCAGCCAATCTGGTTCTCTGGACCAGTGCTGTCTCTTCTGGGCTTGGCCACTTGTGTAGTTTTTTAAAAGAATCCTTCTTCCTTTCAATATAGACATAGGATTCGGGACTTAACTGAAAGCTTGTGTCTTTCAATGGTTAAAATACTCCAGAGTGTCTTCTGAACATTTCACTTTGCAGCCCTAGCAGACAGTCAGGGTTTTTTTTGTGGTAGCTTTAAACAACTTTTCCATGTCTGTGTGGCACAGTATAAGTGTCCACATATTATAGAGGCTGTTAATGTCTCTGTCCTTTGGTAGTGGCTCAGACACATGTGGAGACCTTAAGTGATGCACTGCCGTTAGAAGAGCCAGAGGTGCCTAGACCAGACTGGCTTCCTCCTTCTCCCTACCATGTAAAGTTCAGACCTACTTTTGTCAGATGACCCACTTTAGTGAAGTTTGAGAGAAGACATGGTGTATTTGGTGGTCTAGTTGTGATATGACTCTCTTTTTGTCTTTTTGGGGGATTAAAAAAATGAGTGAGAGAAAGCAGTTCTTTTTTTAGGGAGATGAAAGCCCCTTTGAGTACATTATGAGTCTCGCTTCTATATATTGAATATAGAACTGTGTTCTTGCATACCTGTATATAAGTGAGGAAGGAGGCAAAAATGTAAATATTAGGAAAGAAAAAACAAAGAGCTGAAATTCAGAAGACCAGTTGCAGACAAATGGAGGTAAGAAAGTGACAATACACCCACTCTTTGAAGAAAGATATGTAAATTAAGCTAAGTAGTATTGTCTTCTAGAAGAGGTAAGAAGGTGCTGTGTACAAAAAGTGTATATGCAAGCCTATATGTAAGAAGCAGGACTTTTCAGAGAATTGTTGGATTTGGGAGACTTGAGAGAATGAGAACCATCCAGAAGGACACAGATAGTGTGAAGACAGTATTTGCTTGGTTTTCACCATGCTGAATATTGGGGTCCTTAATGCTTTTCAGGGTCTTTTAAAAATGCAGCTGTTTCTAGATAGTACATTACAATAAGTTGATATGTTCACAAGGAGCTGTTCAGTTAGAAGAGCTGCAGGAATTTAGAAGTAAAAGCAGTGCTAAAATTATTTATTGCAATTTTGAAGTGTTGGACATGGAAGACTAGCAGGCGTTGTAACAGATTATAGGAACGTGCTTTATAAATCCTAATTCTCAAAGCTCTAGAAATCTTTATTCTTTTCATACATCTAAAGCAGAAAACTGTATAAAATGAGCTGAGACTGAGTTTTTGCTTGCTATTGACTGGTAGTAAGTTTCCAGAGTGAGCATCATAAACATCAGTTTGGGAAATTGCCAGTGACAGATGAAATTTTGTTTGGAAGTAGTGAAACTTTGCATTAGAAATGTGATTTCCTCTCATGTGTCCTAAGTTTTCCATTCACATTATGTACCTTTTTGAAAGATTGGTGATATGGTTAAGGTACTCTATCTAAATTCACCTTGTCTTTCTGGTAAAACTGTGACTTTTACAAAGAAAATGTTCAAGGTATTTTTTTTTTATAATAACACAATAAATTCTAATACTTACTTGATCCTTTTGGTTTAGATATATTTTAAGAAAATGAAAAACTCCTTTTTTTAACTTTATAGACTTGCTGATGAATGGGAAAATGATATGGGAGTTCATCCTTTAAAGTTTCCATCAGAAACATGTTTGGAATTACTGCTGATACTGGGTTTAAGTACCGCATCTCTTCCGCCTTCACTTCGATGCATGAAGTCTTTCCAGGTAAGGAACAGCTGCTATTTCAGTATAAAGGTGTTACTTTTAGGAAAAAGAGGGACTCCTGTGGCCTATAAACCCTTTCAGAGTAAAGGTTTATATCCCATACTTGTATGATTCTTCATTTTATTAAATAAAGCAATGGATAACTTCTTGTAGTGCTCAGTTTCTTTCAATTGTATTAAATGTAGATCAAGGCAGGAAATATCATTGGATTTTTAAGCAGTCAATCACTGTTTAAATTAAATTAGGTGTTTAAAGAAATTTCATCCAACTTAGGCCGGAGTAGTGAGAATCATTATATAAAATCTTGTTGGCTTAGGAAAAATAAAATCCTCAGCAAAACAGAAAGAATTTCCAGTGGTGAAAACCTGTAAAATTTGGAGTGAAGCATTCAGTTTTCTCCAGTGTTCCTCTGTATGTTACTGTGGAAGTTTTCAACAGTCATACAAGTTTTCCTAAAAAAACATTGTTGCAGGCATGTTAAATTGTGATTTATATTTGTCATGTGTCTGGAGACTAGGACTTTTACAAATGCAATACACAGACAACTGAATTCATGATGATGTGACATAGCAACTCAGCCTTTTTATGATGCTTGTCTTCTCTTTTAGTTACCTAGTCCATCAGTTGTGTATTGATGCAAATCTAAAGTAGGCCGCTGTTGAGCAGTAATCATACCTGAATCTGTGTTTGTTCTCACAGCTATAGAAGAATCATTGTCTTAGTGGGACTGAGTGTCCTTAACAGTTTGTAATATGAAATCAGGTAATTTCTATTTGGCCATACTTCCTGTTTGTACTTAAGGCCTGTTTTATTAGTGTTGCTGAGTTATGTTTACTGTAAAATAATCTTATTGTAGAACTTCAGAGCCAGAAGGAACATGGTCATAAGCCAAAATCAAGTAATAGATTTTAATAGAGTTAGTCATGTACAACTGCTGAAAACTCCTCTAAATGTTAGGAAATGAGTAAGCACCAGCATTGTCTGCTTGCTGTGCATCTTGTGATCTTGGAAACAGGGTATCTGTGTATGGTAAACACTTGGGTATGGTGGCAGCAATTGATCATTTCAATTTATTATTTTTAGGTCAGAATTGTTACTCTGTTGTACTTTCAGAGGCCATAAAATTGAAGAATCTCCTAGATACCAGCAGTCAGATCTCAACAATTAGAAATTTCAAGAATTGGCCAGTACTAGTTATCCATGCAGTTGAATGGTCCATATGTTTCCTATTAAGAAGTGAACATTTTGGTTGTATAATCCAGTAGGATATATTCCTTATTGATTACATTGCCAGTAATCTGTGGTAAAATCTTCTTTGCTTTACACATGATAGATTAAATAGGAGTCTCTTCTTGTATGCTGGGGCTGTATTTCCTGTATTGTTTCTGTGCTAGCTCAGTCCCGGCTTGTGAAAGTTCTGAAACCTGCTCTGATAAGATAATGCTGTATTTTGCCAAGTGGAAGGAAAGGAAAATGGTTTTTTTGATAGACTTCTATGACTCCATCTGTCATTGCCAGACAGTCAATATCACCAAGTGTTTGTCCTAGAGGGCAGACTCTGTCCAGGGAAGTATTGTTTTATTTATTTTTGTCCTTGCAAATCTTGTTTGGATCTCAATGAATCCATAAAGCAGAAACAAAGTTTGCCCAAGTATTTCACTTACACTTTACAATTGTTTGTCAGTCTTAAAATTTCTTTTTTTTCCTGGTTTGTTTCTTTCTACTCATGTTTACTTTCTGTATAGAAAATATTAGAATTATGTGTCCTAGTTTTTCTGCATTCTGCTTGGGAAAAGTTGGAAAGTCCTGTAGAGACCTCAAATAATGATATTAAATTGTGCTTTTCCTGAGCATAAGATCTCGCTTTATCCAAAATACTGAAGATTTTAAGTCAAACAGGGAATAAGAAAAGGGCACTAATTGAAAACTGGTAATTCATGTGTCTTAGTGGAGTAATGGCAAAATGACAAAAACTGATTTTGTTTTATTTTGTGGTAGACATATATCTGGCAGTAGCTGGAAAAAAAATTAAAACATTGTAATTCTATATTACAATAAAACTATTTGAACTGAAAATAATTGCAGATTTTCCTGGTATGGCACATGGCAGTCTGGTTCAACATGGGACCAGGCTCTCACAACTGAATGCTGCAGGAGTTAGGAGGAAAAAGGACCCCAGAAAATACCAGAGTTTTGTCCTTTCATAAGTGTTTCCACTGTTTGACATGTGGTGAGGAGCTAAATAGTCCATTACCTTCTACTGGTGCTTTTCTTTAAGTTTTAATACAATATTTGGTTACATGACTTGCAGCTATATATGTACTGATCGGACAGTTACAGTTTAACACCTCATACCATGTCAGTATAGCTTTTAAAAAGCATGTTGTTTTAAATTAAGTAACCAAAAGTTATCTTGCCCTCACCCATGTTTTCTGAGAATGTATTTACCCTCTCTCCCAACTATATTACAATACTGCAGTGTTGGCAAGCCAAAATTTTAGTTGGTATACGTATGCATTGGATGATGTTTAGGCTGTAAAAAGCACACAAAGGAAATGTCCTTAGTTGCTAATAATCTGTAATAAACTCTGTTCTGCCTTGTGCTCTAGAAGTGCTCTCTGGGACTAGCTTAGCAGACTCCTTATCTGTGCTGAGACATAAATTACATTTTATTTTACAATGGTGTGCTACTGCTTAGTAACATAATATTTGAAATCACTTTTCAATTCTGTTTTGACCCTGGAAAGATCTTTCAGTGTGATTTATGTTGCTGGAGGAGCCTGGAAGAGAGGAGCAGGAGAAGAGTGTGTTACATAGCACTCTGCTGAGTTTAAGGTGCTCACTACAGCCCGCTTTTAAGCTCACCAGACGGTTAATCCTAGTTACTAGATTTTCTTTTGCTCATCTCTCATTTTACCTGTGCAATTGCATTGATATTTTTCTGGTGGACTTTGGAGAGTTAAGTCTTAGGAAGCTTGAGCCTGGAAACTGGGGGATCAAAGTGGATAGACCACTTCTTGCTGGTTGATGGCCTGCCCCCAGGTTTACTGGAGAACATGTTTTTTCAGCCTTGACTTGCACCATCCCAGGCTTGTAATCCGTCACCCATACTAAGGATGTCTTAGGGCAAGGGAATAGGATTGACTGAGGCACTTGATACTTATCCTGGAGCAATGAAGAAAGCAGTAAGGAGGGAGAGAGGAGTTTGCTACTAGAAGATTAATTTTGCTTTAGGTTGCTTTTGCTCTGAGCATTGTTTTGCCACTTTCTCTTCAGCTCCATTACACGGCACAGAAAGCCGTGTTACCTTATTACACTCTTAATCTATCTGACTCTCCACCCACCTGAGCTGTCAGCCCTTTGCTTTAGGAAGGGTTGAGCTTTACTTACTGTATTATTCTTAATACGTGCAAACACTTGTAGACGGCACCCACTTGAGTTACCATGTACTTTATCACAGAACTGCTCAGCTGCTACTTCTCAGCGCAGTCTGGGAGAATGTTGTGGTCTTTTAGAGCCTACAGCACAAAACAGTTAACACAGGGAGATGCTTTAAAGTGACAAGTAATCTCTGCTGTGTTTTTCTAACCTTATCTCATCTTTCTCTGAATTCAGGCACAGTGAACAGAACATGTCCTGGATATTGAATTCTTATGATGATTTATGGGGCTGTTGAGCACATTTTCTCGTGCTGTTGTTATTGTGGGAAACCAAGCATTTTACTTCCCCTCTCAAGGCACTATTCATAAGGCTACAGACTGTAACAACAATTTTCAGAGTTAAACAGATCATAGCTTTATTTTTACTTTTACAGTTGTATGAAATTGAAGGAAGATTGTGATTAAGAACTTCTAAGCCGTTTCAAAAGTTTGTTTCAGGTACCTCTTCATAGTCTTTGGAGCTGCACCCAGTGCCACTGGTAGTTTGCAGCACACTGTCTGCTTTGGTTAGGAGAAGTGAAGCAAAAAATAAACCAAAAAAAATTTTCATTCTTCCATTGCAGTAAGAATTCCTAGTGGTGTCTCTGAAAGAAAAACTCCATTTGCAGTTATTTTGCTTTCAAAAAAATGAGAAAAAAATGTTTCTCATAGAACAACCTGTTCTATGTCATTTTAGTTCTCTGTCATTTAAAGTCTCTTAATAAAGTACAGAAAGCTTGCTAAAGGCAACAGGTTTAGTAATACAGAGCACAAGTTGCTCAGAAAACATAAGAATGAACAAAAGCAGTATTCATTATAGTTTAATGGCTCTAGGGTATGAGTTTCCAAAGACTCATAGAAAGTGAAATGTAAAATTAGTGCTGTCTCTCAGGTCTATGCATGGTTCAAACTAAAATGTCCCTTGATGTTCTGTGTTTTTTAGTACTGATATTTTATTTTTTATGTGTGTCTATATATATAAAAAGCACTTGCAGGATTGTTTATCAGAAGAAGTTAGCTGAAGATAGAGGACACTTGCAGATGCACCTGTGTTTTCTGACAACCCTTTTTGAAGCAAACAGCTGAGTAAAATTTAGAAAAATCTGCTGAGCTCAGCTCCTCCATTTGTTCTGGGCATTTGAAGCTGGAGAAGATGCACAGATTCTTTTAAGCTGGACTCCACTCTCTTTGAGCACTGTCAAACCACAGCAAAGACAGGACAGAGATCTACTCTGGTTCAAAATGATTCATGCCATAGTCATATAAGAATGAAACTATCAGGAGTGAAGGAAGGGCTTCTGAAATATTGTGCCTTTTATTAAACTATTCCAGAATGGAAAAATAAATAAGTCAATTTCTGCAGTACAATTGCTTCTTATCTTTTTAAACATTTTTAAAAACACATGCCATTACTTGCATACTAAGGATCTGCCTCAAAATGAATTATGGATCTGAATATATATCCTCTGTAATATTTCACAGACAAAGGATGGCTTCCTAAATACTATTGGATTTTTTTTACAATTAAAAGGACTTTTAAAATATTTCTCTGGAGCTTGTGAGTGCTTATGTGTCTGAAACTTCTGAATGAACATTGACAGTAATATGGAGCAACCACTGCAAGTACATTTCAGTCTGTTGAAATACAGTAATTTTTGTTTCCCTTAACTGCTGTGGTTTACATAATGCAAACTACAATGAGCAAACCCAGTGTAGTTAGTGTCAGGCTCTTTTGGCTGTTCCTATTTCCCCCAAAATAAAGGTACTGATTTTTGCAGATTCGCATAAAAGTCCCTTCTGCGTGCTTTTTCCAGCTTTGACTAACTCAGATAGGTTGCCAGAATGACATAGAAGGATTTTTTTTTCTGTTTTAATTGTGATCATTATGTGTAAGTTTTTAAGTTCAGTTTAAAACAATTTATTTCAAATTGGAAATAAGTACCCAAGCCTTGCATATGAAAGCAGATGTAGTTTTGTAAAACATGCATACAAATATTTCATTGACTTGAAAGTAAAAGAAGTTATAACATGTATACTTGGGAAGTTTTTTATGTTTGTCTGCATTTGCTAAGAGCCATAATAAATCTGTTGGAATGCTGCTGAATAATTTGGAAAAATTATAAAACTGCATTGAACAAATGCTGACAAGAGCAAATGATATTAAGAGAGTTAGTGCTTCAAAGACAAATCTGAGCATTTCTTTGCAGAATGATAGAGATTTCTATGTTCAATTAAGAGATTATTGTTTTTCTTGTCTGCTGCTTAATTGTCCAATATTAAGTTGATTTATATTATGTCACTCAGGTTATCTTACTTGGTTTTCACTGTAAGCTGCCTTTTAAAAGTATCTCTGGAGTGTTCAGGCATATTTCTTGGACTTTGAGACTATCCATTTCTTTTAGCACTAATTCTTGGACCTTCAAACTGAGATGGAACATTTTTTTAATTGAACTATAATTTGTATTTTCAAGTCTTTTTTGAACCTGTACCAAAAATATCACATGCTGATTCTGCATAAGCTTTATTAAAACGTAATGTCTCCTGGCTGAGAACTGTTCAGCTCTGCTTATTGAACAATGACCTATGGGTCATTATGTGCTCCTCTGTGACTCATCCATATCTGCAGCACAGGCTCTCATTTCTAGGCTATGGGTTTGTAATATCTGGGGCTGCTTTGGACATGCTGATGGGAACATGTTACATCACTTACGTAATATGAGGCATGGAAATGGAAAATGGAAAGGAGCTGCCCATCTGTATTGGCCTGAAACAGAACAAAATCAGTCATGTGCAGACCTATGCTGAAGCTATGAATGGGGAAAATGGAAGCCTGGCTTACTTGCGAAAACAAAATTTTGTCATTACTTCAGTGTTCAGTGATGGAGAATCAGAACCTGACTTCAATGACCCTACACTGAATTTCAAAATTTTTCATCTTTTTCTCAGAAGACGTAAATGCTTCTTTTTTTTCCAAGTTCTCCACTAGAGAAGAAATCAGAGAGAGCAAACCTGGGCATATCTTAAGTAGTAGATTTAATTACAAGAAACACATGAGCTCCAAATGGGAAGCAGTGGACATGTAGCACACAGACAAGTGTCTCCTCTTGAAGTACAGCCTTCTGCTGCTTGAGAGGGAAGATCTGCCAGAGGAACAACTCATTTGTGTGCAATTCCCTTTGCCTAGAATATAACAAAAGCCACCTGTTATATAAGCATCTGGTAATACATGCCAAAGCAGTTTTCTTAGGAGAGGAGCTCAAATATGTCATTGTAATAGTATGACCCTGGCTGAATGCCAGCTGCCCACCAAAGCTGCTCTATCACTTCCCTTCTCTGCTTTACAAGGGAGAGAAAATACAGTGAGCAGCTCATGGGTCAACAGTAAGGACAGGGACTCACCAGTTTCTGTCATGGCAAAATAGATTTGATATGGGGAAATTAATTGAATTTGTTAACAGTCAAATCAGAGCAGGATAATGAGAAGTGAAACCAAATCTTAAAAACACTTGCCCCCCACTCCTCCTTTCTCATGTTTAACTTTATTTTCATTTCTCTACCACCTACTCCCAGCAGTGCAGGGATATAGGGAGTGGGGGCAGTGGTCAGTTCCATCACATGTCTCTGCTGCTCCTTCCTCCTCAGGCAGAGGACTCTCTCACTTTTCCCTTGCTACAGTGTGGGTTCCCTCCCATGGGAGGCAGTTCTCCATGAAATTCTCCAACATGGGTCTGTCTCACAGGCTGCAGTTCTTCATTGACTGTTCCAGTGTGGGTCCCTTCCTTGGGGTGCAGTCTTTCAGGAACAGGCTGCTCCAGTGTAGGTCGCCCATGGTGTCACCAGTCCTGCCAGGAAAGCTGCTCCTACATGGGCTCCTCTCTCCCCAGGGTCACAGGTCCTGCCAGGAGCTTGCTCCAGTGTGGGCAGCCCACAGGGTCACAGCATCCTTCAAGCATCATCTGCTCTGGCCTGGGTTCCTCCATGGGCTGCAGGTGAATATCTGCTCCAGCATGGCCTTCCGTGGGCTGCAGGGGAACAGCTGCCTCACCACTGTCTTCAACACAGGCTGCAGAGGAATCTCTGGGAGCACCTCCTCCCACTTCTTCATTGACCTCGGTGTCTGCAGAGTTGTTGCTCTCATATAACCTCATTTCTTTCTCTGGCTGCTGTTCTACAGCAGGTTTTTCTTCCCCTTCTTAAATGTTATCCCAAAGACACTACCAGCATTGCTCGTAGGCTTGGGCTTGGTGACTGGTGCCTGTCCTGGAGCCGGCTGGCATTTGCTCAGCTGGACCAGGGGAAGTTCTAGCAGTATCCCACAGAAGCCACCCCTGTAGCCCCCTGCTACCAAAACCTTGCTGTGCAAACCCTATACGGTCATTTAGCATTTAGATGTGAATTACAGTTAATTGCAAGAATCCAGTCTAGCTGGGCTGGTATAGTCCATGTACCAACTGCTAGAAAGGAGTGAAGACAGAACTAATTAGGAATGAAAATGCCTGATTGGTGCCACTCTTTTTTTCCCCCCAGTTTTCATCTATTGTGAACTGTCTGCTTTTACCAAGTAAATTTGAAATGTAAAAGTGTAGCTGTTATGCGCTAATTATTGAGTAGTTGTGAAGGGAATGTACTATTAAACACAAACAGAGAGTTTGTCTTCTTTATCAACAGGTACCACCCTGTAAGTGTGTTACGGAAAATACAAATACTTGTGTTTTATGTACCTGAATATATACATAAAGAAGAGTCTTATGGGAGGTCTGATACACTTGTAGAACATCCATTTCTGTTTATTAATTGATGCTGTTGCCTTTGTGACTGAGAAACAAGCTCTGATCAAAAGACATACTTAGCCCTGTGCACGACCAAATACTGTAATGTATATTCAACATGGTTTGTATAGGGCTGCTTCCTTCCAAAACCTTGGCATCTCCAAGTTAGTCTTAGCTTGTAATTAATAGCTTGACTTAAGTGAGATGTAAGCTTCAAGGTCATATCTAAAAATTTACAGAAATCAGGTTATCAGCTACGCAGAGCTCTGTTGCTTTGAAAATAATACTGAATTACTGGACAACAATGATTCTATAATGGAAATTTATCTTAAAATTTCCTGTTGTTATGCTGTGTGTTTTGTGAATGGGTATTGTTATGGAAAGCTACAGCATTGTTCGTTTCCTTTAAGAGGCTGGATTGAAGCTTTGAAGCTACTTAGAATGTCAAGAAAGCTGTGCATAAAAACAGATGTATTTATAAAGATGCTTCTTAGAAGGTCTAAAAGTGATTTAAAAATGGATAAATCCAACTTTGTTAGATTTCAGCTGGAATAGGCATAATGTTCTCACAGATGACAAAATTTTGCGGGATTGTGAAGGAGGATGTCACTAAATTCTAGCATTTTATTGATAGATGGGTCAGCTTGCCAAGGCATTTATTGCAGCTCAAGAATGTTATGTGTTAAAGAGTTGGAAACAATAATGATGTCTTCAAGGAGACAAATGGACAAATATACAGAAACCTGCAAAGCCAGAGCATAATAATAGAATCAATGGGTTGACTATGATAAAGTACCTGGTAGATGAAAAGGAAGAGCGTTGTTAAGTTCTCTTCTTTTTATTGCCAGTTGAAAATGAGTGTAGAATGGATCTTTTGGTGAAGTAGTCAGTAATGCCTCCAGTGAGAAACATACAATTTACCTTCCCTCAGAAGTAGAAGACCATCATGCAATTGCAGTGTCAGTAAAGAGAGCAATGTGCTCTCAATCTCTGTGCTTAAGTCATAGGTTTGTGCTCTGGGAATGGTGGCTGATGACAAAAGGTAGAGCTTGAAAGCTCTTACTTCTTAAGGAAGAAAATGCTAGTTTTGGATTTTAGGAAAGCTAGAATGGGCAGAAACATGGCATGGAGAAACAGGTCACATCACTGTCTGTCCAGAGGCAGGTAAAGACCTGAAGGGAAGGTAAGAGTTTGGATGGACCAACTAAACTACCCTTTGGTAGGCTGGTGCTGTAGCCATTGGCATACATCAGCACAGTTGTGACTGTGCAGAAAGAAGACAAAATTTTTCCATCAGCTCTAAGTTGCTTGCTGCTTTGACCAGCAAAAAAGTTCAGTTGTGTGAATATTAATTTGTCATAGCTCTACTACTTTTGAATTAAACAAGCTCTTCTACACATGGGAGTGTGAGGAGGTATCTCAGCCTCTGTGTTTTATAGAGATCCTGAGGTAAGATTTGTAGTACTCATGTGGGAGGAGGACAGAGAAGGTCAAAAGGGTATATAAGCATTACCACAGCCTACTGAAATAAGGAAACTGTTTAGGCTTCAACAGAAAGCTGTTATGCCTTGAGGAGAAACCTAGCAACCATTTAGCAATATGTGGAAAAACTTGCAGGAATCTGAAGATGCTGTAGCTGAGTGAGATCACAGGAGTGTTGGGTGGGCAGAATGTGAGTGCTGTTTGGAATTTTGCCAGGGGTTCTGGTTAACGTTTATCTGTCTCCAAGTAGCTTGACATGTAAAATGGGAAGTGATTCTGCCTTATGGAAAAAAAAAAGTTTTAAAAAAATATTCCCATATCACTAATGTGAGTTATAAAATCATGGTATATAGAGAAAAAGAATATTTTAAGACACCAGTTCCCAGTCTTCATTATTTTTGTGAGCTGTGGCATTGCGAATTGATGAAACAGATCAGGGAACTATATTCCTTCTGTTGATTTTAGTGAACTTGAGTCTTATAAGGAAAATAGAAGGGGGAAAAAGGATTAAGTACCTTGGCTACATGGAAAATGATCTTGCCTGCAAACTTTTACTATTTTGGCTCACTATATTGGTTCAGTCCACTTCCAAGTTCTTCCAGAATGCCTGGCATTTCTGAATACGATCCTGAAAATTGCTGAACATTGTACTGTTCAGATACTCTCGTTTTCTGTGACTGGTACCACTGACCCTAGTTTTGGTTCTTATCGATAATTATATGCTGCATAATTCAGTTGTACATAGAAGTTTTTCTTGCTGTTGATGCTCCAGTCTGATACATTTTCGATTTTCTTATGTCCCGCCAAATTAAAAAAAAGGTTATTATTGTGTAATGGGGGTAACTATCTAACACACCAGAGAGCTTGCTGCTTATTTTTTATTATATGTTTTTGTGCAAAGTCTATTCCGTTTATAATTTGCCAGATTTTTAGAAATTAAATTCTAGGACTGTCTTGTTTTTCCCTTTATTAACAACTTGGAGTTTTCTGCACTGATGAGTTTCTGTGTTACTGTCTCATTTCTATTAGCTACAAATTTACTTTGTTTCTGTATCATTTAGGAGCGGACAGCCCTGTAGTTCTCATGCCTTTTCACTGGTTAGAAACTAACTTTTAATGCTCACAGTTGCCTGATTATATTTGCCTATTTTCATGTAAGGTAGAACAACTGAGGCTAGGAGGGTAACAACAGGGCTTTATATTCTACTTTGTAACAAATTAGAATCAACTTTACTTCTTAAATTAATAAATAAAAAGTGCTTGCTGAGCACACAGAAACCTTCATAGTTCAGGTTGGATTCTCTGCTTCCACAGAAAGGAAGTGCATTTTCAGCTGTATTTTTAGGGAGCAGTAGCTAGTGACTAGTTAAATTAATCAGAAGTGTCTATTCTCCATGATTATCCCGAGGATATATTCCATGAAGTGACTGCTTTTTCTATTTTAAGGTGAGATGTATGACTAAATAGTGTCTGTATTCTGTTCTGTGAGCTTTTACCCACTTCTTCTACTCTATATTTTCTACATGTTTTTGCCCGCTTGTGTACTGTTCTTTTTAAATCTGGACTTCATCCTGGTATCAGTGAAGGAGGTTAAGAAATTTTCAGTTTGAAATATCCAACCTAGAGTTCCTTGAGAAGACATTCAAGAGCAAATAAAATGAAATCCATGAGACATCCCATATAGCTAGTAAATCCTCAGGGGCTGAAATTTAAACATATAAGTAAATGCTAATTTTAAGTAAAGTTTTCTCTGCTCAAGTGCTGCTGCTAATGGAGAGCTGGAATTTGAGAAGTACTCCACTGCTCTAGCAGTGCACTGAGGCTCTGGACTCTCTTAGAAGGAGCCAGGATTCTGGTGAGGCCACGATTTGATAAGATGTGAAATAAAAGGGAATTTTGATGTATGTGAATAAGAATAGTGGGCTATGTGGCTTAATGCTAAGACTGGTTTTGAAAGAGCTACTGAATCTACTGAGTAGATGTTTTTTTAAGCCACTTCTGTATGAGGAGTTTGGAAGGAGACCATTCTTCCATTTGCCTGGTATTTGGATCATTTTCTGAGGACTCTAGCATTCAACAAGGTTGTATCTGCAACACCAGATTTAAATGAAGCAGAGCTCCAATTCCACCTGGAAATGATTGTGTTCCTGTAATTTAGTTAAAAGGAACTGTCAGAAGTGAGACACTGTTTACGTATTTTAAGTGTAGCTCAGAAGCTGAAGAAAACCCTGGTGATGCTTATTAGCTAATTGTTTTATTTCAGACTTTCCTGTGAAGGCAAAGCATGCATTCCTGATACAAAACAATGAAGGAGTCAAGTGGGACTCTTTTCAACAGTACAATACTGCCTAAAGTACTGATAAATATTTAAGTGCAATGTCACTGTGGGATTATACTACTTTCCCAACCTACATTCAGATAATTTACAGTGCAGCTGAATGCCTGATTAAATCTTTGAAAATAATTCTCAAAAGAACCCATAATATTTTTTTACAAGAAGGTAATCATCTTGAAAAAGATGCAAGTCACAGGAAAAAGAATTTCATGTAAAGGCATTATCTTAATCTCCCATGCTGCTCTTGATTATGCAGAAATTACTTGCCAGTCCATTTTTAGTCATTGCAATAAAAATTGCCAGTACTTTGGATTACCTAGTGTTTGCATTCAAATGAACAAATACTGAGTCGTTTTGAAAGTTAGGCAATCATTCAGGGTGTCCACCTGAAGATTTAGGGGCTTTTTTCTTATCTTGTAAGCTTAAAAATGCCAGTGATGGTCCCTTAGTAGTTGTAGGTTTGCTTTAATTAGTTTGTGTGGTATTATAGAAATGCACCTGAGGTGTTTGTGGTAATAGCTCAACATTGTAGGCAAGGACTCAAACCTATTGAAGTTAATATCAAAACTCTCCTTGGCTTCAGTGGTGCAGAACTGGCCTGTAAATGAATAAACCAGCCAGCTGGATATATTGGAGAGAAATAATTATTGCAGACTCTCTGAAAGTTCCTCATTAACATTATTGCATGTGAAATTTGCAAGCAAATGCTTGAAGCTAATCTCTGGTAGCTATTTATTAGACAAGTGAATTAATAACTGTGGCTGCTGGTTCATGAACACGGTTTTCTGTTTGGGTTTTTGTCCTTTCTTTGTAGACTTCAATCAGTATAAATGATTTAAAGGCTTCACTCCACTAGGTGGGAAAAAGATGCTTAAAGTGTAGTACTTGCTTATACTCTGCAGTTATTGATATGATGTAATATTTTTACACTTGGGTAAGTATAGATTTGGAATAAAAGAATTTAATTAAAACTGAATAAATGCTCCTCATAAGGGGAAAATTCTCTATTTCATTAATGCTTCATGCTTCTAGCAGTTAACTAATTTAATTTTACTCCTGATGTTCAAGGTCTGTGCTTTCCTTTCCTTCTGTCTTTAAGTCTTGCTGACTTTTAAAAAGGTTTTGTTTGTGTTTTATAGTTGGGAAGAGAAGATCACCCAGAGATACAAGAAAGGGAAAAGTGCAAAGCATTTTTTTTCTTTAGTTGGACTTTGTGTAATACACAGAGGACATGTATCTATGACTGTGCATAAAATGTATGTAATTTTAAAAATGAGAGGTTTGGAACAAACTCTGAGATTTAAAGGCTACAAAGCCAATTTTAAAAAGTGAGCTAAGATTAAAAATGAATTATTTTAAATAGTTTTAGGTAGGTAGGATCAGTCATAAGGTGGGTAGGATCAGTCACATTATAAAAGTAATCCTTGCACTTACCAACAACCATGCTCAGCTAATTTGGCTTGCTAAGGAAATTGGAGGTTTGGAGGGATCAAAATCCCTTTTGAGATTTTTTTTTTTTAGTTTATTTGTGGGTGAAGTACAATAGAATTTTGGTATAAAATGCTTAAATTCAGGATACAGAGTGAGCAAGATAATGCAACAAATGTTCAGTGTGAATATCTGTTCATATTGTGTGTCAAGCAGTAAGGGGTTTAGTGTGAGAAGTCCAAGAGAATGATTGTTTTTGAGTTTGATGCAAACAATTTTTCAGTTTTGTTTTGTTCACTAACTGGGTACAGTTGTATGAAAGGTTGTCATGCATAAATGTTAAGTGCCTGGCTTCAGCCTTTGGTAGTTCTCAATATTTTTCTTCTAAAGCCTGTAAAATTCTGAACAAGCTCAGGTTGTATCATTCAGACCTTAAGGTCATGCTGTGATTTTCAACTTTGGATCTTGTGCATTTCTAATTTGTTCTTGATTATCATCTTTTTATGTTTCTACTAATGTATGCTATTTTTCATTCTTTTCACTTTGTCAAATGCTATTTTTTTTATAATGCAGGTAATTTACTGTGTTACAACAGCATATTTTTTAGTGGTCATGACCTAAGGAAGAAGTTTTAAACAGTATTTTGTAAGTCTTACAGGAGACCAATGTACTATAATAATTATACTTCAATAATCTGGAATAAAACCTCAAGGGAGCTCCAGTGCAAACTTTGTTCATATATACTTGTCCTTGATTGGCTTAAAGAAAAAGAAGAAAAAGAATTGAAAGAATCCAGAAAATTGATTCTCCTTGAAGATCATTAATGTTTTCTAAAAAGAAGTTAAAAATTAACATAAAAGTGTCATTGTTAAAGAAATTGTGCTAGCTTTGTTTTGAATAATAAGATTTTTATCAATACAAGAAAAGTTCTCATAATAGTAAGACCTAATTCTTATTTTGATCTGAAACTGGAAAGTATTCTATCACTGGAAAACAGACAAAGAAAAAAGGGGGGAAAAAAGAAGCTTGAAGAGAATAATATGGATTGCATGGAACCACAAGCTGAAGGGCAGATTCATACTATATTGTAATATAAAGAAAAGAGATTGCAGAGGAGCAGGGGAGAAGAGAAGGCAAGTCAACCAAAACTACAAAATACTATTTGATTCTGAAGCATTTTCTGTCCAGTATTTGACTAAAATATCTTTCAAGTGAATGAAAGAAGTTGGTATTTAAAAGGAAAATTAATCAGCAAAATGAAGAGGGAAAGTGAAATTTGCACTGCATCTAAACTACCCAAAAAGAACAGATTAGAAAAAGTCCTGTTTGTAGGTTTTATAAAACATTGGAATTATTTGTTTTCAAGGATGCCCTAATTACCACTTTGTTAATTAGCTGATTCACTTTGAAAATGTGTGCAACAAAATCACATTTGCAGAGTCACAGAGTCATTGAGGTTGAACGTGACCTCTTGCTACCATCCAGTGCAACCCCCTAATAAAGCACAGTCAGCAAGAGCAAGTTGCCTGGGACCATGCCCAGCCAGGTTTAAATAACTGCAACGACGGACACTCCACAATCGTCCTGGGACACCTGTGCCAGTGTTCTACTGTCTTTATAGTTAAAAAGTGTTGAGAAGGAATTTCATGCTCTATAATTTGTCCTTATTGTCTCTTGTCCTATTAGTGGACAGTACTGGCTCTCTCATCTTCACTCCCTCCCATCAGGTATTTTTCACACTGGTGTGATCCCCCTGGACCTTCTCCTCTCTCCCCTCCCCTCCCCTCCCCTCCCCTCCGTCACAGCTCTCAACTTTTCCT
>JAWWLZ010000118.1:82009638-82031888 GCA_035041345.1 Poliocrania exsul
GTATTTCTCTGTTAAGACCTGTGGTGGTGCATCCCCTCCCGCTCCTTTCTTTTGTAAAACTCCAGACTATACATAGTACCCTGTTCAGGGTTTTTTTCATTCTTTTCTTCTTTATGGCTGAAATACTGTAAGAGGTGCAGTAGCAGCAGTGTGTCACCGCTTTCCTTTTCTGGGAAAGATACAGAAGCCTTATTTACGCTGTTCAGTTGAAATGGATTCCCAAGAGTGCAAAGAAATGTAGTGGTATGAGGACTGCAAAAACACAACAAAGGCTTAGACTGACATGACTTCCAGGAAATGGGCCTGGAGCAAGTTCTGCTGTGACAGCAGGCTGTGTGTGTGAGTGGAGAATGGCCCATTGGAGAGCAAGTCTGTGAGAGGGTGGCAGACTTGCCCTTCTCTCATTCAGCATTGTGCCACACCTTTCAGCAAGGCTGGGAAGTTTTTAGAAGCTGCATATTATGCTTCCATTTGGGATGCCAAGCATTAATTTCTTTTCATGTCTCTAGCTTTAGGATACAGCTACCATGCTGCAAATGGACACAGCAGCTTCCAGAGCCTTGTTTAGTTTTAGGTTATTGTGTGTTTCCCAATTGTCCATGCAAGTATGTGCTTAAACAAATGGCTTACCTATAGCAGTTTAAAACCACTTGAACCACTTGATGCAGAAATGTATATGCTGCTCCAATTGCCTTATTAGTTTGAAGTTTGGTGTGGTAGTTACTACAGTAAAACCCAAATATAATCTGGTGTTGACTAAGACAATCCTGAATTCCGTGGGGTTTGTAGCCTGATTTGCTTTGTATCAGTAATTGCAATGCAACATTAATATCAAGTCACATCCCTCACTACAGTTTACATTCAAGAGAGAAAGTATATGTAAGACTAACAAAGATAAATAATACTGCTATTTCTGTGCTCATCTTAATGATGAGGACCACAAGAAGTAACGTCTGCAGTGGTAATAAAAATAGTATAGGCTAATGAGGACAGCTTGGCAGAAAACATAATAAAGCTGTGAAGTTTGGGAACTTGTAGATGTAAAGAAGCAAAAGATTAATAGCCATCTCATTCTGAAACAAAACCAACCCGAAAAACCTTTTCCTTTATTTCACACAAAGAACTACTTGATCTAATTTTTTTTTTTTAAATGGGTTGTCTTCATAGAAAATAAAACATGCAGAGATTTATTTTCTACTGTTTTTGCAAGCTGCTTATGGTTTTCTTTCTAAAGTTTTAGTGGACTTGCAACTGTTATGTTAGCAAAAAGATAGTTTGCAGTACACGTGCACAGCCTGGGACTTCTCAGGGATCTCTTGCTTTTTCTCATTTATCTCTGGCGTATTTCAAATCTAGCTTCATTCTTATCAGAAATTAATACTTTTAGGCAGGATTAGTTGAAAGAATACATGCTGATTTATAGACTGGTTTATTTCATAAATCTCAAAGTGACGTTACCAGATTGAGAAATTGTATTTAAAAAAATAAATCCTTCCTTTGTTTGCAATTAATTCCAGTAAGCAATTGAATGAAAGAAATCTAATTCTCTTTTAGCTTGGTTGTTTTCGTTATATTTCATATTTTTGCCATCTTGGACAGAAGAAAGTAATTCATCAGAGTGATGTTCTAATCAGTTTCTTCCTGCACTGTTGCTGGTTGCCTGGGAGAAGAGACAGACCCCTACCTGGCTACAACTTCTCTTCAGGTGGTTGTAGAGAGTGATAAGGTCTCTCCTGAGCCTCATTTATCCAGGCTAAGCACCCCCAGGTCCCTCAGCTGCTCCTCACAGCACTGGTCCTCCAGTCCCTTCTCCAACTCTGTTGTCCTTCTCTGGACCCGCTCCTGCACCTCAGTGTCCTTCCTGAATTGAAGGGCCCAGAACTGAAAACAGCACTTGAGGTGTGGCCTCACCAGTGCCGAGTACAAGGAGACAATCACTTCCCTAGTCCTTCTGGCCACTCTATTCCTGATACAGGCCAGGATGACATTGACCTTTGGACACATTTTTGTTTGAAATCTTTTGTTTTTCCCCATAGTAAAGTATTTAAGACTTGCCACCCTAGTGGTATGAAGTTTTCCTGCTGTGAGCACAGGCTGATGGTTCCTTGGTTTGCTTAGCCCAAAAATGCGAAAAAGGGTAATTACATAAAGCACTTTTTCGTGGTCTGGTGCATACTCAAAATCAGGCTTCTCATTGCATGGCATTTAAAACATGTTAGGAAACTTTCCCTATCTGAGAGAACCTGGAACAATTATTTTTGTCATGTCATGATAAGTGGCTGCCACTGATTGGCTGTGGAGGGGATGTTAGAGCAACCAAGTCTACTTGCATGATCTCTGTGCCACAGGGGAAACAGGCACCCAGTGACCTAAGGTTCAGCAGCTATCCAGAAAGCATAGAGTACAGAAAAAAAGAACTAAACATCAGTGAAACAGAGTACAACTTTGCTGTTGAAGTATAGCCACAGAGTTTACCCTTTTAGGGCAAGTAAATACTACACTGTCAGGGTAGGAACCTCAATGATCAATGGATTTGTTGATCTTGGAGTTCTTTTCCAGTCTTAATAATTCTGTGATTTTATCTCTGGCTCCACTCATTCTTCTAGTAGTGAATACACTGCCTACCTCTCCAATTTCCTCTAAAAATGCCTTTAATCTCCCCCAAAGCAGCCCAGAGATCTAGGGATAATATGCAACAGCTTGGTAACATTCAAGTCTGGAAAAGACAGCTGCTTTTTTATGGGTCTGTGGATTCAGTGGGAGCAAGTGTAAATATAGCAGTTAATGTTCTCTCACGTCTCTGCTCATCTAATGCCATCTGCTTTGTGTCCATTCATTCACACTGGTGCCAAAATGTATTTCTGGAACAGGTTATGTGTGCATCAGCAGACTTGATCCCAAATTGTTAGGTGAGAATGAATATATAAACTGTGGGTATATATGAATATATAAAACTATGGGTAGGCAGGTGAACTCTTAAGATTTAATGTGGCTATTAATAATCAGCCACTGCCAATAGTTGATAATACACAGGGTAATGGCAGCAGTCTGCTTCTGGTGGAGGTGCAGGAGTGGGAGGAGCACTGTTGCTCCTCAGCGAAGACCTTGTTCCTCTGACTCCTCTGTCCCTTTTCAGCAGCTGTGGCAACACCAAACTTTGAGAAGAGTTTATCAGAAATCAAGTATTTATAGAGCTGGGACCTACACATGGAGCTGATGCTTTAAACCTCCCACTCACTGATCTATCTTTATGTTTTGGGAGTGACAAATGTGTCAGGCAGGGTTATGGCCTTCTCTGTCTGTTTGTGCATGTTGTCCCTGTGGTGGTATCAGTGCATTATTAAGTATGGGGATAGGGGATATGTAGGCTCAGTTATATTCACACAAACATCATTATATCACATTCTCTGATTCTTTTTTCAAGGTATTTTATGTACAAGGTACCTTAATTGCACTATAATTGCAACCACCTAAGCAGTTGTACTAGCTGTAATTATTAAGGCTTAAACCATAACACTTAGCAATAGCCATAGCTTTTGTGACAGTACAAATCTGTATGTGAAGTAGACTGGTCTGAGGCTTTGAAATATATGTTATCTTCCAAATCCAGCCGTACATGTGGAAAAAACCAACACTATTCTCAGCTTTTCACTGTCTTTTCCATCAGAGATTAGTCCCTCCCCTGTGATCTGCCAGCAGAATTGTTTGTGCAAGCCCTCCCTTTCTTATTTCTAGGATAAATCAATCTAGTTAGTGCAGACTACAGTTAGGCATATCAGTCTGATTTCACCAGACACTAGGTAGAAAGCTTGAAATGATGTTTTGTGGGGAGAGTGGAAGGCTAACTTGCAGCAGAGGCATGCCACGGCCCTGTGCTATGATATCATTGAGCACAGCTGGATCTAGGAGCACAGGTCTGCCCACAGCTCTCCTTGTTTTTTTGAGAAGGTTATTCTCTTCCTGTGTACATGGATAGCATGGCATTGCTTGATTGCCTGTCAGCCTTGAGTGGAAACAGGTACAACTTTTGATGTTGATTGTAGGCTGCAGCCTTGTTGGTGTGTAATCAGCATTTCCTCTGCAGTCATTCCATCACTCCTGATTTCACAGCAGCACATGTGAAGGATTAAACCATATTTATCTGTTTATGTACAGATTGTTGCAGTAGGTATTATTTAAGATAGCCATGTAAGTTCTGTTCTTCTAAAACACAATGTAGCATTATGAACTGTGTGTGGTAGTTTTTAAAAATTGGTCCAATGTTCAAAGAAAACAACAGTAAAATGTCTTTTATACATCCAAGTTCCAGTTTTGAGCCTGGTGGTGGAGTTTAATTCTTTGTTGTGCAGTAAAAAAGAGAAACCAGTGCAGTCATATTTCAGGAAGCATTTATAGATTTAATAGGTTCATTTTCTTCTGCTGAAACCACAGCATACATAACTACTTTCAACCCACTATTTTCCTTTATAATTATGCAGGAGTATACAGAAATACAATTCCCTCTCTAAATCTAAAGAAAAATTCTGTATCTTCTGCATACTTTCATTTAGTTCTTAGGAGAGACATAGGTATTTGAAATTCTTTATCCTCGGCTTTGAGAGACACACAGAGGGATCTTTATGTACTATACACTTGGTCTCCTTTAAAGAGAATAAAAACTTAGGAACAGTTTAAAAGCTTGTATTACAACATAGGAATGCAACTTTTGGCATATGAGTTATTTCCTCTTTTGTGGAAATAAGGATCTGGCTTCTTTTCTGGTTCTTACAGCTGATCCAAGATTGAACTGCTTTTCCTTTGCTTAGCTGAGAAAATAATTTTCTCTGCATGCTGCATTTCCTCTGCCATCAGATCCACAAGACATGATATGCACTGAATTTGCAGATTGCATTTTTTCAAAGTACATTGCTTAGCTGCCTCTATCATGCTCCTGCTCTTCTTACAGCAATCATCTGCTCTGCCTGCTCACACAATGTTACTGCTTGGGTAGAAGAGATTTCTTTTCACCAGCTTCTGCCATGTGGAACCACATTCTTTTGTCTCTCAAGTTCATTAGATCTCCATAGTTTTCAAAATACTTTCTGAAATTACAACTGTTTTCTTTCACCTTTTACTTCTCTGTGTTTGGACTCAAAGCCCAATCCAACCTGGCCTTGAACACTTCCAGTGTTATGTGGCTTTCCAGTGTTATGTGGCTTTCCAGTGATATGGCTTTCCAAACATTTTTGAGCAACCTGTGCCAATGTCTCAACACCTTCATCAAAAAAATGTCTTCCTTATGTCTAATCTACATCAATACTCTATAATAAGGTATTATTATAACCTCATACCTACCTTCTTCCTATTGAGGAGACTGTTGCCAGCCTCTGGTTTTGTAGCTTATATTAAAAGTTTCCCCCAGCATGGCACTGCTGTTTCACTCACTTGCATGTACAAATACAAAACTGTCAGAGTCTCAGAATGGCTGAGTCGGGAGGACACGCCCATCCAGGCACAGTCACAGGCAGGGTCAGCCAGAGCTGGATGCCCTGGGCTGTTTCCACTTGAGTTTGAAATAAGCGGAAGACAGATGAGGATTGCACAGCTTGTCTGGGCAACCTGTTGTGAAGTTTGACTGCCTAAGTAAACTCACTGTCAGGAGGCTTTTCTCAAACCTCAGTACCGTTCCTATGTACTCTGATGTACTCTGGAGTATGCTTAACAGTTAGACATTTTGCATTTACCCATTCATTGCCCAGAGAAGCTGTGGATGCCTCTTTCCTGGAAGCGTTCAACACCAGGCTGAATCTGGCTTTGAGCAACCTGGTCTTGTGCAAGGTTCGCTGCTGGTGACAGCAGGGGATTGGAGCTACGTCATCTTAAAGGTCTCTTCCAACACTAACCATTCTATGATTCTATGATTTTCCTGGAAAAGCTAAGAGAGCAGATATTCTAAAACTGAACATCACAACATGGATTTCTTAACCTGTTCTGACCCCCAAGACAATTTAACATAGTTTCTGCTGCTTTATTGTTTACCAAAAACATGATTTTGTAACATACATCATTCGTATGTCTGGTGCTCCCTCTGTATTGATAGCTCTTAAAATGCTTGAAAATGTGGAGTTTATGTTTGTTCACTATCCAGAGGTCTTAGCAGCTTTTGGCTCTGTGGAAAATTAATGGGGTAGATGGCTGAGATGCACTTGATACTCTGTGATAGAGTAAGTTTAAAATATTCAGAAATAATTGAGAGGAAATGAAAAAAAAAATGTCTCCTGTCATAGAACTGTGGAAGTAGAGTGCATAAATCATTCTTAATGGTGGATTAATACTAGCTATCATGAGTGCTTTTAAGAAGGGGACAATGTGCTGAGGTAAGGTCAATAAAAAAACTGATTAGAGAAATTACTTTTTTTCTGAATTTAGTGATAAACCTTAGTTTGTAAATGGGATAACTGTCTGGCACATTATTTTTCTTTCAAAGTGCACTAGTAGCTGTGAAATACTGGATCTGCAGACTTTGCTCAAAGCATTGCTGTTAGAGCTGAAGGAGGCCAGTAGTTGTCTGTCGTGAACTGAAAGTATCCTAAAAGATGGAGAACTGGGGGAAAACCACTTTGTCTCACTTTCCCAACCTATTCATTTATTATGTAGAAGATAAACTTTACTGCTGTTTAGTGATCCAACTGTATCTATAGTAACAATAAAGTAATAATAAAGAAATATTTTATATGCTTCATATTGCACTTTGGATAAGGTGAAACTTTATAAGTGGTTTAGTTTTGGTTGATTTTGTTCTCAAATATTTTCATGGGTTGCAGGTGTTTTTTAAAAAGCGTATGATTTCCTTGTGTTATGCTTTTTTTGTTGTTGTTGTCTGTGGCAGCTGAAGAGGAGATCTAATGTGCTCTTTTCTTTCACATCAGTAGTAAATATAAATACAGACAGTGACAAATGATTTTTTTTTTTTTTTCAATTTATTGGGCAGTAGGAGAGCCTGGCAGTCTAGGGAAACATTATGTTGCAAATAATCCTCTCAAAGGAGAGAAAAAGTGTTTCATGCATTATAAAATATAGCAAGTAATCAAGTTAAACAATTATATCCACTCTAATGGTGCCTCAAAACTGTGTAGCAAAGGAGTCTGCAATCTCAGGTAGAAAAATCAGCTTAAAATTTTGAATCTTGTCTATTGAGATGGTTATTGTTTATCTTGATCATTCTTTTGCTTCCTTGCAATCCAAGGACAAGTCTCCTACCTTGTTAAAGTCAATGCGAATTCTGTCTTTTACCTAATTGGTGCTAGGATTTCATCCCTAGCCTGTATGATTCTTCCACATGGGTAAGTTTTACGTTTGCTGTTAATTATGAATCTGTCTCTATTCATCTGAGCAACTGAATCATGAGAAAAGTTACAAAGATATTGATTTCCATTTCATTTTATGTCCTTGATGGTGGGAGTCTTTGGCATAGTGGATAAATTTCCCTACATGATGAGTAGTCCTTAGCTTTTACAACACTCCTTTGTTGAGCTCACAGAAATGCTTTTGAGGTAGCAACTCACTTTTTGGAATATGCTGATGGAGCTGAATGAAAACACTTAGTGGAAATATGTCAGAATGATGAGATTTTCATGGGAAAGCAAGCAGACTTTGACCCTGGCCAGCCATTTGTTTGCTGGCCAGCTTCGCCTACAGACATTTCTGAAAATGTATGTCCCGCATGAATCATAAGATCTTAGAATGGTTTTGGTTGGAAGAGACCTGAAAGATTGAATGGTTCCAACCCCCCTGACATGGACAGGGACACCTTCCCCTAGACCAGGTTACTCAAAGCCCTGTCCAGCCTGGTCTTGAACACTTCCAGGGATGGGGCATCCACAGCTTCTCTGGGCAGCCTGTGCCAGTGTCTCACCACCCTCACAATGAAGAATTTCTTCCTTATATTTAATCTAAGATATGAAAATTCAAGTTTCTGAACTTTAGCGCCAGTTTAGAAGAAGAAAAAAATTATTTGTAAATGCGGAAGCTTTAAGGCATCTCAGTGTTGGTATCTGTGCATGGTATCTTTCCATGTAGTAACATTGCAGCTCTCTAATAGGTTATTGCTGTTAGTGTTGGAGTAGCAAGTATGTTCAGTAAGTGAGATTGCATGATATTTTTTTTCTATTATTAACCAAGAATTGTTATCATTATGTCCCATTTATGCCTTGTAGGCATGTTATTTAGTCATGAACCCTTTGTACAACTGATTCTCTGAGAAGGCTCTTAGATATGTTAAAAACTGCTGTATTTTTTTTTGCTCAAACCTACTTTGGGCATAGAATCCAAAATGAATGTTTTAACTCTGTTTTGCCTTCTGTTCTGAACGCTCAGGGATATTTTATGCTTTCATTCAATTCCTTCTGGTTGATCATGTTTCAGACATTCTTTAGTCACAGTATTAAGTAGAGTGGTGATTGAGGGTCAGCTCTGAAAATTCAAAGTGGTAATTGATGGTAGTTTGAATCCTCACTTAGGTGACTGTTGAAAGGTCTTGGAGAGAGCAAAGGGGGAAGTGTTTATCTCATATTTTTTTCCTTGTCTGTTTTTCATTGGGTAGGAGAAACAGATTATGTATTTTCAGAAGACAGTTGTGTAATCACATATTCCTTTTTTAGTTCCCTTTTTTTATTTCTTTCTTTTGTGGCCTTCTGTGATGGCATCTGTCCATCTGCTTTTCTGTCTTTGTGATCAGCAAAAAATATGGAAGCAATCTTCTTGGCAGATAAGAATCTGTACGTGTGATTGTGTTTCCAGTCCGCTAACAACTTTCTGAGTTAGTATCCTGCAGATCCTGAAGAAAGCTGAACAAAACCGAAACCATACAGAAGAAACTGCTGCATGCACGTGACCAAGAACAAATGAGTTAGGACAGCAGAAATCCTATAGGTTTCTTGTATTTGATAGGTCACCTTCCCTCTAAATAGACGTTACACAGTTGACTTAGTCCACTAAAGAGAAGAGGTACCTCGTTTTCTGTCTTCTGATCATATACAAGTATTTTTCTTCTTTCCTAGGGTAGAATTTTGTTTCCTGGCATTTTTAAAATGTCAGGCATTTTTCTTTATGACTTGGAACTTTTCATCATGACTTTGGAATCAGGATTTGACTTATAGTGACAGCACTGTTCAAATAAACTAATATTTAAAAAAAAAAACAGGGAATGTGTCAAAGATTTAATCTAAGGTCATTTAAAAATATCATCAGATAGCCTTTTAAGTTAAATGAGATTATTACCTTGTGCTTTGTTATTCTGCAGAAAAAAAGTTTTTATATGTAGTTCAGCAACACTTGCAGTGCTCAACCTTGGGAAAAGAAAGCTTGGGAATTTTTAGGAGACATATTAGGTAGAAAAGAGGTGGGAAAGTAACACTGCTCTCCAATATAGTCTCTATTTTCTCACTGCATTAGTGTGTTATTAAGTAAAACAATTATTATAACTTATAATTTCTGTTGGTACAGAGAAACGTCTTTGTTTTACCTGCACTGTAGACACTAATCAGAGTATTCTTTTTGCTTCCTTTTATAGGTTGCATTTTTGAAGATGTGAAGAATATAGATACAGTTGAAAACTATTCTCAAATTTATTTTCAGCAGAAATAAGTACAGATAACTTCGAATGGCTTGACTTCTAGAAAAAATCCACTGGCAATCCAAAAGAAAATGGGTGTGTGGTGCATATTCTTCATATCTGAATGTGTTTCAAAACCAAAGACAGAGTTGAGTTTTGCATCCAGTACATTTTTAGATGTCATTCTAGGTGTGACTTACCTGTCAATCCTCTGACATCCAGCTGGGATGACCATTATGATGTCTTCGTTGCCAAAAGGAAATTCTCTGTATCTCATACTATCTTTATCAGTGTTTGATAGCTGTGTATATGTCCTTAGAACAGTTCACAGCTGGGAGCAAATATTTAAAAATATTTAATGTCATGGGTACTAATGTAAGTTCTTTCCTTTTCTAGGTGAATTTAGAGGTCCAACTTTAAAACATAAACTTTAGTATGTGTTTATCATGTATGTTGTTTCTGCTTGTGAGGTTTTTTTAAAACTAATAATGTTTTGGAGAATCAAGGTTTTATGGTTACTTGGAATAATTATTCCTTCAGCTTCAAAAGAGAGCCAAATGTGTGAGGGCTGACCCTGCAGAAACTGCTGGAGGTGAAAGGTACTTATAGGAAGTCAATACAGCTGCTCTAAATTGTTGTTCTCTTTTGTGGATCTCAGCTGCCTTCCATGGAAGCCATAGCATATTTACATGGGACATGGAAGCTGTTACCATTTTTTTGTTTTGGAGTGGATTACTTACTTAGTTGACACCAATTTTTTGCCTTCCCTTGTCCAAGGGAACAGGATGACCTAAGTTCATACGCCAGAGATGAGAAAAGAAACGTCCTGGAATTTTTGCCTCACTTTCTACTCATTGGGATGAACTGCTCGTGAGTTAGTCCTTTAATATCAACCATCTCTCTTACCCCAGATATCCCAGACCCTTCCAGTGTTTTATCCCATATCTGTCTCACTTAGCTGCGGTTTTCCTTAAATAACTGCTCTTAGCAAAAAAGTTAGTTAGGTACTGGAACAGTTCATTTGACCTGGTGAGACAATTCTTGTGTTCTCAAAATACATAGGAAAAGGTATCCAAACAGAAAAAAAAAAAAAAAGAAAAAGAAAATAAAAGGAGAGAGCTTTTATGTAGGCCAGCTTGTTCAAACTCCATCTTTAAACTCTTACAATTAAAAGATGCTACCTTTTTGGAAAACAGCAATATTTTGGGAAAGTGAATTCTAGAGGGAATATTCTTGTTAGATGAGTCTGAATTTCAAGGAAAGCTAACATGCCCTTTACTCATTAAATGATCCTAATGTAAAAAGTGACCTTACAAAGTGTGGGACACTTGAGGTTTACACATGCAAAGACAGGTAGCTGAGGCCTCTCAGCACCTGGTCCAGATATCATTTTTCTGTTGTTATTTTTGTTTTCAATATTGAAGGAAGAAAAAATTATTATGAATGTTGTATTCAGGGACTAAATTATCTAGCTCCAAATATTTTGTCTATGCACCAATGTTTACTCATTTTATGAATAAAATGCTTTTTCTAAATTAGTTTACTGTTCTGTTTAATTTCTGTACACTTTCAGCTTTCCAGAGTATGACTGAGCAATATTCAGAGGAAATGAATTCATATCACACCAAAATAGTCCAAATTTAAAATCTTTTTCAGCCTGTTAAAATGACATGTTTTATTGTTTTGCCTCTTTGGAGGTCAGGGAATATGGAGGCTTTTGACGTTCAATTTCTGTCATGTCCTGCCTCATTTGGTATTGTGGCCATAAAGAGTTAATCTTTCTGTGATAACATACATGGCTCCAGAATAAGGAGTGCAGACATTCCACTGGGAGTATTATTTTGGGACAGTGGCCTTCCAGAGAAAAAAGACAAATCACCCCAGTGCAGCCTGGTCTCTCTCTCACTTGAAGGAGTTAATGGCTCCCATCATGCTACCACAGTGTCAGTGCTGCAGCAGGCTCAGAAAGGAAATTCTGAGAGAGTGCCAAGCCCAGTGTGTATGCTTAAAACATGAAATTTCTTGGCAGCTTGTCCTCTGCCTATGTATGTTTAAAGCTTTTCTTTGTTCTTTTTTACACTATACATTGGTGAGCTGGATCTGTCTGGGGTGGAGTTAACATTCTTCACGGCAGTGTGTATAGTGCTGTGGTTTGGATTTGTGACACCAACAGTGCTGGTAGCACACCAGTGTTTTGACTATAGCTGAACTTTCTCTCATTTCCCACCTGTGCCCACCTCTCCCAGTAAACACGTTCGAGATGGGCAAGAAATTAGCGGGGGAGACACAGCAGGGACAGCTGACCTGAACTGGCCAGAGGATTATTCTGTACCATACAGCATCAAGCACAGCAGTGAAACTGGGGGCAGAGGAAGAAAGGGAAAGAGGGACGTCTACCAAGGTGTTCATTGCTCAGAGAACAGCTGAACATTGGTCTGCTCGTGGAATTTGATAAACAACATTTAGATCATTTAGTTTCTTTATTTTTTTGTTGGTTGTTTTTTTTCCTCCTTCGTTCACATTATTAAACTGTCTTTCAACCCACAGGTTTCCTTGCTTTTTTCTTCCTGGTTCTCTGCCCCACCATGCTGGTGGAGGAATGAGCATGCTGGATGGGTGCCTAGCTGCTGGCCAGGGTTGGTCCACCACAACTGGAAGTAGAATTTGTGAAATCTGCCCCCCAAAAAGAATAAAATTCTGTTCAAGCTGCCCTCCAATTTGGGAACATTTTTGTTCCCCAGGTTTCCAATGGCCACAGTTGTCTATCTGTGTCTATAGGAGGGATAGGGCAAATTGACACACTTGGTGTCAAATTGGCACACTTAGTGTCATGTTTCCCTTTCCTTGGCTCTACCTCTGAGAATTCCACTAACATTTAACTATTGAAATTACTGAGAACATATCAGACCACATGTGATAATATATAATTGCTAATGCATAATATGTAGTTGGTGTGTTTCCATTTGAAAATAGATTTCTTTGGCCATGTTCAGAAAAGAACTGGTCTTATGATTTCCCAGGTACCAGGCAATACATTAGTCAATATTCCTGTTTATGAAGACAAGTTATTGGCTTTTCCCCCTTCCTGCTCCTATTCGTTATGTCACCTTTCCTACTGAGTGAGCAGTGAATTTGAGATGTGACAGCTTCATTTGACACTTTCTTGCATTCTAACTTCTTTATAAAAGCAGAACTTGGCCTTTTTTATCTTTGCAGTGAACCATGGACTCATAAAAAATGGACATAGGTTCAGAAAAACTATCGAGTTCCCCTCAAGGCTTCTGCCTTGATCTTTGCCTATCTCTGTTCCTGCCTCCATTTCTCTCTCTGTTGAATAGCATGATATTTAATTTTGCTCTTTGCTTGTTGGCATCAGCATTTCGAGAAGTAGTGTAAGTACAAAGCATAATTAGTTAGTGTGTTATTTTCTTTGCATCTAGAGTTAGTCTAAATACCATGGATATATCCATAGCAGAAAGCGTGTTTAGTTTTCAAGTGTGTAGGCAGCATCTTCATGCAGATGGAAAAGCATGCACCAAGATAGGTGTTGGCTCTTACAAAATGCTTGGTCCTTCTTATTGTTTGCCCTCTCTCCCCAGCATTTTTTGTCTGTTACAGTCTACACTCTTCACTGCAAAAAGTGCCTTAATTTTTGCTTTCTGTAATGCCAAGTGTGGTGTTAGTCCTGAAGTAATAATAATTAATCAGCAATGACATTAAGAAATCTCCAACTTGCATTAACTGAGACAGATGTGCATCCTTTCCTAATGTGCAGTTACCAACTAGTGTATCGCACCAAGAAGATACTAAAATTTATGCCTTTAATTCTAAATATGCCATTGGATTATAAAACTGGCTGTTGGTGTGGTGCAGAAAACATGCCTATCTTGCAGACCAGTGCCATAATCGCCATGAGCAACAACAGGCAACAATTTTGTTTCTGTCATTAACGGGTCACAGGGCAATTGTACTTGTGTAGGGCTTGCTACTTCTTTTAAACAGGTTTGACCATTTAACTGGGATAGTTAAATTGGCATACCAAACTGGGTCCCAGTGGGGTTATTTTGATTCCAAAATTAGTGTGGCTTTTTAAAATCCCTGCTAGAGTAGGTTAGGATAAACTGAACAATAATAATAATAATAATAATAATAATAATAATAATAATAATAATAATAATAATAATAAATGAATTAATCAGAGAGCCATACTGGTCTTACCTGTGAGTTGAAGGGCAAGTTTTTAGCTTACCTCCATTGAGCAACTCTGTCTTTTGAAACTGCTTCAGTTTATCAATTCAGAGTGTACTGAATTGCCTCACAGGAGACATCGTGGGGCATTCAGTGATGTTCACAGAATATCAGGAATTCTGCAGGTCCACATGCAAATGGCTCAATAGCAAGATTTGTGTCTTCCAATGCCTGATTATGACGTTAAAGTACGGTGTTTTTCTTATTGTGGACAGCAATAGCTGTGTTGAGATCCCATAGTTCTGTGGTTCTGTGTGTTCAGCTGTGTTCTCTTAAACATGGCAGTAACCCTATGGTCTCATTACCAATGCTTCATTGCCATCTGATCATCTTACACATGGATTGTACATGTCTGTGTTCTAGTGGTAGATAGTTATATAAATGTGTATCAATTTATCAGTGTAAACAGTAGAAGACTGTTTATTTCAAAATATAAAACATCAGTTTATCTTATGTCCTTTAAATCACTTCCTCAAGATTGCAGAGCATTTTAGTATTTATCTTTTGCGATAACTGGGTTCTCTGTAGTGCAGTCAGAATGGCAGAGCTGCAGATGGGCTCCACCATGTGTTTGTGTCACTGGCAGCTCCACCAGGGACTTGTGAAACAGACTTTACACCTCCACTACTGACACCAGGTAATTACAACTGCAATGGGCTGGCCATCTTGTCTTTTAGCCTACGTGTGTTTCCTCACTTTTAAAACTATTGCTGTATCATAAGGGGCATGACTCTCCTACCAGCAACAAGGTCATTTTCTCAGCAGTGCTGCTGGGAAAAAAGTCCCTGTGTGGCCATAAACTGAGTTACATAGATGAATGGCAGATCATCAAGTACAATAAAGGTGATGTAGCTGTCCCAATCTAATGGGGCCATTGCCAGTTTACATTAGCCAACAATGTTCAGTGTATCGGGAGGGAGATGAAGTCTCTTGTCTTCTCCTATCAGTCCCAGCCCAGAACACAGAACTGAGTTGGCACACATACAGAAACGGGGCTGACTATGTCTGAGAAAGGCCTGAGACCACATCTGGACAGACATGGAGTCAATTGCCATCATTGAGCCATCCTAATGGGAGGGTTCAGCCCAGCTCTCAAGTGAAAATGCAGAGGAAGAACATGGGCTGTAAAATGGGAGAAAGACATTCAATCAGTGCTCTATCAGCTCCGAATGATGTAATCCTGGATTAATAGGCTTACTGAGTATATCCACGATGCAACAGCTCTGCTCTCAACTTTTTTGTCAACTTTGTCACAAGTTTCTAGTTTCTATCTGTGAATAGTGGGAAGCAAAACATGCAATAATCCAGTTGTATAGTTAGTGTAGGCTGTTTGCTCAGATTACTTGACTTGTCCTTTACCAGACATTGATTTATGTGGACATAAAATGAAAAGGGCAAGAACAGTCCTTTGTTTGAGCTTTGAAAGAAGATGGAGGTATGGGACAATTTACAGCTTGTGCTTTGTTGCTGTAAAGAGGTTTTGTGAAACTGTTGGAATAAATATTCTCAAACTCATGAAGCAAGATGAAAATGCACTAAATTAAGAGTGCCGTTAAAATTTATGGCTATTGGGAAGAAGATATGAGTTGCTGTTTTAGTTGATTCACAGTAATTATTGAGATCATATTTTGTGGTTGAGATGCACAAAAATAGCTTGACTGTTGCAGCCTCTAATCTCAAGAGTACAAAGAGCAGTGTCTGTTCCGATCCAGCAAGCACAGCTCAGGCAGTTCTCCACGTAGGTAAGTAAACAAGGCATGAGCAAGCCCCACAGAAGACAGGGAACATAGAGCAACAGAGGCCTCTGTAAGATGCTTAGAGGGGAAAATATATTAACAACATGCCTGAAGGAAACATTTTTTTCTGTCCTTTCAAGTGCTTTTTAGATTGCAACAGGCATATAAATAGCCATCTTGTTAAGCTGGGGATTTTGAAATCAGCATCATAACTTGTGAATGAAAACATATTTTCTGGTCTGTTGGTTTTTTCAATGGTAACATGAACTCAAAAGAGTATCTTGTCGTACAGTAATGCTGATTTAGTTTGCAAATATTTCTGATTACCCATGGATTTATTAGTGTATGTGTTAAAATCTTTACCTTCCTCCTTTTCTAGATTTTGACACTTGATCAGCAAGAATGACCATTTACACAAATTTCCCCAAATTTAGAAAATTTTGGTTTGAAGTAGAAACTAGTTGCAATTTGTTATTATAGTTACCAGAAGACTAGTAAGTAAAAAACACCTCATATGGGGTCACATTTGTTTTGCAGTGTACCATTTCACATTTTAGACTGGAGTTTTGTCTCTTACTCTACTAGTCAGATATTACACTATTAGCATTGATAATTTTTATTTTGACCATAGAAAATAATTTTAAAGCATTTTCAAAAGAGCTGGATTTCAGAACCTGCAAGAATTTTCAATCCCTTAAACCCAATCTCCAGTTAAAACTGGCACTTTTCCACATGGTTTTCTCTCATATGACTACTTGCATATCCTGATCCACCCTAAATTAAATCATTTTGGGAGGGTAGGGGGTTTTCTGTCCTAGTATCCTTACTGGAAACCTAACCCAGAGTTTCACTCTTCTGATAGGAATCTTCTAATTTCTGGGATAAGTGTATTCCTGGCTAGTTTCCACTGATTTGCTGTTGTGCCAACAGCATTCTGTAATATATGTAACTTTCTTCCTAGGTTCCTAAACCTTATTCTATGCTTTGGGAACAATCTTATCTCCTCAATGTTAATTTTATTAATAATGTCTTTCCCAAAGACAGACAGCATTCTACCAAATTCTTTGCCTGTGCCCATTTGAATTAATCTACCTTGTTCAGGAGTGAGCAAACTGTACACAAAGTGTGCATCTTAGCAAAGAGGCATTAATACTTTCTTATTTCTTTTGGGAACACCTCACTTCATGCATTAGTTAGTGCTTTTTTTTTTTAAGTCTACAGCACACTGATGGTTCATAGCAAACACTCCAGCTCTTCCATTTCCAACTGTGGAGACCCAAAGAATGCCATTATTCTCTGGCAGAAAAATCCGATTATTTTATAAGTGCATGACCTTGTACTTTGTGTGCTTGATCCTTTCCTTAGTTTTCCTGATCCTCATCTTTATTTATGATGCTTCTGACTGTCACATCAGTAAATGTTCTTAAAACATTTCTAGTGGACCGTGTCACTGTGCTATGGTCACTAGTGAAAATGTTTAATAAGATCAGCTTATAGGCAGAACTACTATTCCCTAAGCCAGTTACTTCCCTTTCTGGTTTCTGCTGAGAATTTGAACCTTGGAAGTTCATTTCAGATCTCAGCAGGAGTCAGGATCTCAATGCTGTCATCCTGAGCCCTGTGCTGGTCCTGATCTACCAAGCAGAATCATCCCTTCAGCTATTATTGACACTTACTGGGCCATACGTGTTCCTGGCCATACGTGTAAGAAAAGTGTTGTAGTGAATGGAGTCCCCCTATTCTGTGGCAAACAGGTGTTGGTGTATTATATGCTACAACTATTAGGTAAAAATTGTGGATTATTCTATTCTTATTTAATATTCAGTTGCTGATCCATTTGATTTTTTTTTTGTCCCTACTGCATTCTGAAGTGATTTCCTAAATCTTAGTATTTCATAGAAAGAGAATATGATTCTAGTCACCAAATGCTCTTGTAAAAACAGTGCTATACTTTGTCCCTTCTTCTGTGGCTACCAAACACAGCCTGATGATAAATTGAGATCAAATTATAGTTGTTGGAGCTAGGCACTGGCCAAATTCCAGTATTGTAAATGGAAGGTGTTGGTGCTCTGAGCCTGGATGCTTGATGTTACTGCTTTGATAGCTGTGTGGCTATAGAGGGGGCCTGGGAGATTCATACTTTTCCTGCCTGAGTGTACAAGCTTTCAAAGAGATGCTTGACAGACCCCTGAAAGTTCTATGCTTTGTTTTTTCCATATGTAATGTTATTTATATCCTGGGCTAATAATAATGCACTATATCCTATATAAGTTCTTTTTAACCACGAACTCTCCAGATCTGTCATTCTGTATGGTGGGAGTTTGTCATCACTGTTGTGTTGGAGCAGCTTTGTGCGTTCTTTAACACCGGTAGCACCTCTCAAGTGTGACCTACCCTTTCCCTCTGCAGAAAGAAGGTGTGAAATGCCTATTGTCTTGAACTTTTGGGGTTGAGCATGGAGCAGTCGCCTGCTTGTTTTAAATGTATGACCTTCTTAGTGACTGTTAAAAGAGTGACAGAGTCATTCCTGGGAGGGGAAGGTGTTTGGGTTTGTCACAGTCCAGAGTTTCTGTGAACAGGCTCTCCATAAGTGAAGAGGCCACTGCGAAAAGTTTCTCTTGTGGGAAGTGTATAGCTATCCTGAGCCCAGGTTTTCAGGTACCTTGAAGAAAGGACTTTGGGATCACAGACTTGATTCAAATCTCCATGAGACAGCAGCACAGACAGCCAGTGCTAGGTCACTGACATAATTTATTGAAGTCTAGTTGGAAGGAACCTTTTAATCATCAAAATGCATTTAAAAATACTGAATATACACTGCACGATTTTCACCCTGTCACTATTGTTTCTAAAATGCAGGCTACACTGACCAGCCAAAGGCTGGTTGGTCTGTCACCATGATGTTCTGAATTCCTCTGCCTACCACCACCAAGTAGAAATGTTTTGTCTTGCTTAAGTCCATTTCAAGTAGCAGTTCGTGTCAAGTTATCATTGTTCAAACATAAGCTTGCTAATGCTAGTGGCCTGACTTTATGAGGGGAAGGATGGATGAATGAGCAATCTCTGAAGTAATCTTTGTGTGATTAGCAATGTTGTTTATGTATTATAACATACAATGATATTACCCTAATGCATGCACAACAAATGCACAAGAATGTCGTATGTTCAGCTGCAGAGGGTAACCCAAGCTATTATTAGTTATTAATTTAATATGATACTCTCTTCATCATCATTATCATGGCCAGGCTTCGCGAACAAAGATGTGGGAAGGACTCTCCCCACGTGGGTGTGCCCTTCCAGCCTGCACAGTGGATTTTTCAGGTGAGGCACAGCGTGCACAGAACTGGCCCCACCCTTTAACTCCTAAGGTTCATCTGCCACGGCCGAGCGAGATTGGACAGTGACAATGAAGTCCTCAGGACTAGAACCTACAGCCCCTGGTATTCCCAAGTACTAACTGGGGCTGATCCTGCTCAGCTTCTGAGATCAGGGTGGCATTTACCTGCCTTAAATGACACTCCAATCAAAGATGATACAGTAATGCACTAAAGGACACATGCAAATCTGCATTCAGTATTTTCTGCCGTGAAGTTTTTTTGTCACATAATCTAAACATGGGTTTAAGTTTTTGATGATGTATATGAAAAGGGTTTTTATTATTTAGAGGAAAGCATTAAGGAATCCTGATATTTTCCTATGTTTAGACACAGCCTCCATTGCAACTGCAGGGACTGGGCTTGCTACTTCAAATAACAGTATCTTGTGCATCTGATTTCATGAAGAATTCCAGATCAAAGGTAACATTAGAGCAGTCTTAATACTGACATAATTTGTTGATAATAAAGCACAGTCTGGACTTCTTACCCTTCTAATGGTGTTGCACACATTGCAAAATTCTGGTAATTTCGTTTTCTTGTAATTCCTAAATAGAATAATAGGCAAGTAACAATGCACCAGGGCATTTTAGTAGAAAACTGAGGTCCATATTCACTAGTTTTTCTAGATAGCGTTTCTCCTTCTCTCTGTGGTGTTGTTTTTCAGTATTGCATTGCTCACTTCTGCAAAAGGCAATTTTGTTAAATGTATTCCCAAATGCACTGATGAAGTTATAACTGTTTGGCAAAGGCTTGGAGACAAAGATGCTGCCATGAAAAATGAGTCTTGTCAACAGAAAACTGATTTGTGATCACAGGATTTGGACAACGTGGTCAATGTTGTATAATCTGTTTGTCTCCCACTTTCGGGTGTATCCACTATCCTGAGGGAGTTGTTACGAGTCAGGAGCATCTATATGGACTCTGTCAACTCTTCTTCATTGTCAAATTATATCAGAACAGAGACTTTCCCCATCTTTCAGCACTATAGCTTCTGCCCAGTGTAACTGGATATCCTAGGGCTTTGTGGCTGGCACTCTGGGATTTGGACACTTAGTTCTTTTTTGTGCATCTGTACCTGTCTCTAGCTTTGTCTTTCATCTGTGCTTACAAAATGGGAGGAAAGCAGAAAAGCAGTCTAGTCTTGAAAAAGATGTTATAAGGAGAAAGGTGTTAAAAGACTGAGTTTTAAGGTAAATAGTTAAGGATTTAGTAGAATAAAACATGGACTTACTACAGACTGTTTCTAAAGGAAGGTGTATCTTCTTCCATAATAATAGTTGTGTGGCATGTTGGCACATAAGTGAAAAGCTGTTGCTCCCAGGGTCTACTAGGAGATCATATTATTTCCTTCTCTTTACTCATAATGTGCTTATCCTGCCTGTGATTTATGTAACCAGGAACAAGAACTGAAGCACTTACACAGGGGAGATGAGTAAGTGCTCGTATGGGTTCCTTGTATGCCAGAACTGTTAAAAGCTAAATCTTCAGATCCTTAACCCATAGGATAGTGTTTCTAAAGGGGACACCTTAAACCTGTTTGTATTTATTTATTTATCAGTTTCATTGCTGTGTTATTTCTATGCTGTTTAATAGCTGATATCTTCCCATGTTCTTCAAGATCCCAGGGTGTTTATTGTAGTTGCAATTGTTCTTTTGTTGAGATCAGCAGAGTAGCTGGGCTTCTACAGCAAACAGAGACAGCAGGTCTATTTTAGTCAATGAGCCAATAGTTTATGCGAGCCTAGGAAATTCTGCTTTTTATTAAACTGCAGCAGCTTATTTATCATCTCACAGAGTTGTTGTTAATATTATATCCAGTCTTGTTAAAATGTGCACTGCTCTTCTTGTCCTAATCCATCTGTTTGAAAAACAAGTTAAATGGGCTACACAGTATGTGTGTTTCTTTGATCATAGATTTGGAATTTCCTGCCTCATAAAATGAGCAAGGATTAGCCTTCAAAATGTAACTCCAGTCTAACATCCAGATCTAACATTTGCTTTGCAAAAAGGGTAACAATCATGCCTTTGCAAGGTATTCTAAGAGACTCCTTTTCCAAAGCAGAAAAGCTGCACTTGAGATGCTCAGATAAGTTGTCAGGGATGTCCCTTCTTTTACAGGCAGCTGCTAAGATCTATGAGGGATGCTGTCTATCCTTGTTACCACTGACTGAAGCGTAAGAGGAGGCTTCTCAAGTATGTGCTATTTTTGTATAATCTGAGTTTCATCATATTGGTTGGGCTGAACATCCTACAGGTCATTAGGAAGGGTATGTAATATAGGAAGGTTTAACAGAGGTGCAGGCAGAGAAATGTCCTGTCCCTCATATAGATAGTATCAGACAAAATGTCATATATTTGCTGATGTTCCTTTGCTACTTGAGTATCCAGCAAGAGAAACAGCACTTGAAGAGTAAGGCAGGGTCCAACAGCAAGTATTACACGAAACAGGCTAAAAAGCTAAAAGCCGAACTCTTCCAGTGAGCCCTGATGGCTGGCTGCATTCTTACTAAACCCCTACTCTCCAGGCTTTTTCCTTTCATGCTTTAATGCACCATGCAAATACTCTGATGTCTGTGCAACCTGTATCTCTTTCCTCAGTAGGAGCATAACTTTCTAACCTCTGAAAGCAATGCTGTCCATGTTCTGCATGTAGCAGATCCAAACAGCATAACAGCCTCTTCTCTCTGTAACAGACTGACTCTCCCTGTGACAACTTCAAAGGCACCTTAAATACAGCAGAAATAAACTCACTGAAAAAGTTGTGAGCGAGTTCTAATTTCCAACATCCTTGTTCAACTCAGTCATCCAAAAGGTCTGTGAGCAGAAGTTGCTGCAAATGAGTCCAACCTCCTGAGGACTGTCACTCATGTAGGTGTTGGTGCTGAACACTTTCCCACCCCCTGGAATGCAGGTGGATTTTTGCTTTGCACAGTTTCTGGTCGTTACAGTAAATCTGAAGTCCCCTGGTCAAGGTTTCATGTGATCAGAGGTAAAGCTGAGTTTCCAGGCCAGCACTTAGAAGGTATGGAAGGTATGTGCTCCTGAGGGGTGCCTTTCTAACTCTTCCTGCTGAGAAGAGAGGACAAGGAAAGCATTAAACATGGATCCTATTATGTCTTTTTAAAAATAGGAGTTGAAATTAAAGAAACACATGCTAAGGAAAGGGTAATGGATCCATGCCCTGCTTAAAAACTTAAACAAACATGTGCAGTTGCAAAACACTTGTCCTAGTTTAGCAGGTGGGACCAGTTGGCACTGTGTGGGGGTGATCAAGGCTGTGTATTCTACCCCCTCTAT
>JAWWLZ010000118.1:82042744-82055512 GCA_035041345.1 Poliocrania exsul
CCCCCCCGCCCCATACCATACAGATGAAGAAGAGCGGAGTTCTAGTGGCCATTTGGCTGAAGATTCGAGGAAAATGAAACTAGCAGGCTTCCCTCTTTGGAAGAGGAGTAAACATGCCTGTGAGAAGAAGCTGTGAAAACACCTTGGGTGGCAACAGAAGGAGAAAGTTCTGATGGTTCTGCTGTAGCCTGACAGTGGTCAGCCCTGTACCTTTTGCAAAGGCATTGTGGGGATTAGTGACTTTCTTGGGCCCTGTGTCCCTGGCCCCCAGGAAGGACACTTGCAAAGGGAGCAATGGGGACAGAGAACACTCCTGAAAAATTCAGATATATCCACAAAGAAGTTATGTTGTGTTCACTTCCATAGACCACCCCCCACCACCTTGCTCAGACTTTTCCTAAGGGAAATATTTGTTTAGCTTTAAGCAAATGGTTGATGATGTTGTTCCCAGGTTATAGTTGCTAAGGCAGCTCCAGGCTTTGCTTATTACTGAGTAATGATGGCTTTGGATCTTCTTGTTTGCTATTCAATAATTGTTCTCTTCAATGACAGTGCCTATTGACCTGAATAAAATATAATTGTGTCTCCAATCAACTTTCAAATTTTTAAAAGTATTTTTCCATTGAATTTGCTTTCTCCAATAATGATTATATTTGTTATAGATTTCCATGACAACATAACAGCATTGAAATAAGCATTTGTACTAATCCTTCTGCCTTAGCTTTAATATGCAGTAGTCATTTTCACATCAGTGGCCACTGTCTAGCATTCCTTTCAGTGCAATGGTCAAACTGCTCCTCATCATCACTCGTGAATCTCAGCTTCTGGGTCAAAACTGTGCACCAGTATCTGGTTCCCATTCAATAAAGGGATAGATAACATCTCTATTTCTCTGCACGTGGGTGCTGAGGCATCTGCAACACATTGGCAACTAATTTCAGTCTCCTCCATGAAGGCAGTTTCCAGAAGTGGTAGCACTGGTAAATCCACTTAAAGACATCAAGAACTTGCAGACTCTAATCTACCCACTTTCTTTTCTCATTTGAAGGTTTGGAAAGCTCCCAAACCGTGAAAAGTTTAGGACCGTATTTCTCTTTCCATCCTCCTGGTGCAGTATCTTGGGATTAATTGAAGAATTAGTTTTCAAGTGGCCAGGGAAATGTCACAGCAAACTCCCAGTTAACTTCTTGATTTGATACCTTCTCCATACTGAAAGATCAGCAGGTTTGTTTAAAACTGTGCATATGGTTCTGCACCACTAACTACTGTTATCAGTGGCTTTGATCCCTTCCAAAAACTGCATACATCACTTTTGAGTGTAACTTGATGTGGTAGGTTTATTACCTTAACAGGCAGGAGAAAATTTTCAAGACCACTCCATGCAAGGTTAGCTGTTTTGTTACAATTAATTAATTCATGTTATTTCAGGTTCATGTGATTTTAGTGCAGCATAAGAATTAGATGTTGAGAAATTGAGAACATAAAAATAAAGTGAAAATCACTTTTTATTTCTCCAAACTTTATTGTTTCTATTTTATTTAAAAGACTAGAAATAGTTTCTGCTAAAAACAATGAGTTACTGACTCAACCAAAACACTTGGTCAAAATATTTTTCAAAATCTCTAGAATGGTCACTTGGTGCCGGAAATTAAATACTTAATTTCAAATTCCAACATATGCTTGTTCTGCTTGAAAGGCCTCTATAAACAGTCCCAATTACTGCTAATTGATTTAAATCTCAGAACTCAGTAGGAAATCACAGATGTTAATTGCTCAGTGATGCACTAAACCTTCCCAAGTTTCTCACAAAGAGTTGGTGTAATTGCAAGGTATCTTTTTTGAGGTATGGGGATTATATAAATCTGTTCCAGTGAGAACTGTTTCACGGAAAGCATTGATGTTATGCTTGTAAGGCTGTTAAGGAAAATAACTTTATATTTGTTTCAGGACCTTCACCTTGTAGAAGACTGAAGAAAATCTCTAATACTTTTGTACTGCGAAGAAGAGAGAAACTCCTTTTTTGGATGCCCATGAAGGATTTCAGAACCCTTTGAAAAGAAAGCTGGCCATTTTCTTGAAAAGCTGAAAAAAGCTGTGGTAGAAAGACCTGAAAAAATCTAGTCAGCAGAAAATAGTTCTCCTGAATGGATGTACAACATTGAAGCTTAGCTTACAGGACAGAGAATACAGGGAAAATGTTATAGAAATACTTGATAAAAAAAGTGTAAACGTTGTCTATGGACTATCTGGGAGTCTGAAGTTAAACAATGGACATAAATGCATAAGCAGGATGCAATAACCACTTAAATGTAAATGGACACAAGCTTCAGAAACCAAATTGCTTCTAGAATTAAACTGACCCTCTTCCCTTCCTCATCCATGGATATGACTTACAGATGCTATCTGCTGGCTAATCCTCATTTTCACTTCCTTTCCTGTGGCAGTTATGATGATGTTCTCTGTAGCAGAAGTGATTTTTCTGAAAGTTAAAGGAAAAAAAAAATATTGCAGCACTGGTCATATAAATTCTTTAATATCATTAAGAATTCAGCAATATCCCAAGCGGATGGGATATAATCTTGCAGCAAGATGAAGTGCTGAAGATCAATTACTGGCAGGTTGCCCAGCAGGTGAATCGGGAGCTCAGCTTATATGGCTTAAAACTCGAGGGCATCTCTGGGCTGCACATTATTTTTTTGCTGGGGATTCAGGACCTTAAGGCTTGGTGGTCCTGGCACAGCACAAAGGAAGAGCAATAGCCTGCTGAAGAGAGTGAGTTGGGTATAACTGAAAATTATAACTTGGGAGAATTGGGATCTGCTATGTGACTGCCATTTCCCCATGCCTCTACATGCTGTTGGCAAAATAAAAGCATTATCTGTCCCCTCTGAAGCTTTCTGATTCCTATTAGAATATGCTGTATGTCAGCAACATGGTGCTACAAGGTCCCAGACATGACTCCCAACCCAGAAGGTGACAGAGGAGAATCCCTTTCCTAGAGAGTGCTCTTTGAGTCAGTAACAACAGTGCAAAGGAGCTTAAAATGGCCACCTTTCTGCAGCTGAAAGTGTGTTTATGTCAGTGCAATTCTGCGTGTCTGACAGAGGTATCTGTGTGTGAATGCACTGGCAAGAAATGTATGGCCTAAAGGGCAGACCAGCCATTTGAAAAATACGTTCTAGCCACCAGTAAAGAAAGCACTGTCCAGTTATGCTTAGGGATACATTAGGATTAGGGAATTTGCTCTGCCTACAGCTATATGCCAGTCCATTCCAGGGCACAAAGCTTACCCTGCCTCTCCTTCCCATTCCATTCTCTCTGAAATCCACGGCAGTAACAAAGCATCACTTAGTGATCATCATCTTGGACACATAGGGCCACAAAAGTTTCAGGGCACTTTGGGATTCAGGCAGCTCCAGAAGTCCACTTCAAAACTTGGCCAACATCCCCCAGGTCCCTCAGCCTGGCAGGTGTACAGCCTTTGTAAAGCCGTAAAGCTTTGTAAAGGGCTCTTAAAAATCCCAGCATCCTCCTCCAGCTTGCTTCTCATCATTTGCTGCTTCTTGGCAAGTCTGCTAATCTTATGGGTGAGGGCCCTGGTTTACTCTGCAGCCTTTTCCAAAGGTGTTGCCCAGACTGAAAGAATCTCTCAGCCTCCATGTGCGCTGTGCTCCAGTACTGGTGTATGGTTTATGTTGTGTCATTCTTAGATTATAGTTTTAGGTGTGTGAACTGGAAGATTGATTGTGTGTGTTGTCTTCCTATTCATTATCTTAAAAATACAGAGAAGAAAGCAAAGATGGACAATATTTACACTGGGAATAACAGCCTGAGAATCAGAAATAACAAATTTGCCTGTGTTGTTATGCGTACATTTCAGAAATGTTATCCTGCTGTTCATTTAATTAGATTGTACTGAGGAAAAAAGGAGAGGGATGCAGGCGTGGTGAATGTGTCTAGCAAATCTTTAAGTGCCTGAGTGTTGATGATAATGTGAGCATGGGTTTATTGCTCTGCATTTTAGAAATACATTTTAAAAACTTCCAATTTTACTAGGCATTCATTTGCATACAGCCACTTCTGACTCTACTTTCTGTAATTTTATTGCCACTGTAATAGAGATTTTGGAAATCAAATGCACCCACTACATTTCAAGGCTCTTCTTATGCTACTGGGTGATATCTGATTTATGAAAAGAAGGCACTATTTGCCCTATCCTCTGTGTATCTGATGGAAAAATACAGTAAATTGAGATTAATACAGCCATTCCTTGTGCATGTGGGTGGATATAAGGGAGATGCAGATTTCAGTTCCATAGAGGTTTTTCCTCTCACCTTATATAAGCTTGAAACTTATTATTGGGTTTTCCTCATCTTTGCTTCTCCAGTCTCGTGCTGAGTGCTGATAACAGGCTAGTAGGTTTATTTTCCACAGAGTCTTCTTTGAGACTGTTCCAACTGTACCTTAGTCCTTTGAACTTGCTGTCATTCCTGACTTCAAATTAAAGAGAGAATGGGGAGGGAGGAGCTAGCCTCTCCTTCTCCACTGAATTGGCTGCTGTCATTACACAGCTTTCTTTCAGACTCACTGACAGTCCTAGCATCTGTTTTGTAGAAAATTGCTTTCCAGTCAGTATGTTTTCACTAATTGGAGGTATTATTCTTAGAAGCAACTCAGCGCCAATTATTTTTGGAAGTTATAAGTCCATTTTAATTTGAAAGTGGCACTTAAGGTCAGATCATCCCCTCCCCCCAACTCTGGCTTCCCCAACCTCCACTGCCTATATAGGAGGTATTAAAGATGGTCTCCATGGAAAAACCTTGGCATTCTGGGTTTAAATTGGTGTATGAAAAGGGAAAGATTTTGTTCTCCATCCTTGCCAGCCTTCTCTGGGAGCAGCAATATTTGGTGCTGACCAGCACCCTACAAGATGACTCTTTTCTCTGTTTATTTTTGGTTACCAGACAGTAATTTCATTACTCGTTTTGCCTTAAGTCAAACTCTCATCTCATTACCTGATTTGAAATGTTATTGTGTGGTTTCTGAAAGAGCTATTTTTATCAAATCATATTTAAGCACTGGATGTAGAACTGAACAAGCTGCAAAGAGAATGCTGTGCTGCTAACAAGTTAAGAAGGCTGTTGATGATGCCTTATAGAAAACTAGACAGACTAAAAAGTAACCTTGTAACCTCTGGATGCTGTTTTTCTCATGGCATTACATAGCTATTACAGAAATGCAAGCTGTCTTTCCTACTGTGAAACAAGAGGTAAGAGGAACAAATATTGGCCATTTTTGCATTTCATTGGCAAATGGTCTTGAAAATGCAGTTCTCTAAATCTTGACAGTAGTGAGATGAGTGTAGGCAGGAGCATGAGTCTCCTTTCCATGATTTCTGTGGACGGATATTAAACCTGCAAAATTCTAAGCATACCTGGCCATGTACTGTAGGATGAGAGTGCTGGTGATGCTGCTGCTCAAAATGCCCTTTGTGAGAACCATACAATTCCATGGCCATGTAGCAAACTGCAATCTCCTATTGTCCAACTTGTTTACTTCCAGATGAGCCCAATACTCAAGGAAAAGTAATATCCAGCTTATTTCCAAACTGCTGTAGCTCCTTAGGCATTGCAACAATATAGAAATATTATTCTCAACCCTGAGAATAATTTTAATCTACCCTTAAGATACCCACAACTGAAAGTAATCACGTAAACATTATTATACACCTTTCCTTCTTCCAATTACCTGCAAGGGGTACAGTTATTGCAAGCAGGGAGTGAGTGCTGGGGCATTCACATCCCCCAGTCCATGACTGGCGGTGGTCCAATGTCATGTCCCAGCACTGCTGCTGTGGGCACATGGCATGAGGGCAGCACACCCATGGATGCTGCTTGTCTGAAGATGTTTCTAATATTAGTTTTGTTTTATTGATCTCTGCTCTCCCTGGAGCCAGGAAAAAGCCTACTGCAAGAAGCCAAAGAGGAAAGGAAGACAAAACATAAAGAACAGGTTTGTGTTTGATGTTAAAAAGTGTTCACAAAATGCTTGCTATGCAGCTTAGATCTTCCAAAGGGGTGATGAAAATCACAGTGGTATGGGTATTATGCAAGTTATGTCTCTGTTTTGCTCTTAAAATGATCAGATTTGGATTTTAGAGAAATACAGGCAATTCCGAGGCATTGTGCTAACTGAATTTCTCCCGAAATGTGTACAAGTATGATGGAATCTATCCCTCAAGCAAACTTGAATTATCCAGGGATGAAAAGGTCTAGGAAAGTTCAAATACACACTACCAATCCAAAAGCAGAAGTCCATGAAAGGCCACTGAAAGCAGAAATGATGTTTACCTACAACATTGTAATTAAACATTAAAAGTCATATTTTAGGCTTGAGTAACTGCAGCATGTTCCTTTGTTGCTACCAGCCCTACATCAGCATGTTGCCATATTTAACAGCATGTACAAGCAAGTATGCACAAGTCCACAGTGGAGACTTGCAAGATGTCAATCTGAGCTGTGTAGTTCAGTGCTTCCACCTGGGGTCACAGTGTGAGGACATTACAACTCACGCTTCTGTCCAGGCTCTCAAGTCCTTGCTGTTGCTGCTGCTGCATGCAATATTAGTAACGCACATCTGAAACCTTGGTAGTTTTAGTGTTAAAATATCAGAAACTCTTTAACTTTTTACTAAGCCTTGGTTGGTGTTAATATAACTAGCCTGGAGTTAACAGACAACACTCTTTAAAGAGTTCAGGTGAATTAATGAGTGAATTAACCTCTTTGAGGCTGCAAAGAGACCTGCTTGGACTTCGAAACAGAGGCTGTGGTTGCATGGCATAGCATGTCTGGCTCAGGATTCCTGACACTGGACTCAAAATTATACAGTGGGTTGACATAATATGAACTCATCCTGTGGTTTCAGACTTGTTCCAAAAAAGTTGGATGGGCTAACTTTGTACTGAGAAGCCTTACACAAGATCAGGTTTCAGCTGTTCTCTGTAGCCAGTGCTCCTCATTCCATAAAGTTGGAATAAATCCTTTTCTGTTTGTGGAGGTGATTCAACAGAAATATGACCATCAGCCTGTGCCTGCTCTGGATCATATTTGTACTAATGAGTAACCTGATAGGACCTTGATAAGCACTGGTGATCACAGGACCATGGTATCAGAGGTACGAGCCTGAGATTAAAAAATATCTTGAATTAGTTAGGTATTTCCCTTAGCATTATCTCTACTCCTATTGTTTCAGATATCCACTTAAAAAAAGGGCAGGGGAGCATTAAAACTAAGAGGATAGAGTCAACCCAGCTTTTTTTATTGCAGGATTATCTTGCATATTTGTGAGAAAATGGTGCCTTGTACCTTCGTCTCTTCTCCTTTAATAGACAACTGAATCATTAAGGCTCTGCTAATAAAGTCTGTTTAGGTTGCCTGTGCAATTTCCTATGCATTTAACAAAGGGATAAATTTGATCAAGCATCCATGGGTTAGCTGACCAATGTTGATTACAAGCAAAAGAGAGCAACAATGTTCTTCCCAAAAGCAACCATGGGTGTTAATCCATTGTTGAAAGTGAAGTATTTTGCAGTGCTATTTTATCTGTCCTCTACCAAAGGCGTCTTTAACGGGCACTTGTCACAGTCCTGCTGTCAGTTACCTACCTCTCATTCTTACAGAGCACTGAAATTTAGAATGCTACATTAAATTTGATTCATTACCACTCTGCTTAGTTCACTCATAGCAGCCCTGTTGGTGTCAACAAGACTTCATGAAAAGCATTGCCTGTTACCCTGAGGGGGACTGATGGCTGTGTTCCTTGTACCATGGCCCTGTTTTTATAAATAAGATTTTATCTACAGCTATTTCAACTTTTTTCCTCCTCCTTTGTGCTGATTTAAGTTTAAAATTGTAATAAGAACTTTTCAGTGGCTTTTCCTGTTAGGGTTGTTACTAGGACAAAGATAAAATATTCCTGGGTCTTTTTATAATGAATATTCCAAGTTTGCCATTTTTTATTATGTGATTTGCCTAATGCCAAGGGGAGGAAAAGGAACACCAGGCAACGTGATGCTGCAAAACTGAGTCTAATTTAGCAGGTCAAGCAAGAGATGAGCTCTGCCAGACACAGCTTTCCATGCACTCAGACACCTCCATCAACTGAGGCCTGTCCCTCTCACCTCCTCAATGAGTTAGTGATGATCCTTCTAGCTGGTCACAGCTGTGATCTTTGGGCACTGGCTTGGCTCCAGCCTATGATGGTGCCAGCTCAGACGCTACATGGTGTCGGACATCCATGTGACAGTGCTGCCCTTGTCACCAGCCCTAAGGATCATTACAGACATGGGTCAGTACTGGCCAACAGTCCCTCTGGTCATGCTGGCCTCTCACTTTACCTCTGCAATGGTTTCAGACATGGTGTCCTGTCAGACATTGGTCCATTGCCCACATAAGTCTCACGCTGTGGTCAGCACTGCCCTGTCATCTATGGGTCACACATTCAGCCTGTTTGCGCCAGCTCTTGGCCCAAGTGAGAGCACAATGCTCCTATGTCACCTAAAATTGTGGAAAGGAGCCTCCTGCAGCTAAGCTTTGCATCTTTTGGGACTCTAGACCCAAAACTCACCTTTTTGATTAAATGCTGAACTGATGAAATATACAGATGTATGTTATTACTGGCTGTTTTATTTCAACAGACCAGACCAGAAGACTGACTAATAACAAAGGCAAGTAAATATCTCCTTTTTACTCTGTCTGACACCTTGCCATTTAAATTGATTCCTTTGACATTTCCCTTGTTTCAGTTGCAGGGACCCTTCTGCTTGACTGGATGAGTGCAAGAGTCTCACAGTTTCTGGGGCCGGGACATACATTACAGCTGCCATCCTTGACCAGCCTTGGCACAGTTGTACAGATAGAGGCCAGGGCATGAGTGGCTAACCAACTTCTCATGGGCATGTCCCTGGCATCCACTGAATGTCCTTTCAAACTCAGAAACTTGTGATGGCCAGTCAAGGAGTCAGTAAGACTGCTCTGTCTGTTGGCCATAAAGAGAAAGTATGTGAAATGTGCTTGTGTAATATAAATATTAGGCCAAAACAACTAAGAGCCTCAGAAACAAATTCCCTTTTTTTTTTTTTAGTGTGTTTGTGGAGCAGTTGGCTGCAAATGCTAATTGTCCTTTTTTAGGAACAATAAATTAAAGCAGAGGGACATGAAGGGAGGGATATTCCTGAAGACCTAGCTGATAATTTATAAGGGCTTGTAATCACCATAATGAGAGGTATATTAGAAATCCATAACTGTAGTATGAAGCTGATTTAAAATGATAGTTTCTTTTTCCATCATGTACCTTTTCCTAATGATTACTTGTATGTGACATAAGTTCAACTAACAATGTGTGTATTAAAGTGTACTCAGTGCATGCTTGCTGCACGAACTCGTCAGATTAGGTAATGACATCAATTCCAAGAATATCTCCAGACCTTGAAAGGACACTGAGAATTCTGAGAAAATTCATATTTTACATTGTAAATATCTGTGGGTGCAGGACTATCCACAGCAGAAATAGATAAGGAAATAAAAATTCTAGCTTTCCCTGGGTGTTTGCAGTATTAAAGAGGAGCTTTCTGAGTTTTAGAGCAAGGGTGATGGTGTTCACTTTAAGAGTTCACTGCCTGTCACATTGCACATTCCCTTCAAAATATTATGACATGGCAAAGCCTTGTTTCTCCTAATGAGGTTCCTAATTAATTGCAGAGCACAGTATCAAATTAAAACCTCTCAAAATGGAGATCTGCGAGCCCAGATCCCCGAGAACAGCATCAGTCCCTAGAAATGCAGAGGTAACATTTATTACTTATGAAGACCAGTCTTAAATTTTCCAACAAATGGTTCTCATTAGCAGCTGTTGAGTGGCTAATTATGCCCCACTGTACATTTCTCCCATTTCATTGTGTGTGTGTGCATGTGTCTGAGTGCCCACTTTCCTCCTTGCTTCGGAGATACCTGGGGAAGCTCTGATAAACTGTGCATTAGCTGGAATTACAGGCCAGTTGAGTGCTCTGAGAATGAAAACTAAGTAAGAATAATGTGGCACACTTCTAGGCACCTTCCAGCAACCAGCAGAAAGTGAACTGAATCACTATTTCGGCAGTGAAAATTAAGGTTTCTAATTATTAATGCCTAAATCCTGCTCAGGTGCTTTGCTTAGCTGTTGCATCTAAGGGGATTGCTGAAATGTTTCACTGAACAGGAATAAAAGGAGGGCAGAGATCAGGTAGGGCTTGAGCCCTGTTTCTGAAATTTTAGGCTTGATGGAATTTCTCTTAGGTCTGAGGGATTTAGAACACAAACATCCAAAGAAAATCTTTTTGCTGAGGCTTAGCCATGGCTAACAGCCAAACTCCCACCCAGCAGCTCACTTCACCCTCTCCAGTGAGATGGGGGAAGAAAATAGGACTTGACTGGGGAAAAATTAGTTTTAATTTATTACCAGTTAAAATAGATTAGAGTAGGAAGAAGGCAAAATTACAAACATTAAACTAGCACCTTTCCTTCCCCTTTTCTTATGCTATGCTTTACTGTTTCATCCTGATTCTCTCCTCAGAGGAGTATAAACCTGGGGTTTGCTGTCTGTTCATAACCACTCCTTGCTGCTTCTCCTTCATCTGGCTGGAAATGTATCTGCCTGGCACAGGGCAGGCCCTGGCCATGTCTTACAGGGGCCACCCCTGCAGCCCCCCAGTGCCTTGACACCTGCAACCAATGTAATGCCTCTGCTGTGAAAGGGCAATTTTTTGCTTTATTGAATTGGGACCAAGGTCAGAAGTCAGAGCTGGTTTTGGTCACTTATCTCATGCTGAATGGTCACACAGAAAATTAATGGAAACCCTTGGAAAATGAAAGACTTGCTGTGCATGGTTAGATAAGAAGTGGTGAATGGTTAGATTAAGATCAGAAATGCCAGTAACGTTTTACTTTCTGACAGAGGAAAATAATTAGTAATGAAACACTTATGAAGATGCCAGTGGATATGAAAGAAATGTTAACATGAATGTGAGCAAGGCAGCAGGGGCAAGGGTGAATGTGCAGTGCAGTGAGCAAATGGGCATTTCATGTGAGAAATGGGGTGAAGAAGAACTTCTGTGATTGCTTTATTTCAGCTAACCCTGAACGTGCCACCACAATGGGCTGGCATTTCTGAATAGCATTTTGCCAGATAGCTGCATATTACAAGTACTAAGTCTGTTTACCCAAATTACATAATTATGTGCCATTTTACAGATCAAATAACTGCATTAAAATTGACAAAATTCTATATGTGTGCTCTCCTTCTATTATGGTTCTATCAGAATAACCTAAACACTCACTGAAATACAGAAATAGGCACATATAGCAATATTTTCCTCCATGTATCTATATGTTTCTATATTTAAATCACTGCTAATTATGTATATGTATGTAATTTCTTTATTGCTGTGAACAAACAGGAAGAGCTCTGTTAATTTTTAGGAAAAAAAAAAGAGGAAAAACTGTCAGACTGAAGTGCTTGTTATATTTTCATAAAAATGAATAAAGAAAACGTGGGTAAGGATCTGCCAAGTTTTATATTTGATGTTTCTCATTTAAACTTGCAATTTTAAAATATCAATATTTGCAATAGTACAGGTATGACAATGCTCTTTTGATTACAAATGGTGAGTGTACTGAGGGCACAGATGACTCTGAAGACACACAGCCTTCTCCCTCTCTCTTTGGGGAGAAGTTTTAATAAAATCTGGATAGATCTGGGCATGGATGAGGAGTGGGGTCAGGGGCAGAGCTGCTTTCCTTCCCTTTCCTAAGACTTGTTTGTGAAACAACTCTGTTCTTGCTCTTCAGGAATGGGACTAAGGGCATGTCCAGAGGGATCCATTCCAGTCCTCTTGTTTCTGCTCTCCTGCAGCTGTAGGAGCAGCAGCAGCTGCTATGGGGAGCAAGGTAAGGAGTGGGATGCCCTCTGTGCCTTCTGGAGTAGGAGGAACAGCAGCACTCAAGTAGGCACAAGATGAAATGGGAAATGCAGCATGTGACTTCCAGACAAGTTGGTGGCATCAAGAAATTCCCTTGGTGGTGTCTGTCCCACACAGTGGAGGGCAGAGCAACTGTTTCAGGTCACAGGTGTCCTGTCTGAATGAAAAATTTGGAATTTGACACAGAGCAGGTGAGCCAGAAGCCAAGTCACCTTATGGAACACAGACAGTCTCTATTGAAATCATTCCAAAGAGATATAATGGTGAAAAGGAAATGGAAAATGTGAAACAGGAGTGGCAAGGGCAAAGATGAGGGGAGGATTGTGCCTCTTTTACTGCTTGGATTCAATCAGAGGAGAAGCACCTGGAGGAGCCACAAGTGGTCACTGAGAAGGCAGGAAGGGGAGCACAGCAAGGCTTCTCACTGACACTGACATTAAACAAGCAGGAAAGTCAGGTACACAGCCTTTGAGCCAACAAGAAGTACATTTTACCCCATTACATGTTTAAAGAACAATCTGTAAAAAAATATACATTGCCTTGTCTATAAAATTTGAAGGAAAATCAATTCAGATGTCTCTTCAGTGAGGGTGATTGTGAACATGGATATTAGTATTTTTTAAGATTTAGCAGTCAAAGCATAAACTAAAATTTCCTTAATTTCCTCTCAGATTGTGAGAAATAGTATGTACTAACTCTATTCTCTGTGTAGAGTGTTTTGTTTTTCTATTTTTAAACATCTTGGTGAGATAGCA
>JAWWLZ010000118.1:82061990-82090818 GCA_035041345.1 Poliocrania exsul
ATAAGGATAAAAATATAGTAATTACAGTTGGTAAATGCCACTTCATATTGCTGACTACTGTACTTTCCAAGGACTCTCATTACTACATAACCATTCCCAGTTTTGAAAAATTATAATTGTTAAATGAAAACAATATTTTTAAAGCAACCACACTTCCTGAGAAGGGAACGTAGGGAAGGAGAAGTATGAAGAGGAATTTCACGGGGCTTTTTCAGAACCATGGAGATCCCATGTGTGTTGCCTGCAGTATCAGTACTCATCAAATAATCCAAAAAAGGGCACAGATTGAAACAAGCAGAATGGATTAACACAGATGTGGGAAAGGCTGCTGTGAAAACAGGTGGTGAGCTTCCAGAGTTTGGCACCACTGGACATGAAAGAGGGCACGTTGGCAGGTTGAAGAAGCAATTAAATACATTTAAGTCCAACAAGTATATAAAGAGAAACCATCAGGAGTATGAGGGAATCTAGTAAAAATAAAGTGAGAGAAAGTGTTTAGGCCCCTGTGCTCCCATGAATAACTACTTTCATTATCACCACTGAGACCAATACTGGGTGAGACTGTTGGTCTGCTTCAGCAGTGCATTATGTCCTTCCAAACTGGAAAACACAAACCTGCCACTTCTGCCACAGATGCCAGAACAGAAAGCTTTGGTATGTCCCCCTGGAGCAGAGGGGGAGGGGAACAGGCCAACCAGCACTAGGGCTGATTTAAAAAATAATTTATGACAATGACTTAAAAAAATTTCTGACTTAAAAAAAGTCTGGAAGCACACATGGTAGAAAACCATGCTTCAGAAAACGTGGGGGTTTACTCTGAAATTCAGCTGTTTACCTGTATACACTACTTTTTACATGTATGTTTCTATTGCCATGACTTGTAGCATAGAGTCCTTTTGTTAAATTTTTGTTGTTGTGGTTTAATTTTGCCTTTTATCTTCATATGTGTAGGGAATATGACTAGAGAAAAAAACCTAGTGAGGCAGTTTGAACTTAGTTGTCCAAATTTTCCTGCATTACCTTCCAGCTGCAGTCACCTGTATTTGGATCTGCTTCTTTCTCTTCTCTTTCTTAGAAGTCTTTGGGGATTCAACAATGGCCAGAAGACACAAATACAATTGCAAGAAATCTTTTGTTTACAGCTCCCTTTCCACTGCTTAGACCAGTTCTCAGTGGGAGGTTTAATCTAGTTATCACTTTTTGCTGAGGAAAGCATATTTTTAGGTTTTGCTTTAATTTTAAAGTAAGTTTACATCCTCTCCTTGTTGAATTGAAAGAACAGTCTTTGTTCCTTCTGTGTCATTCATCACAACCTTAACATGTAGAGACTGAAGACAGGTTCCACTGGGAGACATCTGTGCAAACATCACTTCTGCCTTTCTATCCATCAGGTTTCAATCTGGACCACTGCGTTTTTCATTTTTCCTTCACTCCTGTGCTTCTCAGAGCCTGTGCAGCAATCTCTGTTTTCTTTATTTATGCTCATCATAAACTGCCCAGAAGCCACTGTCATTGACTGAGACCCCATTGTGTGAGAGGAAAGAGACAGCTGCTGTCTCCAAAGCTGTTTTGGGCATGGACTTGAAAGCATTTGTTGTGCCTTCAAAAACCTAAGAGTAAAAACAATGTGTTGTATATGGGTGTACAACTCATATAAAGCATTGCAGGGTGAGTTAGGGCTTATCTAATAGAGTAGTTGCTTAGGTGAAAATTCAGAACTCATTTGTTATAGAAAAAGTGGTTAAATCTGACTATGCTCCATTTATAAAGCCCAGTGTTTTTAGTATTTTATTTTGTATCAAACTTAATTTACTACTGATAATAGAATTCAGAGGCAGAAGTGAGGAGTAGGGCTTACTGTGTTAATCTGTCGGTCAAAACCCCAATAATCTGCAGAGATGAAACTTTCCTCAGAAATCTCAATTTCTTGTGGCAATGCCCAAGCACTGAATTTTGTGGAATCCAAACTGAAAGCTGTATTCATAAGTGCTTCAATCACCAGAAATATCAATGCCCACAATTTGCATTAACTTTACAAGGAACTTCAACATCTTTCTGGACAAAAAAAAACCCAAACCAACAGAATGCTAGTTAGATGTCTACCTTGTCATCCAAACTCATGAACCACCCAGCAACTCCCAAAAAACACACTCCTCTGTGCCTGCAGCACACAGAACTAGGCAGTTTCTGCTGAGAACTTTTTCTCTCCTCTTGCTGACAGTGGTTTTATGATTCTGATTTATTCTGAGCTTTATTCTCTGTACTTTTTAGTCTTTAATAGAGTCTTATATTGTAATCACAGCTGAAATCTGCAGATTATGCTGCCACAATAAATTATTCAGATGGGCTACTTAGACTTCATTTTACTAAAATGGTTCCATCTCTATCAGTGATTGACAGTTATTTCTGAGCATTACTTAGCCTTTCACATCACAAATCAGGACTCCTGCCTATTGCCAACTCCAGCTTCTAGTGCCAGATTCCCATCTGGCATTGTAACAGGGAGTATTTGAGTAGGACACACTGCCTTTTTTTAGTATTGGATCCATAAGGCTTACAAAGAAAAAACAGCTTCTTTTGTCTACTGAGCTCACACTTATGTATTCTGCAAATCATCTTAACTTCTCAAATGTCGAGATGACTTTAATAGCCCTAATTGAATGGAAAACTGAGTTGAAACTCAGATGTTAAGTTGCAACTCTCGATGAGATACAAAGCATCTTTTTAAATAGCCCCTCTATTAAGAAAAGAAAGTTAAGCACTATGTTATGCAGGCATTTCCATCATATTCCTCCCTAAACAATAATTAGTTCTGTTCCTGCCTGGCCATCCAGCTGGGGCTTTGGGGAGTTGTATCACTCTTCAGCAAGGTGTGAGGACCCACATCAGCCACCAGCATCTGTGATGCCCTACCAAGTTTTTTGGCAGATGCAGGCTCTCCTGATGTGTCAAATCTTCCGTGAAGAGCAGTGTCCACCCATGTCTCCCTCCCTTTGCCTCTCACACAAGTAGTTGTTCTGGCCAGATGCATGGCCAGGGCTTTTTTGTAGCCTGACTGTGAGGTCCCTCACGTGAGACTTTCCTGTGTAGTTGTCTAGTGGCTTGTTAGCAGCAAATGCCTCGTGCACAGCCAGCTGCTGGGCCAAGGCAGTGGATCCTGGAGAGATCTGTTGGATGTGCTTTGGACTGTATGTCAAGGATATGTCTGAGCAGAGAACTTGTCTCTCAAGTCTAAGATTTGTGTGCTAAGCCCCAAATCCCTCAGCCTTTATTGTTATCATATATATAACAATAAACAATGAAAGCAGGCAATCTCAAGAAGTGTTAGAGGATCAGAAACTTCAAGGCTAATTTGAAAGTGATTGCCTAACAAATACACAAACAAATCTCTAAGATGATTCCTTTGTGCCCCGTTTTTTATTAATGCAGTTGTTATTTTTCATGATTGAGAGAAAACAATTTGCACTTGTATGTAATGGTGTTTTTTGGTTTGCTATCACAAAATTATCTCTGAGAAAATTTCCCTCTCTCTTGTTGCTGAAGTGTTTTACGAGGATTTTCTCCCTTTGAGGGAGGTTTTTTAGCTAGTCATTTTCCTTAGGAAATACATGAATGCGTACATATCGTCTTCTGCTGTCAGAAATTCATCTGTCATGTTTCAAGAGTAAATGCAACATGACATAGGGCTTTTAAAATGCATTGTATTAATGTATTTCCTCTTTTTCTTTTTGAATTGTTTCTAAAGTTTGGTGTCACAAATTTATCTCTGAGAAATCAAAGCAGGTAGTTTCAATGTTTCTGTCAAGGTTTGTCTCTGCTTCTAATACTTTGACTAGACACTAGGAGAAAAACCATCAGAAACAGTTGATTTTTCAGACAGGTTTTATGTGAAGTGTCAGAACATTCTAGTTGCCCTGACTCCATTTCCCTTTCTTGCTTTCTTGCTCCTACACAAGCTAAAGAGAACACTTTTTTTTTTTTTTAAGAGCTAATATCTTTCTCTTCTTGTTTCTGTCTCACTGGAGAATTTCTCCTGCCTTATATAGTTGGGTAGGAAGATCCAGATTTCTATCATCTCATCTAAACTATTTAGCCATACCATTGATGTCCTATGGCAGAGGCAGTCCCTGTTACATTCATTTCATGGCTGCTTTCAAGTTCAATACTTTGTGTGATGTGACACAGTCTCTGTCAACGAATTACTGATTTGACACATGTACAGGGTAAATTTATACCTGGAGTGCATAGTATCAGTCTGGATACACACATTTGATATGCCATATATTAAGAAGTATTAGTTAGAGACAGAATTTGTTGTGAATATTTTATATAAATGATACTGAGTTAACAATAACCTAGAACAACATGAATTTCTGTGTATTTAGCAGTGGAAGCAGCAGTTGGCCAAGAGATGGAATCCTAAGGATTAAGGCATTTATATATATATGTATATACAAAGCATAGCTTACCTGCTTAAATACATGGTATACAAATAGGATTTGACAGAAAGTTGGAATGATGAGCAAGAAGAAGGAGTGAAAGGAAAACTTCTATGCATACAGGTGGCTTCCCAACTATTGTTGATTGCTGCTTCTACAAAGTATAAATGTATACATGTGTGTGCACATATGTATATATGTGTGTAGGTACATGATGTTTTTAATGCCTGTTCTTGGGCATTAGGAGGACATGATATAGCTCACTTGAAAGAATCCTGGCTTGTTCTAAACAAAATAAATGTCTAATGTAATACAATTTATTAAAATGAACTATACTGCCAACTCCACCATTGCAAACTCTGCAGTAACATTGTTCTCTGGTTCTTGCCAAATAAGAACAGCTTAGTTGTTTTGTCATATTGTATTCCATTCACTCTGCAACCTGGCACGAACAAGCTCATGTTCAGCTTTAACCCAAGCAGACCACAGATTTGCCCTTTGTTTGACTGTCTGTTATGTTTGCAGTTCCTAGAGAACAAATTCTAATTATAGGAGGCAAGTCTTTGTGGACGTAGCCTTAAATGGCTGGAATAAGACCTTCCTCTATTAAAAGAGGTTTTCAGTTTTCAGATTTAAAGCTGTATCGGGTCTCTGTCCTAAAACTGTGTCATATTAAAGTCGTTGAATGACTAAGTGCTGTGCCCAGGACAGCTTTACCTGGTTCTACAAGAGGGATATTGAGGGCAGAAGGGCAACCAAGGGTCTGATTCTTATTCATATTAGGCCACATCAGTCTGTGGAGGAACATATGGATAAAAGGAGGAGGAAATTATATTTGAAGTTTCCAAAAAATTAAGATGTGTCATGGTAGATCCACATTTTGCATAAGCACAAGTTAAAGTTTCCACAAGTCATGTTGTCTCTTTCAGAGTTAACAAAAGGAAAACCAAGTTTATTCTAACCCAGGATGCTTTTCCTTACTATTGGACAATGTATCCTTATTGCCATCTAGAATTTGTACTAATCCACTCTGAATATTTCAGTAGCCTTATTGTTCTGATCAGACTTTGGCATTTTATTTTCTGCACTGACTGCACTCTCCTTCTAGATGTTGTGACTCCAGTGAGTAGGGTCCATACAGTGCAAATGAGTTCTTTCTGTGGAAAGCTGCCCAAGGAGCATTGCAACAGGGATGACCTCCCCATCTGAGAACATCTCCAGAACCTGCACACACACAGCCAGCCAGCACTGCCCTGCCTTCTGCCTGTAGCTCCTATCCTGCACAGAAAATTATTTGGGAAGTATTTAGACAATAAATATTCTTTGGTCAGCTGTGTGGCTGACTGCAGAGACCTCCTGTACCCTCTTGGCTCATGCTTGTTATTGGCAATATCAATGAGCCACCCTCCTCCCTCCTCATTTATTCCCTGGCAGTAGGTGCACTCAACAGGGACAAGGACTCCCTTAATCTTTCCTAACCCAAGGAGACCACTGTAGAAATAAACTGGAATTTGGGACTGTCCTTGCTGAATGCTTTCCTGGAGAAAGGTTATTACTGATAAATGTTCCCACATTTTTTAAATCAACAACCAGGTTTAATCATCTTCTGGCCATCAAAAGACATGATGATAAATCTCTCATGCCGCAGTCAAGGCAGGGAGTGTGAGTATCAGCCACACACCAAACTCACTGAGCCTTATGGGATAGTGAAGAAATGATGCTGGGCAAAAGATGATGCCTTGAGAAAAGCAGACTTCTTATAGCAACAAATATTTGCAAACTTTAGACTATGAAGGGATGGTACTTAATTTACTTTTTGATGGCGTGTTCGCTAAAGGTTGTGATTCTCAATTCTTTGATTGCTGGTGACAACAAATGATACCAACCTCCCATGTTGCCATCCCCAAAAGTGTGGTCCTGTTGATGACACTGGCTGCCTCTCTTGGCCAAGTGGAGCCCTCATTGCTTTGAGGCTCATTTTGATTTTTTGCAGGATTGAAAGGAAGACTGATGCCACTGATATGGGGAACAAAATCCCGTGGAGGCTGATAATGGCAGCATGGAATTCAGCTGGTTCATTCTGGGCTGAAAACAGAAAGAAGTTGTTTCAATGAGTGCTGCTTAACTGGGCTCAAGCTACATAGCACCCCTGGGTGTGGAGGGGCTGGAGCTTTCCTAGAGTCTCATCATAGCAGAGATGGTTGCATGGAGAGTCTGGGGGATTTGTTCTTTACAGTCCATCTTGACAGTTGCCCCTTACACTCATGTAGCTTCTCTGACATGTATGAATGTCATCTTTGGCCACTGCTGGAGCTGCATGCTAGGCAATATCAGACTGTCACTTTGTAAGGTGCTTATGAGAAAGTTGTTTTTATGCTTATATTATTACAGTGTCATGCCTTCAAGCTAAAAATTATTCTGTCTTGAATTAAATACTGTCTGGTGATGGCACTTGGAGAATGGCAAATATCTGAGAAGAAGGAGGTGATTTTTTCTAATGACTCATACCTTCTTTAACAGGTATAGGAACCTTGTTTAACAGATTTACAGGATTGAAACATGAAGAAAAGGTTACAAATCAGAGCAATAGTTACATACCCTCAAATTCTGGTTTTATACACGTCTGGCATCTTGTGTGGGGAAATTTCTCACTGGCACAAATATATTTAGAAAATTGATAACATTGCTGAACCTTTCAGGTTCATTCAGATTTCAGAGCAGATTCCATCTCTCAAACAGATGGGATGGGAAAAAACAGGTAAATTACAAAAAGATTTGGAAGCTGATCAAGATCTTGTTAAAAAAAAAAGGAAAGAAAAGAAAGAATATAGAACTTTCTAATACATTTATTACTGACTTTAAATTTTTATAAGGCTAATTATTTTGTTCTGGCTTTTTTCTGCTATCAATGGGTAGCACTTACATTACAAGAAAGGAATCAAAACCCCCAAAACATCTTACATAAAATACTACAGCTACATCTGAAAACAAGAAAAGGCAATTTAATTAAATATTTTAAAATTAATTTTCTGTAATTTACCATAATATATCACAGACAGTACTCTTTATTTGGTTGCTGTTGTCGTTGGAAACTTCTGTTCCACCATTGTTCAATTTTTTCTTAAGAATAATAAGCCATCATTTTTTTGGTGATGCTTTGTACTATTTTTTCTTTTCTTTGTGTAGTTTATTCTAACACAAAATAAATGGAAAATGTCACCCCTTTCCAACAGAGTACTTTGTCATAACAGAGCTCTTCTGGGAATTACTTTGGAAAAGACGAGGACAACAGTGAATTGATTATTTGGTCTGGTCTCACAAAATATAGATAGAAACAGCATTTCTGGAATATTTTATCATCCGATCCCATCTTGTCCCGTCAGAAACTTCCTCACAAACAGTAATCTGAATTAATGTCAGAATAGACTGTGTTGCTACTTTTTAAGTTTTCCCACCTGTCATCAGCTAGATCACAGTAAAAGCTATTTCAACCTGTGTGGAAACAAAATGTCCATGCTGTCAAGGAGCATTCTACTCCCTGAAACACATTTTGTCTTCTCTGTTTTGTACTGTCTAGATATATCTAATAACATCATACATCCCAAAGCTACTCTCTGACTAAATCTGGCCTCAGACTGGTGATCTCCACTGACCTCAGTACTGGCTACAGTAGATGAATAGATGTACTATGTAGCATTGAAAAGGTCTTGAACAATAAATTACATTTTTTTCTGGCACTGGAGCATTCACACAAATATGTTGAGGTTAGTCCTTAATGAAAAATAGAGTTCCTAGTCACTTGGTTTGAAATGAAGATGAACAAACATAGCAAAGAGAGCAAGAGAATAAAATGCTGGTGAGCATATTGGAAATAGTAATTTCTTGGGGAATCTGTGCTCTAGGTCTATGTCCCCATTATCCAGGCTTGAGGTTTTCTGGTTTCTAATCTGCATAAGCTCATTGTATCATGTTTGTTGGAAATGAAAGATAAAAAATAACTTTTTTTCCCTCACAAGTATTAAGGTTCTACCTCATTATACTTAGCATATCCAAATAACAGATGATGTAGAGAGGACTGGAACACAGTGTTTTGTTTGTCCTGGTGTTAATGAGCATTTGAAATGCTGATGTGTAGGCAAATCTATTTTTGTTTTAATATTTTGCATATATATTACTGTATAATGCCTTGTGGGGGGAATAGGAATTTAACATCTAAATAGATTAATATTCAGTAAATAGTGGTATGTACAAAATAGGAGGAGGAATGATTTTTCCCCCTAGAACATAGCAGCCAATGTTAGTTTGGCTTCATGCAAGCTATTACAATGTTTGTACTAATTTGTCACTCTAATTTAGGGTGGATAGATGTTAATTTTTGTCTTCAGGAAATACACAGCTCTTTACTTGTTTTCATTTAGGCCCTCTCGTCATAGTCTGAAATGATGTGCACTGGCAGAAAGTGTTTTGGTATCCCTTTCAGTTTGGCAGTGAGAGATTTCACAAGTGCCTTGAGCCCAATCAGCACAAACTCCAGGAAGAAATAAGATGCTGGATTTTAACATGCTGTAGGCAACCAGCGGTCCTTGATGTCCTTTGCTGCTCTGGAGTGCCATGGCCTGAAATCTTTAATCAAGCCTGTGCATCCCTCTAGAAGACTCATGCTGGTATCTCCTCATGACATTGATAATAGAGACCCAGCAACAAGAAGATTGCATTCCACACCCTTATTATGAAGACCAGAATACTTCAATACAGAGGTTTCTTCTGATCTTAGAATATATCAGTAAATTAATCTACTGGTTTACTTAATTTGATTTAGATAAATTATAGAGATATTTCTATATTCAGAGAGTGGGAGGCAAGGAGAGAGAGAGGTTTATGGTCGAGTGAGAATCAGTGATCAATCAACTGGTGCTATGCTAATTACCTTTGCACTGAAATTGTAGTGGTGTGAACATGACATTGTTTTCTTTGGCCTTTGTCACCCTGAAGTTAATTGAAAGAGTTTCACAGAATCTGAAGGGCACTCCCGCCCTGGTGAGCAGCCTTAGAAGGTTTTCATGAGCACAGTATTATTCATTAGGAATTTTGCTGGCATGAGAATAGACAGAGTAGCCAGGTGGTACACAGGTCCTCAAGCTCAGAATGTAAACCATGTACCCAGAATTACAAATAAATAACGCAAGATGCTGCTGCCATATGCCATCTATATATCAAAACTGCCAAAAATGAAAGGCTTCCATCTAACTTGGTGACTACTGCAAAGAGCAATGTGTACGTGAATAGATCTATTTCAGATGAGTTATATGGATGAATGTGTTTCCCAGGCTACAAAATATTTTTAAAACATACAAGGTTTGTTCTTAACTTGCAAACATTTAAAACAATAGACACTGAGCTCCTCCTGACCTTATTTGTTTTGCTTCTTCCTCATTCTCTCTTATATTAGAGCAACAATGCAGTCTCCTCATTGTCCTCATTAAAGAGATTTCAGTTTAACTCACTGTTACCTTCACACTACTGTATTTTTTTTAATACTTGATTTAGATAAACCCTTCCTAAAACGCTGAAACACTGGCATTTGTAAGTGGAATAAACTTTACTTATGAGGCTGCAGTATCTTTTTTCTTCTAAGTTAATTTAAATCAATACAATTCAATTAATTTCTTTCTTGAGTCTCTGTCAGCTATACTAATCTAATATTCTAATATTGAGTAGGATCTGTAATGTTGTTTGCTGTCTTGGCACAGGGATTACTGGACAAAATGTTGTAGCTTGAAACCTGTGCAAGGAGAATCTCCCTTCTACTACAAAAGCCAGTCTGCTTTAGCTACTTACCCTGATGCCCCAGATTTGTACTCTGGCTTTTTGCCTACACTGCTATGCGCAAATGTAGTTGTGTTACTTCAGTATTTGTAGGCACCTCCAGTTTTCATTTGGAGGGCTTTGGGAAAATATCTTCTTTGATATTTACTTTAGCAGGTGGTTGGAATACAAGATTATACACTTAAAAGTAGACTCACCTTTAAAAACTAATGATTTAAGTGGAATGTAAAGACAAGCAAACCTTGACATATATGAAACACAACAGCTCCAAGACAATAGTTTGGTGACAGTGCATAGACACTTACTTCCTTTCCCCCTCCTCCCCCAAATGGATGGTGTTGTGCTTCTTTTGTTCCCTTTGGGACGTCTTTTTACAAAACCCAAATTAAATTGAACAATTCAAAGATGACTTCAGAATATTTTTTCTGTTTATACCTTTCTCTAGAGTCTTGGAGTGTTAGTCAGAAAGGAAAGCAACTTTCTAAATAATTTTTGATTCAATTTTATTGTTTAAGTTATTTCCAGGTGATAATTTCACCAGACCTTTAAAAATCAATATTATTTTATTTTTTTCTCAGTCTCAGCCTGAACAATTCCCAAATGCATGCACATTTTTTTCACTAAATGCAATGAAATGAGTTAGATTCAGAGGGACTTTGCACTTTTTTTCTTACTCTCCTTTTGGTTCCTTAGCTTTTCAAGATTTTTTTCTGTTTTCAGAAAGTCTCAGAGGGAGAAGAAGAAAAATTAAAGTTGAGATTAATTGCTATTTTAACACTCTTGAAACTGATGTTGAAGCTTGAGAAAGTTTTCAGGAGTTCAGAGAAACTGAGGAAAAAAAAGAACAAAAATAGTAAAAACCAGGTATTTGGTGTTGGAAAGAGAAAACAGACAAAGAATAGAGAGACCCTCTCCCCACCTCCCCTGATTTCCTGTTTGGTTTTCAACAACTAATATTGAATGAGAAAAACCTGTTAAGTTAAACAAATTGAAAATATTTGTTTTGTTTAAAATACTATTAATGAAAACATCTGATGAATATCAAAATGAAGCTAAAGCCATTTAAATCACCCCTGATTTGAGATTTGCGTAGAAGTCACACGTGTTACTTGCAGACATGATTATGGCAAGATACTGCCTGCCCTTTGCAAAATACCTAAGTGGGTGAAGCACTTAACCTGTAAGAAGGACTGAACTCATAACTTCTTGCAGATGCTCCATATGTATCCTGAGAGAGGCATCTTTCCAAACTCTCTTGGCATTCAGAGCATGTTGGAAATGGAGTAGGTTGAGGGACAGATTTGGAGAAGCAGATGTGAGCAATCATGTTGGTTAGGGCAGGCAAACACCTACAGCTAAACTGTATATGCTTTGTATTATACCATAATTAAAACGTCAGAAAATAGTTTTGAGGCCTCCGACAAAATTTGTCTGAATTTAAGGTGAGTATTTTCCAAGTTGTTTGCTTATTTGTTTGTTTATTTATTTGGGTTTGGGTTTTTGTTTGCTTTAAAATTTAACATCACAAATATGGCCATGACTCTTGCTTCCTAGGGAGGATTGAGAAACCAGACTGAACCAGTCTTCTGGTTATGGATCCACTTCAAAGTCTGGTAAAGCTGCACTTGACTATAGGGCAAGAGAAGTGCATGATACTCACCATATCAAAGTGCTGCTGGTGGTTCAAGGATGGCCACATAGAGAAGAAAAGAGAGAATGCAAACTGAAAGCCACCCAGCACAGTGCCACTTGGTTCCTCATTCCCTGGAAAAACTTCTCATGACTAAAAACTATTTAAGATTCCAAACAAAGGCGTTGAATGGGAAGAAACAACACACAGAGAACTTCAGACTAGAAATGAGATGCAGGAATGTAGCTGAGTGATGAAATGCCCTTGAGTATGTGATGGATTTTGTCCCACTGCAAGTCTTTAAATTGAGACTACACCCTGTACAGAGAAATATTCTGTGTGTGGGAGAAGTCACACGAGCTCCAGATCCTGAGGCTTCAATTCACTGTGTCATGTGAGCACAAAATGGCAGACCTGAGCACTTGAACGGATGTTTTAGTTGACAATGAGAACAATTGCAGTGAATATGGATTTAATTTTATTTCTTTGGCTTTGAGTTTCTCTCTGAAATGCTCACTCTGTGTGATCAGCTGGAAGATATTCAGGGCATGCTTAGAACTGTGTACTGATTCATGTTTTCCTCCAGCCCCAAGGTTGCTTCATGGTGCTCTTCCATGGAGAAGAGCAGAGGCATAGTGCTACTGGTGATACTCTGAAATACATTAGACATGAAGGAGCTGTTAAAAGCCTCATGGATCTTCCATATCCTGCATAAATTTTTACAGCAACTTCACAGAAAATGTAAAATTACAGATGTAAACAACGAGAGCTAGGGGAGCATTAAAAAAGATTAAGACCAGGACCAGAGAAACTACCAGAAACTGCTTGTTTTGTGATGGGCTGCGAGGTGGTAAGAAAATATGTCATCTTTGAAAAGATTTGGAAGATTCAGAGTAAACTTTTTTCTGTATTTGCTAAAGAGAAGAGAAAAAAAAATCCAGGTGCTTGGATGGATCTTGATGTTTATTTGAATAAATTCCTAGCAGAGTGCAAAGCATTTCTGAGAAATGAGAAAAGGGCAGAATGGCAATTCTGAAAACAAAATTGCAAAAAAAGATAATATAAAAGTAATGTGCAATTTGGTAATAGTGTGCTAAGTTATTAGAGTGCAAAAGTCTTGGAGAAACTAGATGTATTCTCAGGTCTGTTCCATTTAAAAAGAAACATAAAGATTCTGTAAAGAGTGGTAATGTGTTGCATATTTTATCTTCTACCTGAAATGGGAATGTTAATGATTTGCAAAGAAACTTATTGTGAGACTAATTTATTCAAAAGAGCTCTTTGAAGCTTGTGCTGTGGGCTGGTGTGGAGCTTGATTTAGGATGAGCAACCAGGACAATTGCCTCCAAAGAGGAGCTTTGCAAACTTAAAATGGGGGATAGGGAAAGAGAACATCTGCAGGCTGCAGAGAATATGGCCACCACTTAGCAAGTCTAATGTTAGTTTTGAACTGAAAAACTCACAGCATTTCTTCTGTTCTAGAGAAAAATACTGTGTAGTTTGTGGTAGGTTTTCTTTTTTGAGTTTTTTCTGTTTTCTGTTTGGTTTTGATTTTGTGGATTTTGTGGTTTGGTTTGGTTTTGTAGTGTTTGGTTTGGGGTTTTTGTGTGTGTGTTGGTTTTTTGTTTGGTTTGGCTTTTTTTCATCTCCACCATAACTGTTCTTAAAAATAAGGAATGTATCATGAATAGCAAAAAACTTTCATCAGGAAAGACAGACTATGGAGAACCTGAGGCAGGTACATAATAAGGAGAGAATCAACCTGTAAAAATTAACTGAGACTAGTAATATAATCACATGATGTTAGTTTACATAATAAAGCCTTTGGTTCAGAGGAGTTCAGGACTCTGACAAGTTGACACAGGAGACCCAGCGGGAAAGCAGTGGAAGAATTGTAATAAAGATTTTTAGGTAAAAGTAAAGGGTGAAAATAAAGCCCTAGATTCTCTATTGAAGCAAAACATGATGTCTGAATCCTTGGCGCTCCTGTAAGCAAACATATACCACGGTTGCAGTAGCTGGGGTAGTTAAAATGCCTCCGCTTTGCTAGTCATCAGCTTCAGGGTTTTTCCTTTGTTCATGTAGGCACCAAAGTTAGGTGAGTACGGCCACTGAAAGTTTGTATTTGCCTTATTTCTCATCTCCAGGTGTTTCAGTCATCATTGTGCCTGATAGTCACACCAGATGGGAACTCTTGCCAGCAATCCCATGCCAGTCCCAATCACACACACTTTTCCAGGTTTTTGTACACCATATCTATGTGTAGAATTCTGCCTTGAATTGCCTTGCCTCTTATAATCCTGTTCTTTATAAATAAAATCATTCATTGGAGTAAAAATGCCATTTTTTCATATAAATATTTACTCAATCCTACTCTACATTTCTTAAAGCCATAATATTAGACACTGTAATTGTTCCTTTTGTAAACACCCTGACAAACCAGAGATAATTATCACAGAATCTGCCACATTGGAAGGAACCCACAAGGATCATCGAGTCCAACTCCCAGCCCTGCACAGGATCATCCCCAGGAGTCACATCATGTGCCTGAGAGTATCATCAAATCACTTCTTGAACTCTGTCAGACTTGGTGTGTGACCATTTCCCTGGGGAGCCTGTTCCAGTGCCCAACCACCCTCTGGGTGAAGAACTTTCTTCTCATATCCAACCTAAACCTTCCCTGACACAACTTCAGGCCATTCCCTTGAGTCCTGTCGCTGGTCACCACAGAGATCAGTGCCTACCCCTCCACTTCCCCTTACAAGGAAGTTGTAGGTGGCAATGAGGTCTCCACTCAGTCTCCTCTTCTTCAGCCTGAACAGACCAAGTGCCCTCAGTTGCTCCTCATACAGCTTCCCCTCAAAGCCCTTCACCATCTTCATTGCCCTCCTTTGGACACATGGCTTACAATCTTTCTTACAATATGGTGCCCAAAACTGCACACAATATTCAAGGTGAGGCCACTCCAGCGCAGAGCAGGGCAGGACAATCCCCTCCCTTGACCAGCTGGTGATGCTTTGCCTGATGCCCCCCAGGACATGGTTGGCCCTCCTGGCTGCCAGGGCACTGCTGAATCATATTCAACTTGCCATTGACCAGGACCCCCAGGTCCCTTTCCATGGCACTGCTTTCCAGCATCTCATTCCCCAGTCTGTATGTACATCCAGGGTTGTCCCAACCCAGGTGCAAAATCCAGCACTTTCCTTTGTTGAATTTCCTATGGCTGGTGATTGCCCAGTCCTCTCATTTGTCGAGGTCTCTCTGCAGGGTCTCACTGGCTTCAAGGGAGTCAACAGATCCTCCAGTTCTATGTCATCTGCAAACTTCCTTAGGATCCCTTCCAGTCCTGCACCCAAGTAATTTATGAAGATGTTGAAGAGCAAAGGGCCTAATACAGAGCCCTGGAAAACCCCACTAGTGACAGGTCACTAGTGTGATGTTACCCCATTCACTATTACCTTCTGTCCTCCAGCCATGAGCCAATTGCTCACCTACCACATGATGTATTTATCCAGCTGTGTGCTGGACTTTTTGTCCAGCAGGATCCTGTGAGAGACAGTATGGAATGCTTTACTTGAATTCCAAAAAGATTACATCTACTGGCTTCCCTTGATCAACTTCCTTGTCATAAAAGTAAAGCAAGTTTGATAAACAGGACCTTCCTCTCATGAAGCTGTACTGGCTGTGACCAATGACTGCATTGTCTTTCAATGTGTTTCAAGTGTTTTTCAATACTTCCCAGAATAATCTTCTCCACAACTTTACCAGGCACTGATGTGAGGCTGACAGGCCCGTAGTTTCTGGGGTCCTCCTTCTTTCCCTTCTTGGAAATCAAGACAATGTTCACCAGGTTCCAGTTATCTGGGACCTCTCCAGATTCCCAAGACCACTCAAAAATCATTGGGAGAGTTTTTGTGATGACATCAGCCAGCTCTTTGAGGATTCTCTAATGAATCCCATCAGGTCCCATAGATTTGTAGGGATCCAGCTGGAGCAGCAGACCCTGTACGGTTTCGCGGTCAACTGCCTATCCCTCCTGAAAAGCCTATAACCATCCAAGAGGGTGCTCCAGTCACAGGATTCATCCAGCTGGGTTTCTCTTAGGCCAACTATGGCAAATCTCTGGGACTGGGCCAAAGCTTTTGAGCTGTGATTATGACATTAGGTAGCATAAATAGAAGGCTCAAATAGATTTACCTTGATTGATGAAAAGAAAATCAAAATAGCTCACACTTTTCCTTGACTGCTTCATGGATTTTAGATTTAGATGGTTTTGTTTATTTTTTAATATTTTTTTTCACTTTGAACGGTTGTTTTCTAAACACAAAGCTTTGCAACATGATTGGTTCTCTAACCATTTCTCACACATTATTAACCATCTGTGACTCAGAGTGCTTGGAACAACTTTACTTCAGTCTCTCCTTGTGACCTCAGTTGAAGAATTTAATGTATTCCTCCTTTTAATGTATTTCCTCCTTAGCCCTGTGCTAGTGGGAGGAGGTGAGCAGGGACACTGCTCTGAGTGAAGGGCTCAGTTGGGCAATGAGACCTGACATGAAATGCCTAGATGGTAGTTTCCATATCTGCAAGCTGAATTTGGCCAAACCCCAATGTTCCGTACAGATCACCTGTGTCTATTTAATTTAGGGGTATGATTGTTTATCACACCACAGAAAATTTCTTGACCAGCTTGACATTTCTTCCCTGCTATCCAAGGTTCCCTTTCCTCTCACATCCAGACCCACTTGAAAATCTACTGTTCAGAAAAAGCAGCTGAGGCTTTGCAAGCACAACCTGCCAGAAACCCAGGGAAAGGCCACTGTATATTCTAGTGATATGGTAGCTTTATACTTTTTAACAGGCATTTACCAATGACTGTTATTGTTATGACTGTATTGTTAAATTTCTAAATCTTCTGCAGCTGATGCTGTCAAAGAAAATATACTGAAAACCTAGAAAGATATGCTGCACTCCCAAATAACTCCAGTGCCTCTGAGATAGCATATGTCTTCAAAACAGAACTGAGCTGTGCTTACTTCTGATACAGTCACCCATTCTGAGGGATTAAGTTGCACTGATGGATACAAGTAAAATGGAAGCTTGCAAAATGAGATTTCAAATATATAAACAGGTTTCTGTTAATGGCAACCTAATAAAGGAGGTAATTCTCTAAACATATTGTTCCCATTTTGTTTCTGATTACAGTGAACTACAAGGTTAATTCTGCTCTTTAGGTGTATTTTAATTACTCTCTCAATGTTGACTTTTTGCATTATGATTCTTTTAAAATGCTGTAGGAAATAAATGTTTAATTAACCAGATGTCACTCAATATATCTTAACTTCCACTCTTCATCAGAAAAGCCAATGTTAAAGCACATAAAAACACTAGGATTTTAGAAATAATTTACTCTTTGTATTCCTTGAGCTCTCTGTTATAGTAAGGAAAATGTCTGTAATGAAGGAAAATTAAACTGACGTTTGTAAGCACTTAATTTAATGAAAAATACCTCCACCAAGCAAAAACATGATTTTAAAATTATGTAAGTGTTGATGTTTCATAACATCTAGGAAAGGCAACTGACAACAGTGAAGATAACAGTGTGGTATGACTAAAACCAGATGTGTTGCCTCACTTGTGATGTTTCACATAATTTGTCCATATTTATTTATTAATTTATAGAGCTACATGCAAAAGTCTTATTATACACATATGTTATTTTACTCATACTTTGGCAACCCATGATGAATGACATCAGTCATGATAATGGTGCACTGCATCCCAGTGCACCCAATAATCCACCACTTGGAGGTTCTTGAGTATTTCTAGCAGCCTTAAGGCTGAATGATCACATCCAAGTTCTCCGGCTGGTGACAACCTGAAATATTGAAGTGTTTCAATAGCTGGATCATCTCTTCAGATGTGTTACTCTGTAGTTTCTAGAAATGTTTTTTGGGGTCTTCACAGTAACTTGCAGCAGTACAGCCCCTTTCCCTGACCTTCTCTTCTTAGGGTCAGTGTTCTTTCAGAGACCTCAACCCTAGTTCCATTTCTTAAGCAATCTTCGTTTAAATTATATGAACCTCTTTACTGCAGCCACATAATTTCCTTTCTCCATTCCCTCTATGTCGATAGTACTTTAGCCTTCCTTTGCAATGTCACTGAATATTGCCAGAGTCCCATAAAAGAATACAACGGGGCATGTTCTTCCATTAATAATTGCAGTGTAAAGCTCCTATTAAAATTAATGGGCACTCGATGTGCATTGGAGTGTAAAAATATCCCCCCTATTCTTATCACTATTTTAGGATCTTCATTCTTTCTAACCTATGTTTCCATTTCCATTACACCTAATGAACGCTGTGGGAATGCAATTCCTCCCCCCTGAGGTTAGAGGCATCAAGGCTGTCCATCAGGCTGAGATCCATACTGTAGCTGCCCAGTCTCTTCTTCAAAACAGAACCAGGCACACGTTCTGTAGTTCTTGTGAGACCATGTTTTAGCATTTTCCATGAGTGATAATGCATGATAATACTGTATTCTTTTAGAAAACAATCCAAATAAAAAGGTAGAGACATTAGGAAATATGCTATTCCTAAAGGGTATCTGTCAAGGATTAATTGATTTTCCAGTCTTGGTCTTTGTCTCTTTTGTAATGTCCAGCCTACTTTTTGCCAGAACAAGTACAGCTCTTAAATATTGGCTCTTCAGCTGAAAGGTACCTTTCTGCTAATCTGGTAAACCAACAGCTAGTCCTCTTCTTGTACCTCCAGAACAGACTTTTCCATATGACCTGCTTGGAAATAGCAGCAGTCAATACATGTTATAAGTAGTATGATTCCATCCTAGTGACATAAACAAAAAAAAATAAGAAAAAGAAAATTGATTCTGTCTATGAATCCTTAAAGTTAGCAAGTTGGATAAAGCTTCCAAAAACTGGTGAGAAAATATTATATATTTCAAAACCTGATGAAAATATTTCAGATGGGCATCCACAGCCCTAATATAAAGACAAAACCCCATGAGTCAAAAAATCTTTAAAGAAGGATTTTGCTTAATTGAAGATTTACAAGTCAGCATTTGTTAGGGTGGAAGACATGAAACCTTGTGTGATCTCTCCAGCTGTGAGTTTTGCAAAGCCAGCAGTGACCAGACTGAGGGCTTCCAGGAGAGCCTCCAACCCATGCTGCAGTGCTGGGAGGCTGTGGCTGCTGATGCAAGGAGAGGTAATGCAGCCTGACACTGGCTTTGCTTTTATGCTGGCTGCCAGTGAAACATCAGAAGATTGGAAACAGGAAAAGGGATCACAGGAACACTGTCGGAGCTGTTTTCTAACCTCATGCAGAAGGATGAATTTCCCTGTCCTACAGACGAAACCACAGCAGAAATCTGGGCATGCACAGCCAGAAAACCTGGTATGACTCCCTGTGTGCTCCCAGCTACTTGTCCATGTGGGGGAGGCAGTGGGATAATTTGGGACAATGGACCAACATGAGGGAGGATGAATGTCTGAACTCCCAGCTCCCTTCACAACAGCACAACCTAGTAATGGACAAGAGCTTTTCTGGTGAGACTTTTAGACCATCCTGGAAACCTTGCTATAGCTCCCTCCATACCTAGAACAGCGGGTAGTCTGGCTGCCCAAACATGTGCTCTTCTAGGCAGACATTGCTGCTGAAGTTTATGTTGAAACTTTTTTATTTTTGGTATATAAAAACTAATTACTCCCAACTGATTAGAACTCTATGTTAAACTTCAAATCAGCAATACCATTTCTTGCCTGAAATTTCCTTCTTAAACCATGTTTTTTACTTCCACCTGTGCCTAAGCTCTCCTAAAGGAAATCACTCTTCAGTTGCTTAATTGAGCTCTGAGTTTAGGAAGACATTACCCACTCAGAAACTCTCCAGTGAATTCTCATTTGTGCTAAATCGACCAGGTGCCTCATTACCACCTTTTTAAGATAAAAATTCCCATAACAGTACTACAGCAATAGTTTCAACCAATAAAAGTGAATAGTATCAGGCAAAATAGCCATTCAGTGATGAAATAGCATTTCTCAAAAGACAATTTTTTTTGGAACCATACAATACTCTCTTTGTATGTGTGTCTATCTTATGATTGTGCCTTTACTTGCCTTTTGGGAGCTGGACTTTTAGTAGGGGTTCCCAGCTGGATGCTGCTGCTGCTGTATAACTTAATAATATACTTCACATGTGCCATCAGAACATTTGAGGTGCCTTATAATTACTCTATTATGATTTACTTTTCTCACTGAAATCTATTAAACTTACCTGCAAAACAAGAATCTTAAAGCAGCTGAGATTTTGTAGCTTTCTTTTCAAGAGTACTCTGTCAGGTGTCAGAGAAAAGAAAAGGGAATGGCCACCCATAAGAAACAAACAAAAGCCACTGATCCTGGAACAATCTGAACAAAATAAGACTTTGGGTTGTGTTTCTTTGGTAAGAAGCAATTATCCAAGCCATAAGCAGGTTTTTAGGTAACATTTGCTTCCTTGTGAATATTCAATTTGTATCTTTGGTTAGATGAAGACCTGCACTAGTCTGACGTTAAAAGTAACTCTGATTATTTCATAAAATGATTTATACATTTCAGTAAAAGTTAAATACATAAGAACTAATGAATTCATGGAAGAAAACCATTTTTACCAAACTTGGGAAGTAAATTTGTCACTGACAGACACAAATGTGAAGCCAGAAATTAATAAATGCAGTGCTATATCAGGATTGTGTATCAAGGTTTTGGTAAAAAGGGATGGCTTCTTTGAGAAGCTGCCAGAAGCTTTCTCCTCTGTCTGATAGAGCCAATGCCAGCTAGCTCTGAGACAGACCTGCCACTGGTCAAGGCTGAGACTGTCAGAGATGGTGGTAGTGCCTCTGGGGTAGCATATTTAAGAAGTGGTGGGAAGAAAACTGCACAACAGCCTTCAGCTGGGAGACAGGAATCAGAATACATGAGAGGAATAGCCCTGTAGACACCAAGGTCATGAAGAAGGAGAGGAGTTGGTGCTCCAGGTGCTGGAGCAGGAATTCCCCTGCAGCCTCTGGTGAAGACCATGGTGAGGCAGCTGTTCCTCTGCAGCCCGTGGAGGTTTCCAGTGGAGCAGAGGTCCACCTGCAGCCCCTGGAGGAACCCATGCCAGAGCAGGTGCATGTCTGAAGAAGGCTATGACTCTGTAGGAAACCAGCACTGGAGCAGAGCTTGTGGACCTGTGGAGAGAGGAGCCCATGTTGGAGAAGCGACCCCATGGGGGACCCACACTGGGGCAGCCTGTTCCTGAAGGACTGCACCCCATGACCCACTCTTGAGCAGTTTGTAAAGAACTGAAATCTGTGGGAAGGAGCCATACTGGGGAAGTTCATGGAGAACTGTTTCCTGGGGGAGGGCTCCCATGCTGGAGCAGGGGAAGAGTGAAAGAAGTTCTCCCCCTGAGGAGGAAAGAGCAACAGAACCAATGTGTGATCTGACCACAGCCCCCATACGCTGTCCCCTCTTGTGATGCTTGTGGGGGGGGGATAGAAAATTCTTTAGTGAAGTTGGGCCTGGGAAGGAGGGAGAAGTGTGGGGAAGGAGTTTTAAAATTTGCTTTTATTTCTAATTACCCTACTCTGATTTAATTGTTAATAAATTAAGCTATTCTCCCCAAATTGAGTTTTGTCTGTGATTGTAACTGCTGAGTGTTCTCTCCTTGTCCTTATTTTGACCTATGAGCCTTTAGTTGCATTTTTCTCCTCTGGTCCAGACAAGGAAGGGAGTGACAGAGCAGCTTGGGTGGGCACCTGGTGTCCAGCCAGGGTCAGCACATCACAGGTGTTAACCATTAATCAAAACCAAAGAGGGAACTCATATTACCTGAACTGACCCCAAAAGGAGGGAGCAGAGACATCGTGGTTGCTTGGTCTACTGTGTGTTGGGTCTCTTCTGCCTCCTGAAAACCTGTTTAAGAGATATCTCTGAGCAAGAAAAGGATCCAGGTGTCAGTCACCAGGTTGGAGACAAAAGATTCAAGACAGTTTATCAAATGAAACTTCAGTTCCTTTTGTTTACCAAATGTCCTCTGACTTGATTTCTGTTTCAAAAGGTGTATTTGACCAGCCTGGTATCTTGTGCAGCACTGCAGTGAACCTTACAGCTCGGGCAGGCACTTAAAACAAAGACTTCATGTATGATCTGGGTCTGGCATGAGCTTGTTTGGGCTCAGTAGCGTTGACAGGCTGAGTCCTGGGCGTGTCTTCCTCCAGGAGGAAGTCTTCCTCTGGTAAGAGAAACTGTCCAATATGGACATGAATTTTTCTCTTTACTGTTGATTTTTCTGTTCTCCTTTTTTTTTTTTTTTTTTTGGTGGGTTTTTGTCGTGCTCTGTCTTGAAAAAAACAGAACCTCTCAAAAATGACACAAATAACAGAAGTTTCTGTGCATCTCAGCTATTTCCCTTCATCCCCAAAGGAACCTTCTGTCCATCTTTGATAACATCTAAAATGACAGGTAGGGGACTTCATGTCTTCTCTCTCTTTTTTTTTTTTTTTTTGTGCTTGTTTTTGTGGTTTGTTTTGTTTTTAGTTTGTTTATTTGTTTTTATAGAAAACAACCTCAGATTACAACAGACTTCATGGAAGGGGATGTGGTTTCACACGAAATGAATGTGGTACTTTGATTATTCCCTACTATTTATTCATCAATCAATTCTTTTCCAGTGACCTCTCCTAATCCTATCACTTAGGCTGTCTGAAGAGCACTCCTTTGCTCCAATAAACTAGTAGAAGATTTGCCCATATGTTTTCCTTAATTTCTTTAAAATTGAGCAAGAAAATAACACTCTCTTGGGCTGTGCTTTTTTCTTTTTGTTGTTAAAGAAAAACAAAATAGTCTAGTGCTGTTGCTAATTTGAAATAGCTTCCTGAGTTGTCCAGGCAGGTGCAGGAGATGGAGAATTTGCCAAGAAGCACAGTCATTCACCTTTCTCAGCAGCAGTGCCGTTGCACCCTTCTGTGTTCCTGAATGACCATGGCAGTTGTTTTCACATTCAAATAGTTATCAGTTGCCATTCCAGTCATGCTGAGTAGGATGCTGCAGCTGTAATCAGTGGTAAATTTTTAATTAACAAGTTAAGTACTTCTTATCAACAGCTGTTTGAGAAATAAGAGAAGATTTTTTAATGGGTCCCTTGGATCTCTGAAATACTACACTTATGTTCTCTGTCTTATTGTGAATGCTGCCATCCTATCTGTGTACTTGTCTAAAACCCCATACCTCCATAAAATATGTAAGGTCTTTTTATATATATTGGCATTAAGAGTAAGATTTATAGGTGTTTGATTTATATGAATCATCCCCTAGATCATTTGATTACTGAACTCCTATATATCAGTAACAAAATCTTAGGAGCTGTTCATCCTAAAAGAAGCTTATGAAGCTGAAGACTTAGAAGGAGAATAAGTAAAATAATTAGGTAGTGTTTTAGCATAGAAATATGCCATTTGTCACTGAGGAATTAATTAGTTTAACTTTCTTGGTGATAATTGCATTTATTCAATCTACAAAAAAAAAATCAGAAAATTATTTTGAATAAAAAACAATTCTTAGATTATGTTTTCTTTTATGTACAGCATATAATGTTGTAGGTTTGAAATGTCAGCATGGTCCAAGGATCACTCCCAACAGGAAGGTTAGGTGCTAGGTCAGAGGTGACAGCATGGGTGTAGGCCCACTATGCCAGAAGGCATCAAGAACTGGAAAATGGCACACTGCATTTGGTAGCAAAAAATATGTCTTTACTTTCCTAGTCTAAGTCTATTTCCTAGTGATTATTTTCATTATTAGTCTCAATTTCAAAATTGCCCTAATAAATACCAAACTTTTTATTTACTTGAAAAACAACAGGCAAACCCTTTGCTATACCTAGAATCTACTTTTCCTTTTGTAATAGAAATTTGAGACCTTGAAGTTACTGCATGGCTCATCGAGCTCTCTTCAAAGAAAATCCGAGGAGCAACTACAATAGGCATTATCTTTTTAACACTGAGATATTTAATATCTCAGATTCAAGATAACCTCCCATTTACTCACCCAAGCACCACTTTCTCCTTTAGTTGAAGATATAAATATGTATTCAATGGAAAGCAACCACCCACTTCTGGAATGCCCTGTCTTGTCCTGTTTCACAAATAATGGAAAAAAATCACTCTCATGTGCCACCAAAGTGCTGTTTACAGCTTCAAGTAGTTCTCAAGTGAGATTCATGACACTTGCCATAGGTGAAGGCACGTTCTTTGCTGCAGCTACAGCTTTCCTAATATCTGTGGAGAATGCCAGAGTGTGGCGCAGAACAGAAGGGGTTATTTGGTAGCCTGGTTAGTTTAGTGAGGGCAGTATGAGACCCATACTTAAGGTCATGCCTTTTGTCAAAAGAGTGAAAACAAAGAGGTGATGAGACATTATCTTGTCTCTGAAGTTAATTCATGACACTCAGGAGAGAACATTGTGTCTGTGATGTGCTGTGATAGGTGGTGACACTCTGAAATACAACATTCAGAGGGAGAGTAGTCACAGGGGTGGGCAAAAGGTCCCCCTACTTTTGGGCTCGTTACATGTGGAGAAAGATGTTTACATCCAGGGATTGAAATGGGACTGGAGAAAAATGAGTGTTTCTAAGTACTGATATGTGAGAGACAAAGACATGTCATGCCATTCTTCCAGTCTATATTTTTGTGTCTAGAAGTGCTAATCAGCATCTTTGCAGAGTTAATATAGCGGACTTACTACACTAATTGCTGCCACTCTTTCTGTATGAAGATGGTGGTTAGACAGGTATCAAGATGAGCCAAATTGAATAAAGAGGAACCACTGTTATCCTTTTAAGGTGACTTTCAATTGGTAAGAACCCCCTGAGTCCTGTGCTCACGAGTTACCCTGCTCAGATGTTCTGACCTTTCAGTCTTGAGCTTCTGCAGTCTTCCTACTCGCCTCCTCTTCTCCTCCCTCCAAAAGTCTCCAATCTCCTCACATCCATGCAGTTATGAATGTGAAACACCATGCCACCCCTCTGAAAACAATACTTCTTCCTAGTGATGGTAAAGGCATAACTTGATGCAAAACTCCATGACAGCATGCTAGTAGATAATATCTGTTATTTTTATATCTGTGCCTTGGGGGAATTCTTTGACTTGAACAGGACATTTTTCTGATGATCTGGGCAGGAGTTAGTCTAATTGTGAACAATTTTAAATGAGTGTCATTCTCTCAGTTTGGTAAATCAAATCAGCCTGTAGATAGACAGCTACTGTATGGGAATATTGTTTGCATCTCCTCTTCATGCACCAATATCCCATTGTTTGACATATTTTTAATTGCAGAACCTGGAAAATACTATAGGGCCAATTGTTTTCAACAAGTCATGCTTGTCTGTTTTTATCAGAATCACAATTAAGGGTGAGCAGCTTTTCCCAACTAAAATAAAAATAGAGAGAGAACCTTCCCTCTTCTCAGATGAAGCCTGTCGAGTTTTGGGAAGTTTTAGTCAACTTCTTCTCATCCATTTTACTGTTTTGTGTTATTGCATGCACTCATACTGGGCAAGAAATGCACAGTAAAAGCATTAAAACACTCTTCAAGTGATTTAAGAGAAGTATTTGTAAACTGGACATAAAAGTACTAAAAAGATAGGAAAAGGGAGCTTGTTTCTTGAAGACATAAACTGGGTTTTAGACAGCTGACCAATGGAAGCAGACACCCTCTGCTATTCAATGGACACCACCTCAGGGTTTGGCTTCTTTTATATGGTTTTCATAGAATCTTTAAAAAGTTTTGCATATGTTGCTTTTTCCAGGGCTTGGTTGTTCTTTCAAATACAATTCATACAGTGAGTTTCAGAACTGCACAATTTGTGTGCACAGTCCCAGCCCACTCCAAACTATGTGTACCAGCATGCACAGCCCCAACTTCAGCCAGTCCCTTCCTGCTTTAGCATATTGTTCTTTTAGCTGTCCATATGGTTTATAATCTTTTATCTTGTTTTCTATACTGTAACCTATTTTTTCCTGGGTAGCTTTCATTTGGTTAATATTTATTCTCTTATCTTTCTGTTCCTCATTACATTATCATCTCAGTGCTGCATGGTTTTGCTAACCTCTCCATCTTAGCACTGCCTGTACATGGAATGTGTTTTCTGGATCACCTGCAAAAATTGTTTACAAGGCATTGTTAATATTTACAGAGGTATCCAAGTGAGTAGGAAATTAAACTGACTTCTGATTAGTTTTAAACTCCTACATTTTCTTTCTCGAAGAAAATGATACCTTTGGATTTGAAATGTGATTATTATGCCTATGGGTTCAAAGGGGTCTCATGAGATTTTCTTCGTTTTTGCTCAGTGAAGAGGATCAAAATCTAAATTTCTAAAGGACTCATGCTTTCTTGAAGTATCTTTAAACTCAACAGTATTTTTCTATATGTCATCACACAGCCATTTTATCATAAAAACTATTTGTCATCCCTTGTTACAGTTTTTTAATCTCTTCAAAAACCATTTGTTCATCTTCTAGCCAATCCTGATGTAATCTTTTTGCAGATTTCATACCACTTTTTCACATGCTTTGCAAAATCAAAATAACCCATCAACCTCATTCCTATTTCCCATTTATTTTCATAATTTCCTCAAGCACAACAGTCAGATTTCTGCTGTGATTTATTCCTTGTAAATTCACTCAATTTTTTATCACAGATTATATTATCTTCAAAATAACTACCTATGTATTAAAGTTGAAAAGTAGATCTGGATCATAACTTCTGAATTTCTATCAGTGGTAACCTCGTGAATAAATAAAAAGTTTTCAGATTGGAAAAATCTGCACTTCATATACATATATGCATCAGAGGCTATTATTTTGACAATAATATTTGGAGCCTAATAAAATTATGATGAATTGCTTGTTTCTCACGTTTTGTGATTTTGGAGATTTTCCACAATGTTTTTCAAAAGCTGCAGATTGAAAAACCAAACAAATAGTGAAGATATACCAAGTAGGAGAAGTAAATGAAAGGTGAATTGCCAGAGGATGGGAACCTGCTCTCCCTTCTTTATAAGATGCTCCTGTGCTTGGTCGGAGGAACTAAGAAGGTAGGAACTTATAAGGAATGGATAGCTAGTACAGGATATTCCAGTCAGGGTAGAGAGAGGAAAGGGAATTTGGGACTCTGATTCTGAATCTGCTGCCTGCCTTTCCTTACTCTTGAAAAAGAGCAGACACCTTTACCAAAGGAAAGATGGAAGGTGAAGCTTGAACAGTTTTTAATGGCATACTTCACAGGGTTCTTTTGTTTCCTCATCCATTTTTCTTCATGTTCCTTCTTTTATTTAGCAATCATTGACAATATTCCACTTTAATACCTACCATTTTTCCTATGGCAGAATAAACTCACTATTTCACATATTAAATTATAATTTTCAAATTAAGGTCTGTATGCTTAATCTGATAGACACATTCCTCAAATAACCACTGATCAGGCAATGCCAGCTGGGAAATTCCTGGAACAGACTTTGGTGAAGGATGAAGCTGTTCTCTGGAGCAGGGCATGTCTTTGTCACTCTTTGTCAAAGGCAAGGTGCTAGAACCCCGTGAACCCCATTGAGGGGCTTTAACTAGTACTAGTTTGGCAACAAGGGTAATGGGTGTAACATTTCACATGACTCAATTACAAGCCTCAAGTCTCAAGGCTCTTCAGTGCATTTACACAAGCAAGTAATAAAGTTTGGAGCTTTTTATTGGAATTGTGCAACTATACAGATCTGAAAAACAGTCCCTATGAGCCAGGAATTCACTTGATCTGCAGTAAGGAAGAGAGGACAAATATTTACATTGGTTAAGTTTACTCTTGACACAACAGAAACCATGAATTATGTTTTTCCAGGTCAGTTTCTAAATATACACTCCCCTCATTATTCTCATGTGTATTCCCTGGAGGTTATCTGCAAGCTATCCCTTCTAACTTCTTATCCCTGTAGACTCCTAACCCAGATCCCATATCCTACTTCCTCTACCACAGTGATCTTATACACCTGACTACCCACTCCAGCCTCCTGGATGCAGTGGGGCAATTGCTTTTATAAAATCTTGGCAGGTTTTCTCAGCTGCTGATCATGCACAGAATAACATGCCATGGGATACAAAAGTATATAGGAGAAATTCCTCAATTTGAAATCAATTGTATTTATTAGTTGCTGTGGCATGACAGGCACACTATCTTTAGAATTTTGTATAATTTATCTTTACCCCAGCTTTCTCTTATATATTGAGCTAAGCATTTTTGACCCCTTTTGAAAAGGATCCAAAATTGCTAATTAATCCGTGAGACTTTTTGTCAGTGGGAGCAAGGATGCATGCTAAATTACTGACAGTATTTGCAAGCACAGACTAAGAGGTGCATCCCACAGTTAATGAATAGCTGATTCCCACTACACAAACACGTCTAGGGATATTAAGTTCTATGGTCATTGACAAAGACTAAGCTATCTTTGAGAAAGTTGTAGAGCTGCTTCTGCAGCTATGTGACATGAGAGGAAAGATGCAAGGTCTCATGGGTACTGCACTGCACAGGCAGACCTGGTGCAGTGCCAGTTGTACCCCATGTGTTAATCTGACTCTGGTTTACTCCAGACTTGAAGCACATTTGGGAATATTCTTAGTTTCCACATTGCTCCTCTTCAGTGATTAAGACAAAGAGAGAAATGTTGAGTTCTCTCTTGTTTTAAACTATTTGTTACAAATTAATTCTGTAGTAAAGGATGTTCAGTAAGAGATCCTGTTTTGCTCTAGTTTCTTATAGAATCATAGAATCCATTGGGTTGGAAAAGACCTCTGAGATCATCGAGTCCAACCCTTGGTCCAACTCCAGTCCATTTACTAGATCATGGCA
>JAWWLZ010000118.1:82090918-82111655 GCA_035041345.1 Poliocrania exsul
AGCCCGTGCCCCCTTGTCCTATTGCTGAGTGCCTGGGAGAAGAGACCAACCCCCACCTGGCTATGAGTTTCCCTCAGGTAGTTCTAGACAGTGATGAGGTCACCTCTGAGCCTCCTCTTCTCCAGGCTATATTTTGGCTTCACATCTTTTAGCTGGTTGTGAGATGAAGGGCAATATGTGACTATGGCTGATAAAGCTGATACATGAGGTAGCATTAGAGTGTCTGGCTTGGGTAGGGATATCAACCAGGTGGCCATGGCATGTGCAAGTCACTGTGGGCACCCTGTCCCACTCCTCTCACAGGGTTCAGTGCAAACATTGCATTCTGTGCTGAGGCTGGGCAGCTGGAATGCTGTGGGTGCCCAAGACAGCTCTCTGTACCCATGTGATGTTGCAGGTACAGACAGGACGTGCTCTGAGAACATTGGAACCAGGTGGTAGGACATCTGTTTCAGCAAGGGGGGAGAGAATTTTTGTGCCGGGTGAGGACAGGTCTTGAATAAAATGTATTAGTCCAGAGTAAAGCAGATAGTGTTATCAATAAAAATTGCAAGGACTATGAGGAGCTGAAAGGCTCTGCAAAGTCAGAAGTCCAGACCTGTAAGTGGCAGAGTGTTAGTAGAAAATTACTCTGACATTTAAGAAAAATGAACAAATGGCTTTCCTGTTTAGAACAGGAAAATATGTTTCTGCAATAAAACCTGTAACTAGATGATTTCTTACTGGAAAGGTAAATAATAAAACCCCTACCTTCTCCAAACAAAAAAATATCTCCCATTAGAACTTGCCCACCTACTTCACTGTGCCTGTAGTTTAAGTAAAATTTAAAATATAACACAAATTACATCTTTGGACTTTTTTTTTTCCTGTTCTGCAAGTCACACATTTCTAGAAGCATTTAATGCAATATTTTCATTTTGCATAGATGTCTTTCAACTTTTTTGCATTTATGTGCAAGGTTACACAGTGGATTTTGGGAGAGTGATTCACAGCTGTGGTTTGGAGTATGGGATTTCTTTTCTTCGTGTAACTTTGTAGGATCATGGAACCTGGTTCCCAGAGAGAGGTCAGCTTATTTCCACATGCAACAGTGGATGCAGTGACAGATGACTCTGATGAATCTCTACAGCAAGATCTGTGAGTGCTGCAAGGGGGAGAGTCTGCTAGCAGAGAGGTCCTACTCAGCCTTCCTGCTTTGCAGCTGCTTTCTCTGCTGGGACAGGATCACTGCAAAAAGATGATGGCCTTGTCAGCACAGCATTACAGCAGGAATGAATGGTTGTTTTGTGGAGGTGAGCACTGGAGAGGCTGCAGCCAGTGCATATATTTCTTTTTATTTTAGGAGCAAGGAAAAGGGCAGCATTCCTGAGTCTCACTACCCCTGGTATCTTCTTTACACTGCTGGGTCGGGAATCAGAATAAATGATGACAATTGCTTAAGCAGAACAAGGGGGACTATTAGTGTACAAAACAAAAGCTCTTCTCCTGAATGTTCAGACATTTTTAGTTTCACTGTCCCAGAAATGTCAGTGAATTAAAGGAACGACTTCAGCCGTAGCTCAGCTCCATTGTCATTTACATGTCAGGTTCTCACACTTTGCTAACTGAAAGCAATGGAGGTGGGTGTGAAGCAGATTCCTAGAAAAAGCTTTCAAAAAATGGGTGCCTAAAATGTAGACCCCCACAGCTTTGCAGAAGCTGTTGGATGTTTAGAACTTGGAAAAATTCAGCCACTCATGAACACCTGATGTAGGCATTAGGGACTTTTCAGAAAGAAATAATCTTGTTCTCCAAGATTTATTAAGCTGGTGGTGCCCAGTTCTGCTGATTCTCCACAAAAGCAAAGACACCATTCAGTACCTCAGTGGCTGAATTTTTATCCAATGGCCAGAATACTTTCCCTTGGCTTGAGAGGTGGTGAGAATCAACACTATCTTTTTTGCCCTGTCTGGTCCATTTGCACTAAGGTAGCATCAGGAATCTCAGAAGAGAAAGTAATGTTTAAGAAAGCCGGAAAATTGAGTTACTTCTGTCTGAGGGATTGTTACTTCAAGTCAGATCAAAGGCAGGAGTCGATAGTTGAGAGGAGTCGATAAATAGATCCTGCAAAGCTGGATCCAGCATTTAATTACTTCTGAGCTTTGTTTCTGGCTCTTCCAGTCCAACATTTTTTTGTGAGAGTTATATTAATTTTAAAATAAAATTACAAATATGAGACTCGAAAAGTGAGGAGAAGCTTATGCTCATTTCTGAGCTGATTGCCTCACCAAGGGTTGTTTCTGCAAGCAAAGAAGCTGTGTTGCTCCTGATTTACTTGACTGAAGTGAAGTTTCTCTGCAAATTTAATGACTTGCAAAACTTGAGATTAAGATTTAATGGATGGTTAGCAAAGCATATTTTTGGCCTTGTAACATGATTTCATGCTATGATGACTACATTGACTGGTTAGTTACAAACTGGCTTCAATTCTCCTCTACCAATAGGTTTCTAATTAACGCAAGTACGGCTGAAATATTGAAAATCTCCTCCTTTATCAAGGAGATGCAGCACCTATAATTATTCTTCCTGTTTTCTCCCTTCCCCCCACCCCCTTTCATTCCCAGAAAAGGATTTTGTGCTCATTCTCTCTGCAACCTACAAACCTCCCTCTATGTCTTGAGCATTGCCCTCACCCTGCATGTTGGTGACTTATTAGAGCGCTGAGTCCACAGAATCATTCATGCAGAGCACTAACACCATCATTCATTTTTTATTTAAAATGCTTTACAGGCTGTTTACGGCAGGGTGACAACAGGGCACTGCTGCTTACAAGAGCTCAGGGATCAGCTTGATCCAACCTCTCAATGAGGCTGATGAAACGCAACAGTCCTGGTGGAGGGAGTCCTTTTGCTTGTCTAAGGGTGGGTTTGCATTGCTTCCCGGGGGCCAGGTGTGGACATGGGCATCCAGTGCATAGATGAGAAGAGTGAGCAGCTTAGACTTCCAAACCCTGAAACAGTCAAAGGAGAGTGGTAGCTTTGCATTGCCAGAGAGAGATACGTAATTGTACTGTGGCCCTGAAGAGCAAAAGCGCTTCAGGCAGCTCTGAGCAGTGGGACTGAATGGCTCTATGAAGCTTTGAACATTTATGCCATGACAAGTTTCCAGAAAACAGCTGTAAAATCTTTTTATCATGGTACATTTTGATCAGAGAATGCAGGAATGGCTTTGCAAAGAGGTGAATTGGAGGCTTCATGAACTCCATTTGTCCTGTGTACTCTTAGGCTGCTGAAGTGGGGAAATGCAATTTATAGGGCAGTACCATGACCTGAGCCAGAAAGTGCACTGCCCTGAGAGACAGTAAGACTGAGCCCTTCACCCAGCCACGTTACCAAAGGACAGATGATATTTGTGCTGGAGAAAGAAGCATTAAAGCTTCAAAAAGAAATCTTCAGTGCTCTCCATGCCATGATTAGGGGTACACAACTAGAGGGAAAACAGCAGCACGGAAGATCCTAAATCACAGCTAGGTTAGAGAGGACACAAGGAAGCGAGAACAGCACTGTGCCACTGGCATAAGCCTATGATTCATGTATGTCTTTAGTGCTCTGTGCTGTTCTGATCCCTCTGACTCAGGAGGGGTGCAGTTGGGAGCGGAAGCAGTGAGAGGAGGGTGATGAACACAGTTTCTGTGTGAAAAGAAGCTGACTGAGCAAGGACTTGTCAACCTGGAAAACACATAGCTGAAGGGCAAGACAACAGAGGTCTGTAAAAATGCAAAACGCTTGGTGGAGTATGAATGGATAGAAATGGACTGTTTTCTGTTCCTTTAAGGACTGAGGAAGCATCAGATGAAGCTAATAGGAGCTAGGATCAAGACATACCAATGAGTTGGTTCTGTGTTAATCAAGCAGTAGAAGGAATTTACACTGAAAATGAGACAAGATCACAGAAGAAATACACCAAATAGATTTGGTCTGGAACTCCAGGAGCTTTAAGCAATTGGAGGCTAGGCGTTACTGAGTGAACATCTTGAATGTGCTTCTTTCTTTTTGCTACTCTTATATTCCAGGCATTTCTGTTTGCTCACTTCTTAGATACAAGACATTGAACCCGTTGAGCTTTTTCTGACTAAATAAAGTTGTTCCTATAGTCCATGTTTATAAGAAATCTTAATTCTCATCAGAAAACTGATCCACATTCAGAGAAATTAAATTGCAGGGACTGTCACCATGTATTCAGCTGAAGCTTGTGTATCCCCATTGGGACAGTCTGAAACAGCATTGATTGCTGCATATACATGCAGAATTACTGAGTAGAAGCATCATTTCTATGCTGCGTGTCACATGTACTTCACTGTATGTGACAATGACTGTTATTTGCTACCAGTCCTGTTTCTAACTTGACATGTTGAGTTCAGTGAGAGAGGATGAAGAAAAAAAGCCCTTTGGCTATTGTTACTTTTTAATGTTAAGAATGTGCAGCTGCTGCATGATTTGTGTTTTTTTAATTTTATAACAGTTAATAGAAAGATAAAAGAAAAAAACATCTGCGAGGTCAACATTTTTCAGCCAATGTTCAAATGCTTTTGCCATTGCAAACAAGAGATATAAGGCCAATAGGAATTTTGAACTTTGTTTTTCCATTCTGCCTCATGCAAAAGACCAGCATTCTTTGGCTCATAGTGATTATTCTGGCTTTACACTACAGTGCATGCAAACAAAACTGTCATCTTTACAATTAAATGAATATGGATTGAGGAAAGTTTGGTACCATTACTCAATAGGACCATTTTGCTGGGTGTTCAGGATTGTAAAAAAATTCCAGTGAATCAACACTCCATCATTCTGTTATCCATCTTTGTCACTCTACATCCTGGTAGAGGTAGCATTTGCTCTGCATTTAAATTACTATGCACAGCTACGAGTTATGTAAAAAAAAAAAATCTTGCTGTTCCTCTTATCAACCAAACAGAACTGATTTAGGGCTATGCCTTCCTAATCTCCTGTTTTGACAGCCAGTGGTTTCATATTTTCATCTGTAAAACCTCAGTAGGAATTACTTGATTTATAAAGAATAAAAAAATCACCACCCTTGCAGAAGTTTCTTAAAAGATCTTAATTTGGATTTAGCCTAATGGTTTTCTGTTCAACAAATTTACCAGTGCCCTGGAAGCCTCAAATTTAAGCATCCTTTTCCTTTAAGGTATATTGTTTTTTTTTTAGCTGCCTATCAATTTGGAGTTGAAAATTATTTGTCTTGGAAAAGAAACTGAAGGTTTGGAAGAGTTGTCAGCACATGAATAAATGTCAGTGAAACTTGAGTTTCCCATATGAGTGATCTTGCAATCCTTTGCATTTGGGTCTAGAGCAGTCACATTTGCTTACTCATTGGCTCTGAGAAGTAGTGGCAATCATCTCACACCTCCCAGTTGCACAAAACATGATGTGATACTCATCTCTCTTCCATGGCCATTTTGGTCATTACAGCAAGTCTGAGTGACAGATCTCAGCTGCGAGACTGCAATATTTTGAAGGTGATCAAAAAAGGCAGAACAGGGTTGCAGCTGTAGTTCCTTAGATGCTTAAGTCATGAAAGGCAGCATATATTTCTGAGTCAGTGGGAACACTGATATTCCTTGGATTACTTTTTATGCCCCTGCCATTATAAGTGTGTGTGTTTTTCTCATAATCCCTCCTGCCAATGAGTTCCTGCTCCATTCTGTGTTTGTGAGGCAGAGCTGTTAGTGTGCACATCAATACAGTGTTTTCCACACTGACTACCAAAAGTGTGTATGTTCTGTTCCTACTGATTTGCAAAGCTTTTCTGATGATGGCAAGTCAGGACAAGAAGCCATGCACAGAATCCTCACTTCACGGTACAGGGCAGACTGAAAATCCTATTCCCTGCCTGGTATTTGAGCTGCAAATACATCAGTGGGAAAATGGAATCAAGTGAATAATGGGACTTAGATGAAACTAGCATGTAGGAAATGTTGCCTTCCTGGAGGAGTTTCATAGGAATCAAGTGTTTGGGTTACCTACTGTTGGCAGAGACAGTTCTTACAACAGAAAAATACTTAAAAAATGTAAAATACTGCCAAAAAGCCTGAGAGATTTTTGGTGAGGAATATCAACACACATCCAGCTAGAAATTGTCATAGTGTGAGTCACACATAAAGTCTGAACCTTTAGAGGAAAGTCCCTCCCATTTGCAAGCCTGCCACACAGCAGCTTGCTTTCTTGATATTAGCACCATGGAGACAGAGAGGGAGGTTAGCCAGAAAGTATTTATCTTTACTAGTGTTTTCCTTTCCTTTGTCAAGGAAAATTAAAGTATTGCAGAACATAGTAATCTTATCAGAAATAAAGGTTTCCCTGCACCTGCCTTCTCCATAATATGTTCTCATACAGTGTTACAGGATGGCAGAAATGGTCCTAAGATAATGTCTTCCTTGTCAGTTAGGGTGTGCCTGTTCTTTGTTCTACTCAAGTTGAATAATCATACAAATAATCTTGTGGCCTTTTGAAAACGGAAACAAAGTAAAGATTAAAAAGGTTAAAATCTGCATCCACCCAAATATCACTTGCACCTTGGGGAATGGAGCAGCTCACACATCACAGCAGTAACTCAAGCCAAATTAGGAAATTGTGGCTTCTGCCTCGTGTCAAATGAGGCTCTGCTCCTCCCATGGGCTTCCCTGATTGCTCTGTAGGATATCTCCAGCTTGGAGAATCAGTCCCACAGTGATGATTATGATATAGTATGAAGGAAGTAAATGTTCTTTACTTTCACTTCTCTTTAGTCTATCTGCCCATGGATGTTACTGGGTTTAGGGGACTGATTGTGGAAGTGGGTCTCCTGGTTTTGGGCCACAGATGGAGTTATCTCTGGCTGAGCATAAATAAATCATTGCACTTGCTATGAATTGTTTTCTCCAGGCTGCATAGCTATCAGTGCCTTAGTTATGTTGCTTAAATTTCTGGTTCCATCTAAAGCCTGGTTTTCATGTTCTTGTAGATTTGAAATATTTTCATCCAGGCTGAAACTCCCCACACCATATCTAAGGACTTTAGGCTGAATACTCTCAGCAAATTGTGTCATTTTTTAAACTAATAATAAGCCAAGGGAATAAAGGAAAAATACTACTATCAGTAGGACTTCTTGAACCTGGTGGATTCACTTGGTGTGCTATATTTAAAATGAAGTTAACTAATTCACTAAGCTCATTTGTGAAAGCAAGTGGCTGAATCATCACCACAGACTCTAATACACAAGCATGTGTATGCAGGAACAGCCTTTGTACAGTTGTGAGCATCTCCTGTGGTAAGAGAGCAGATGCTGTGCAAGCTGAGCAGCCAGTCAGGATACAGCTTCTTCAGCTGCCCCTGGAAATCTGTTCTTGGTCACTTCTGCCCAGACAAAGGCAAATGGGAGACTCTATAGGAATTTCAGACTGTCTGGAAAGAAGGCTGTTTTTGAGTACGGCTTTGCACCGGAGTGTTGGAAATCTTGAGCACTGTTGATGCTGTGAGCAAAAGGCATCAGAGAAGATGGTGCTGAAGATTTTCAAACATGAATCCTGGACCTATGATAGGTCTACAAGGTCACAATCTAAACAAAAATATGGATGAAATTGTTACAAAATCACTGCACCAGACATCCTGCACACTAAAATAGGCAGTGAAAAACCTGTGGGGATAAAGCTGCAGTTGTTGAGGAGTGTGTGCTTAATAGAAGAAAAGAGGGAGGGAATCCATATTACAGATTAAAAAGCTGAGTATTTGACTGAAGACTTTCCTTCCTTCTAGACCTTTTAGCTGTAATGTAAATGGATACTATCTAAACTCCAGATAGTGCCTGCTACCTCCAAGCTTCTTGGAAAGGGTGCCTCTAAGATACTTAAGAAGAATAATCTTTCTTTTTATGAGTCTTTGAGTCCCTGGGGTGTTTCTTCTTTCCCAGAACACGGGAAAGAGCATATCATGTAGATATGCCTGGAAAATGTTTGCCTCTTTTTTTTCTTTTTAAGGACCCTCCACCCTGTTGATCGGATTTTCTGCATTTTAGTCAAAGAAGACCATAGCTGTCATGACATTTTTTGCCAGTATGTAAATATTCCTTGTAGAGGGCTCCTGTAGGCCTGCTCCTTTGCCCCTCCATTGGCCTTGGCAGAGGATTCTAGCCAAAATCTTGGGAGTGAAAGGAACCACTTCATAACATAAAGAAAAAAAAATGGTTTCCACTTTGTCCATTCTGCTGTAAGCTGTGAGCCACAGCTTAGGAGCACCCCAATGCCTGTCCGGCTGGTGTACCATGGGCAAAATCCGCTATTCCATTTAAGCACAACAGAGAAACCCTCCTGGTGCAGCAGGAGTCATACTGCATGCTCTCTCCCGTAAACTAATTCTTCCCTGTCATCATTAAATTGCCACAGCATATTATCATAGACCAAGGACTGCTGTTGCTTTCACTTATATCCCACATCAAATGTTTTTCCCATTCTGGTGCTGGATTACATCTACAGGAAAATAAGACATGACATGCATTTTCACTTCGCGTATCCTGCTGTCCCAACAGCATTTCAGATTACCACTATCTTTTTCTCATCAGAAGTGACAGGGTGCAATAATGTCCCTAACTATGCACCCCTGGATTTCTCCCTGCTTGTGTCAAAAGCTGTTATTGAGCCACAAGAAGTGCCCATTGCTGTCCCAGCAAGGCTCATAAACTCCAATCAACACTGTGAGGCTGAAGAAACCCAGTCTGGGCAGTTTTTACATGCATTTGCTGCCTGCATTTTATTACATTAATTTCCCCTAACTACCCCTCTGCTTGTCTATAGTTACAGATAAATAGAGAGCTTAAGAGACAGTCTGAGATCCCAGACTGTAATGAAGGAGCTCAGGTTAAAGTACAATATGCTGGACACATACATGGAAACTGAAATCTCATGTGTGGTTTAGATCACCCAGAAAGCTGGAGAGGGAAGGAGAAAACCAACGAACAAGACTGGCCAATACCATCACTAGAGTCAATAGGAAGAGAGAGGAGACAAATGGAAGAGATTAACACCATAAATATTGTGGCAGGCAGCTGGATGTGGGGTGCTGGGGTGAGGGCAGGCAGGATGGACAAACCACATATGACTGTGCAAGAGTAGTAGAAAGATCAAGAAGTTGCTCAGGCCCTGGAATATAGCCAAGAGGAGGCTAGAAACTCCAAGTGGTTTTTGAAGACTGGTGAAAATAAAAAGCAGGTTGGAAAATATCCACACTAACGCTGGAAATAATAAATGCAGATTTGGGTAACAACTGAGGGTTCAATGAATTTCATGACCCAGGGAAGAAATGCAGTAAAATGGCAATGGGAAACACAGATTTCAAAAAACACTTTTTTTCCTGAGTATTGTTTTCTTTGAGAAGGGAAACAGAACGCAAACTATGTGGGAGAACATGACACAAAGAAGAAAAGTTAAATCATGAAGGAGGATGTGAAGAAAACAGTAAGGAGGTCAGGTAAAGAAGAACAAAGCATACAATTTAAGCAACAAGAAGGGGAGGGTGAGCTGTTTTCAGGTGTGCATGGCAAAGATGCCATTATGGGTTCTCTGAAATTTTTTAGCAAAACTGTAAATGTAGGTTTAAGTAGTACAAGGATGTGTCCAGCTCCAGTTTGAACTGGGGGCTGTGCAGTAGGGTAAGGGTGCAGAGTGAGACAGGAGCATGCAAGCTGGGTAATGAGGAGAAAGCTGATGGAGAACCAGTGGAAGAGGGCTCTGAACAAGAGTATTGGAAGAATAGAAGAGGGAAACCTTGTAGCACAAAAATATATGTGGAATATATCTATAACTACAAGGAAAGGGAAAAGAGACAGCAAAAAACAAAGGACTGGGGAAGTCACTGCGGAAAGGAGGACAGGAGAACCTGCAGTGGTAAAGGCTGAGCAATGGAAAATTTGATAACATTCTGTGAGAAGGGAAGATGAGGACATGTAGAGCAGCAGCCAAGTTTAAGATAAAGTTATAATGGAAGTCACGATGAAGACAGCGATAAAACATGGCCTAAGATGCCCCATTTGTATTGCTGACTTCCTGATGTGTCCCTGGTCTCTCCTACAAAAACAGAAGATCAAGCAATAATTCCTAGATGAATGACAAGTAGAAAATAGCCTACACTTTGGAAAAGTAGATGCATCTTCCTTGTTCTTTCCTCATCAGTCAAGTATTTCAGGGGCTGCTTTTTGAAAAAGTTATAGTTAGAGCTACCTGAAAGAGATCAACCATGGTCCTTTTACTTTGCTCTTCAGATATGTTTATGGCTATCAGAAAAATTTGAACTCCAAATCTGGCCTCCACTCTGGGAGGGTGTGTTGCTCTCTCATGAATTTCATGTGTTTAAACCTGTCATGCCATGAGAGGCAGGGGTACAGGCAAGTGGTGGATGATGGGCCTCTGTGGGGTTCAGTGGGGGTCTCTGAAAGCTCCTGGCCTTTCTCCTCCATACTAGCCCCAGGCATGGCATGGTGTCTCCCTCTGGAAGGAATTTTGACATTTTCAGTGCAAGCAGCAGTCATGCAAAGGATAGTAAATGTGATGATACGGCTGGAGGCAGCAGAGTGCCCATGATGCAGCCCCTGTTGTTAGACTCCCTGTGTTCCCACAATTGTAGTGTTTCCAGAGTTTTTCTATAAACAATTTTAGATGGGCAAATTCCAGTTATTGATTTAATTAGAATTGTCCCCTTCAGGTATGAATCATTGATACTGCAGCAGTGGTCCAGACAGAAGCTCAGACCAGAGCTGTGCTGCAGTAACTGCTACTGCCTGCATCAGGGTTTGGGTGTCTCTGGGGACAGGTCACAGCTCTGACTTCAGTGGAAGTTAGTAGGGACTGCAAACTAATGAAGTTTAATGGCTGTTCCTGAGCAAAAAATTACAGGTCTCATTGTGACTAGGTACAATTCAATTCAGGGGATTGAACAGGTTCCAGTGGCATTAAATCCATGCCTATGTCTTCATTCTTTTAATAACCTTGAGATGGAGGGGGAGGTGGTGGGTACCCATGCTCATCCTTCTTGCAATGCTTGGGAGATAGAGCCCTCAAATCTCAAAAAATGTTTGCTAAGCGTGTCATTCCTACACTAGAAATAAAATAATATAAGCCTGTTCACAGCTGCGTCAGCTGCTATTTCTTTTTCTAGATAAGAGCCACCCTGTGCTCCCACTTTCTCTCTGTCTCTTGCTGGCTATCAGATGTCCTGGGATTCTCTCCTGCTCATCCAGCATTCTCTCCCCTGTGGAGTAAAGAAGCATGGAGTCTGAAGGCTTTAGCAGTTAGCATTTTATGTCTGTCTTCAGATCATGGCTGTTTTGCAAGCTGCTATTTATTTTTAACTATGCAATGACAGCTTTTTGTTGGCATTGAACAAAATAGTTACTTATGGTTACAGCAGCAGTTATGAAATTTATATTTTTATGTTATAAGTTTTGTCAATATGTATCATATCCATTTGTACAGTTGATATTTATTTTTATATAATTTGCCTCAAATTTCTTGCAAAGTGATCATATGAAAAAAGCAGTATTTTACAGAAAGAACTGAGCCCTTAATCCTCTTGATTTCATCAGGATGATTGAGATATTGCTGAAAAAGAGGTTTTAAAACAGATGTGATTGAGAACTAAGTGGTTAAAAGCACAAGAGAATTACAGTGTTCTATTCAAGTTCTTGGCACCATGTCTATTAATGTAACTAGAACTTGTAAAATGTTACAGAATTTCTGCACCTTTATTATAATTTTTATATATGCTTTATTTTTTATATGCCAGTATCTCCTCTTTTCTCCAGTTTTAATTCTGGCATCCTTAATCATTCTTCTTTTTCCTTTGCTTAAAAATAAAAAAAGAAAACAACAGCAAAAAAGCACATCATAACACATACCTTCCTCCAAATAATTTGTTTTCCCATCCTACCTGTGGTTTCTCTGACCTGTGGTTGTGCCTGGCCTGGCAGAGCCCACTCAGGTGGATGGGTGCACAAACCCTCCAAAGCTGCAGGTGGCCATCAACCCTGTGGTGTACTCTGCAGCATCAGGTAAACTTAAGACATCAAAGTTTCCAGGGCTTGTGTTTATGCTGTCTGACATATAATAGTGGTTGGTATGTATGCCTATCATGAGAGTTCATTTTCTCTGGAACCAACAATTTTGAGGTTTATCGAGGGTAGAAGATGGCAGACTGCAGCATCCTGTAAACAGAGTTGTGTTTAGGGTGGGAAGGCTCTGTCTGCTGCTCTCCAGTCAGTCACTGCCCTGCATGGAATCTTTTCAGTCTTTGCACCTCCTCTTGCCATCTCACCTGTCTGTCCTGCATGCTTGGGCTGTGGCGCAGCTGGCACTAGGGTACAGCTGGTGTCACTGCCGGCTCCAGGAGGACTGTAGGAACTGCTGAGCCTGTCCCCAGGGCCTCCTACCCACACAATGAACTTCACTGAGGTGTCTGAGCAAGCAACAAATCTTGCATCTCTCTGCAAGCAGCCACATCAGGCACTGTGGTTTGCTCCCTTTTGATGTCTGTTTATTTCCTTGTTCTCCTTCCTTGGCCTTGTTTGTTACTTTCCTCCATCTTTCTTCAAATGGAGCGTGCAGACTTTCTTCAAAGTCTGCACACTCCATTATTTTCAAAGACCTTTTTAGGCTCTGTTAAATGCCTGACTGCCTTCTCTATGTATCTCAGAAGCACATGTCGGCCCTTAGCTGATGAAATCTAGTGTTGTGATGAAATGGCATGATCCTACAGACTTGCTGTGTGGAAACACTGGAATCGAAGATCAGGTCTGTCAGCAGGCAGAGTTTTCACATTCCTGAGGAGCAAACACCTCTTAGCACCTCAAAGATTTTGTAGGTGAGAAGACCAGATTCATCATGTGGCCAGGTTCCAGGTTTGCTCTTTCAGGGATGTAGACCTGAATTTAAAATTCAGAGTCTAAATTTAAAATTTTAATTTTAATTTAAATTTAAACCTAATTAATTCTGTAAGTTTTTATGCATAAAAATGTCTGAGTAATTAGAATAATCTTGGGGCCATGACATACAGAATAACTTACTGCTGAAGGAGTAGAAAGACTTTAGGCTGATGCTGGTCCTGTTCAAGTTAAAAAGCTGAAAAATGTAGAAACTCAGCTGACTGAAAAATGGAAAATCATTAAGGTCTCACACAGGCAGAGGTCCAAAAGCCAGCTTGATCACCAACAGCAAATGCATATATATGAATTGAACCTACAAAGCGTAAGATAGTCTTGTCTGAACGATATCTCGTTATATTATATAAATTAATATTATTTTTATTAGAAAAACTTTTTCTCTGAAATACATTCGTGGAGCTTTGAACCTGCCACATACAAATGCCTTGAGATCTTTGAAGCAGATTGGCTGCACTTAGGTAAGTTGGGTCAGATTTCTTTCCTAACAGGCTAGCCAACTTAGAAGGTTTTATAAAGAAAAAAAGAGAAGCAGCCAAAGTGTCATACGAATCTGTCCCTGCTCTGTAGTCTTCCACAGTGCCATTTCTACACTGCAAAATGTTGCCACACTGAGACTCTTCCTGTGGCATACATGAATGGAGGAAACTTTCTGCTGCTCACTTCAAAGTAATGAAGTGTAGGATTCATGAACAACAGAAGTGATTTCATTCAGTACTGTCTCTTGAATGGCTGGAGGTTAGCAGGTGCTCAGAGCTTTAAAAAGAGAAAACTAGAGTATGAAAGAATTACTTTGACGATTGAGAGCCACATACTGTTTGCTTTTCAGCAAACTGACAAGATCACACAGGAAAGCTATGAGAAAGGTAAAGAAGACATTTCTTAAAGTAACTCAAGCTTCTTATTTTCACAGCCATGGAACAACCCAGAAGTGGGCTGCATGAAGATGTACTTGTTGGGTCATTATCATAGACTGTGGAGTTTCAAGTGCATCTATAGTCTTGAAAACAAAAGGTTTAATCTCAGTGTTACTGCAGAAACCAGAGAGGTGAGAGATAGGAAGCGTTTTTCCGCCTCCTCTCTCCTTGTCTGCCCTATTTCTGGTATGATGAGAATTGTGTGTGGACATCAGTGAATGGTGCAAGTTGGAGTGGTTACACTCTACCTTAGCTGTGCTAATATAATAATAAGGCAGGCAGTGTTTCTCTTTTGCATGGGGTCAGGGCATAACCCATTCTAGTTATCCCTTCTTCATAATGCTTTTTTGGCCAGAGGGAAGCCCCTGGGTTAGGAACCAAATATTCCAAAAGTCCTCTCTGTAAAAATGGTGAAATGCCATTTGAATTGTAGCAACTTGGCCTGGAGTAACTTCTCATTAAACAGCCACAATGACTGTAATTACAGTTAGGTAAATTAATAAATAATATAAATTCTCTCTAGGATGTACAAAATTATTAATGGATAAAGCATAAACTGGAACTAAAGTCAGCTACTTTATTTGAGGATATAGTAGAAAGCTAATAAATCCTGCAGGCAGATTAGCTGGAAAAAGCCAATAAAAATTATTTACCTAACCAGGCAGCCCACTTGCTATTTGGTTTGACAGATTCAATTTATTTTCTCCTTTTAAACTCATTTTTTCTCTCTATATTGGAACAGTTTCTTGGGTTTTGGAAACAGCTGAGATGGAGTGTAAAGTCCTTCTTGTATTGCTCACAGGGTGTATTAGAGGTTGGGGAGCAGCGAGCCCAGACTTCAAAACTAGAAACGCTATATTGAGCACCTGAACAGTTTATGTGTGATCTAGAGATGAAGAAGCTGAAGTGACACAGGGCACAGGTCCAGATCCATGATCTCAAAATATCATATTTCAATGTTCTTACATTTGTCTTTCCATTCACACTCTAAGAATACTGTGAGGGAGTGATGAATAAATGTTTGCGAGTATAATCTGAACATGCCAAACACTAAATCATTTTAACCCTCTAAGAAGCTATGGAGTGGGTCATAGGAGAGACCTTTTACACACTGTTGACTGGTTTCAGCATTGATTTGGAATGATCACTCCTCAAGGTTAAGGAAAAGGTCTTTTCTCCTGAATGTGAAGTGTCATTTAAATGGGACTGAGTTATTTTCACAGTCACCAAACTCCCCACTGCTTCACAAATAACCAATGGGTGTCCTTTTTGAGAAACTCACCTCTTTCATGGTTGACACTTCACTTCTACCTTCTCACCTTGTGAGGGAACAAATTTGCCATCAAAGACTGAAGTTAATCTGCAGTGCTCTTAGTCTTGTGGAGCTGAAGGACTTAAGTTTGCAGGGGAGTAGTAATAACTCCTGCCCTAAAGACCACCATGAGTGCTTGTAAATGAAAGTAACCTTGGCAGGCAGTGGTTTGCACTTTAGAATCACTCTAACTGGCACGGAGGTCAGCAGCTGTAGAGTTAGGCTGGGGTTTGGCTGGTCCATCAGCCTCAAAAACTGGCACCAAACATCCACTCCTGAAGTAGAAAAAATGCCCAAGTCTTTCACAATTGCAAATATTCCCATAAATCAAGTCATCAGCAGGGAGATACTAAGTGGGAAATTAGTATTTCTGACAGAAAGTGGGTGAGACAGGTTACTAAAATCATGATGATCCCTTCAAAATTAGTAACCAAGGATCTATCTTTACTGCTTTTAGATGGCTTTTAGAAGCTGTGTGGTTGTGAACATCAATAAAAAATTAAGGTGAGAAATAATTGCAGTGTACTTTCTCCGTCTAAATTTTCTTTTCATTAAGATGTCTGATAAATTTAATTTCTGTGAGGCATGAAAGAATACGCATCAGATTCCTCTTTTTGCTGGCCAAGGAACAGCCTGCATACCAAGGTGATCTTCCTTGATGCACCTCAGAAGGACTGAGGGACTGATGGGTTAGATGGAGAGATTCCTGAAATACCATGACTGCTCTGTGTGCCTGAGTGACTCTGTGAAATGTTTCCCCAAACAAAGCAAGAGAGGCTTCAAGGGGCTTTACAATTGCTTTGGTCCTTGTCACTTTAATAATTCTTGCATCTGTATATGATTTGTCTAAGGAAGAAAGCAATAAAGATGGTCTGGGTATGAGGGAAGTGGACACAGTGCACATCTACCTCAGTTTCTTCCATGTGTAAAATCAAAGGTTATGATTACTGTATTGGAAGTGGGGTGAATTTGAGAATAATTAGTGCATGGTGAGTTATTAATATGAAAGAAGAGTTTGAAATAAGAACAGATATGTTTCTAGAAGAGACTGTGCGGCTCAAAAGGACAGTGTCATAACATGCTGCATGCATCCTACCAAGGTAGAAGAAGGGAGTCATTCCTCAGGTTCATATAACAAATTAAATGTATTACTTACCTATTAAAAATGAACAAATATGACATCTAGGGATGATGGTTATCTATAACATTCAAGCCAGCTGGTTACTGAAAGGATGGACCTTGCTCATTGCAGAGATATTTCAAGAGGTGGGGCCCACTGATGAAGTGGTGGGAAATGGAGCAGAATCAGGGACACTAGAGAGATCTCTATGATTACAGAAGACACAGTATCACATCCACTTATCATGAGGGTGGCCCCAGTCACTGCTCTCTAGGGGTATTTCTCATTTCTCTAGGGGTATTTGCACCTCAGATAACATCAGCCAAATGGTTCTACAAGCACAGCTCTACCTGCTCTGCCTCAGACAGTGGTTACCATTCCTGTTTCATGAGATCAGATATCTTCTCCATTTAATGTTAAAATGGCAAGAAGCTGAACATCAGGTTTCAAGTCTGTGCTTTCTTAAATGTGACTGTTTTGACAGCTTAGGCAGTACTGTGTCAATGCTCATAGGTGTATCATACTCACACCTCTCTACCAAAATCCTGGTGTCCTGCTCATATCATCTCTTATCCATATCACCTCTTATCACCTATCATCCTTCTCTGTCCAGGAGTTCTCCAGACAGCTGTGTTACTCCTGCTGGTGGTTGTTCACCATGCAACAACCCAATAATTTGGTGAAAAACTAGGAAAAAAGGCAGGTAACCCAATTCTGTGCTGCATATATGACAGCTGAGAATTACGCTATAGAAATGAAAATCCACTGCTGTTGGCTCCACATGCTATCTAAATGGAGGAGCAGTTCTGTGTTAGCAGGAGATTAAGCTCTTTGCAACTATAATATGTTGGGAGAGGGGAAAGTCCTATTGCATTTGACAATATACGGTACTCTGTCATGAGTTAAAATATGCACCATATAGAAATACAAATATTTTAATGCATTTCATGCCCACACATGTCCCAGTTCTGCTAAAACAGAACTGGATTAGATCAGAGTAAGCTAGTCAATTCTCCTGCCCCTTCCCTCCCAAAGAAAACCACAAACCAACCCAACCCAAAACCCTGAGAAAATAAAGGCTTACATTTATGTGGAAGGAGATCCTGGCTGCTCTCAGATGCAGTTTGGGAGTACAATATCGTTTGGGGTATTTTTAAGAAATGTCTTTACTAGTAAATCCATAGCAGGGCTATGCAGCGTATCGAGCACTGCTGTGTGAAACCATGGATCAAATTCTTTAGCAGCTGCCTGGCTAATGATAACCTTTCTGAACAGAGAAACACCCCTGGCATGCAGTCACTTGTGGTCTATAATTAAAAAAGCCTCACCCCTGTTTTAGCCGAAAGCACAGATATTAAAGAGTAAAGAACACAGAGTGCTGTTTATTTTGGCTTAGCCTCTGACATAGTGAGGGCCTTGAGACTGTTACTGATGGAAAGTTAGATACCAGTGAAATTAGATGGAAACAATTAAATATAGTATAGGCAAGGTGAAGCTCGAGTATTTTTGATCCAAGCCACTGACAATTTGGACTCTTCACTGCCATGCCTCATCTCTGACTACAGTGACAGTGCAATACCAGCCATCCACATAATCTGGACTAAAAAAGGGCCAAATCCTATGTCAAGTGCAGCTATGTGGCTGAGCAAGGATGGAGAAATCAAGGTTGTTAAAGAGAAGGGATTAGAAAGATATTCTGGAGCAGCAGATTTTGGAGAGCCTATGCTGGAAAGAAACATCTGGGGTTCTAATTGAGACCAGGACATGGAGAAGCCAGAGAGTCAGACTCCAGAAGGAAAAGTCCATGCCTAGAAGCCCTGATATGTATTGTTGCACTAAGTAAAATATTTAGAAGGAAGAAAGTGAAACATTAAACTGAAATAGCTGTGCACAGTAATCAGACATTCACAGCATTATAGGATGGATTGGGAAGAAAGGATAATCCACTGGTTTGGAAGAGGTGACCTCGGGCTGCTGCTGCTGTCGCAAACTTTGTGACCCTTTGGGCTTTCATACCATTAGAAAAGATTCTCAACAAATTGGAGCTTATAACAACATCCCTACTGATCACATAGCCTTTCTCTGATGACAGCTACTTTTGATCTTCTGATTAACCCAACCTTAATTTATTTGACACAGCATTGCATAATCATAGAATATTAAGGTTGCCAAAGACATCTAAGATCAAGTCCAGCTGTCAATGTAGCACCGCCACCATGTTCACCACTAAGCCATGACCTCAAGTACCATATCCACATATTTTTTAACACTTCCAGGCATGGTCACCCCACCATGACCCTGCACGGTCTGTTCAATGCTTTACAACACCTTCCATGAAAAAAAAAATTCCTAATATCCAATCTAAACCTTCTCTGGTACAACTTGAGATAATTTCCTAAGGTCCTGTCACTTGTTACCAGTGAGAAGGTACCATATGCTGTTGATTCTGTAAGAATTTCTTGTAATAACTGATCTCACCTCAGAGAAATACAGGTGGAAAATATCTCTATGGTTACTTTTATTATATTTTTAATCCTACCAGAATCTTCACTGTGTCTTGTGTCAGCGTGTCTGGGCTGTCACCATAGACGGATGTGAAACACAGGTCACCTTCTGAGTCTTGTGAGGAACATGTGTGTATTTTAGCTGAGACAGAGCACTCCTCTGGTAGAACTGTGCTATTTCTGTCAACCAGGCAAGGCAGTGGAGGGGTCCTCTGTGTGCCTGTGCATGGCACTGTGCCCTGGTTATGTGGGCATTTCCTCAGTATTCCATAAAGAAAGAAAATGTTCGCAGTGCAAATTTTCCCAGTCAAGCTCTGAGTACTGTCCCAGATTATGTTGTTGGCAACCCCTACTGTGCTGGTGGGGTTTGGAAAACAACTTCAGGAAATGTCAGTGGATGCTCCATATCATTTGTCTTCCTATTTTGCCTCTATCCTTGAGGACAGAGATAAGGATTTGAGAGATCGAAACAGTAAAAAGGTGAATAAAGAAAAAGTTCGTGTTTTTTTTTACTGTATTGACTAGTTTTGCTATAATTTGCAGGAGAATAATTGCATTTTGCTACACATTTTGGGTTCTGGGTTGGAGAATATTTTCAATGTTTCTTTTCTGTGAGAGTGAAAGAGAAAGGCCGTTTCTCCACGTGTTTTCAATGAGCTCATTTTAGTGTCTTGAAAGAGCATGAAATCACAGAGGTGACATATAGATTAACAGGATTAAGCCAGCAAAATCAACCCCACATTGTAGTGAGGGCTTTCTGCATGAAGTGACAGAAATAGTTTCTTCAGAGTTATCTGACTGTTAAATGCAGAATAATTTGTAAAAAAAAAATCTGACTGAATATTGATCTGTTTAAAGGAAAAAAACCATCACTCAGTGAAGATTTATTTATATGCAGTTGCTTTTCTGACAGTGAGGCAACCAGATGGAGATATGAAATAGCTCAAATAGAGCTGCTTTCAAAGTTACAGATGATCTGTGGACCAGCTGCTTGAATACTCTTTGGATGCTCATATGTTTGACTGGAAGTTCCTTTGAACAAACTAATGCTTGTCCCCCACACAACCCTTATTCCCTGGCAAAAAACAATCTGGTCAGCAAATAGTAATGAAGTAGCTACAAAAGGTACCAATGTCACCTAGCTCTTCAGAGGGTCAAGTTCAAAGAATCTGTTTGCATAATTTAAAGAAAAATGCATTCAAACCTATAAAAACTCTCAAGAAAAATAATTTAGGATAGAGTCACTTAAACAATAAAATTTAAAAGGTCAGTATTCTTTAGAGCTGAAATCAGCAAGTGCTATAGAAACCTTAATGCTTCATCATCTAACACATTAAAAAAGTTGATAATATTAATGGAGGCTTCAGCACTTACTATGTTTCATTAGTCAAAACACTCATTTTTCTTGTGTCTTGAAGAATAATTACTTTAGCATTGCTTCCAATTCTCATAACAACAATACAGAGCCAAACAACCCAGCTAGCTGCTGCTGCTGAACTATCCCAGAGCCAGTGGGCTACAGCAGCCCAGGTGAAGCTCATTGAAGGTAACTGCTAATTGAGCTGCCAGGTAACTGCTAATTGAACTTTGCTTTTGCTGCATCAGCTTTTTTCTTGTATGAGTGTGAATGTAAAGGTTTCATTTTCAGCTTGGATTGCTCAGGTAATGATTAGCATGTGAATGTGACAGAAGTTATATTAAAGCACATCATTCTTTCATTTACTTGCATTGTGAATATCTCCTTCCCTGGAGATACTCTAAAGTCATCTGGATAGAATCATGAGTAGCATGCTCTAGGGGATCCTGCTTGAGCAGGGAGGTTGGACTAGATGACCTTCAGTGATCCCTTTCAACCTATTCCGTAATTCTGGGAAAGGGGATTTCTCTCAGCTTCCAGTAACTCCCTGCTTGAGCAGGGAAGTTGGAC
>JAWWLZ010000118.1:82111755-82126773 GCA_035041345.1 Poliocrania exsul
CAACCTATTCCGTAATTCTGGGAAAGGGGATTTCTCTCAGCTTCCAGTAACTCCCTGCTTGAGCAGGGAAGTTGGACTAGATGACCTTCAGTGATCCCTTCCAACTCATTCTGTAATTCTGGGAAAGGGGATTTCTCTGAGCTTCCAGTAGCTCGATTTTTTATCTGAGCACTATATTTTTGTCTTAAAGATGTTAGTAGACTTCTCATGCTTTTTGTAACAATCCCAATTTTCAGAGCATATATGCAAGAAGTTTACATAGTATTTGACCACTTTTCACTTCTTAGTGCCTGTGGCCAGATACCTACTTTAAGCCAGAACAGTATTGAGCAGTTTCTAGGATGAACTCAGAGCAATGTAAATATGTGTCTTAGGCATCACAGTACATCCTCTTACCTACTTTGCTACTGGTCCTTGTAACAAAAATGAGCAGTCACCCAAAACTGTAGTTAAGGGAGTTCATGAAGGATGAGAACAAGCCCCCCAGATTAAGCTGATTGCCTGTGTTTGGAAAATGAACACAAGATCCATATCCCTTTGAAGAGTTTGAAAGGCAATTTAACCAGATTTTTGAGAAGTAAACAGTACGGTGAGTAAAAACATGAGAACATTTTGTTAATGAGATCTCAGCATATAATTGATGATGGGTTTTGATATTGAATAGCTCTCAAGTGCAGTGGGAAAACATGTACCTATGATAGAAATAGCATGCTGAGAAATAAGGAGCTATTCCGGTCAGCAGTATGATTTGAAAACACTTCCACTACTCCAGGTGGGAAGTTTTTGTGAGACAAGAAATAAATCCCAGCCAACAGTTCACTGAAACAAATGGTGGCAGTCTCTAAAACAAACAGTCCATTATGGAACAAAGATGGAGTTCAAAAACTATGAAAATTATTTCCCCAGAGCTGAGAATTCTTTGATTTAATTTATTTTTATTTTTTTCCCTCAGAAAATTTATACAATCTTTAAGTTGCAAGGGACTGATTATTCTGGGAAGGGAATATTTTGCTGGGGTCTGGTATCACACTGTAGTCATCAAGACCCTTAATTTGTACTAATTAGTTTGCCAGTGGATGCAGCTGGCATTCTTTCTCTGTTTTCTCTCCCCAAATCCCTGAAACAGGTTTTCTTCTCCACTGCTATTTTGTTCCCAGGGAAATGTTTTGTGCTGAGCTTCATGTTGGCAAGTGATAAAACCACCTCCTTGTCCTGAAGCCAAAAGTGCTGCCCAGAGTGGCTGTTCTTTAGTCTGAGGGATGCTCATGGCAAGAGCCACCCATGAAAGCCAGACCCTCTTGCGTGTGCAGCAAAACATGTATGGATTTTGGTAAAAGCAAGAGGCACAGAACTACCCTAAAATCAGTCCTCTGTGACATGTGTTGGGAAAATATTTCTCTCTGTATCCTAAAAATTTTCTGTGTGTCATACCACATAAAATAGAGACCTCATTGAAAACACTTGTTGTACTGCAAACGAGAATACTTTTCACATTACATTTTGTACCTCTAAGTCATCTGAGAAATTTCTGTTTCCTAAAACAAGCAACATCATCTATGTGAAATAACAGGATCTTGATATTTTTATCTCTCTCTCAATATCACCATGACCACTTGTTTTCTTTATTTTTATTAACTTCAGTGGGAAATTGGTCTGAAGATGTATTTTCTTCTTTGTGAAAGCAGCAGCAACAAGGGAAAAAGCAGAGCTCATTCGCATAACTGAAAGCCTGGCTTTTTCACTTCCAGTAATATTTCTTTTGCAGAAAAGCTTATGCATAAAAATATCTTTTCCCAAGGTTAGCATTCCGACGTAATTTGAGCAGATAGGTGCTGTTCACAATTAGCGTCGCATTTTGTATTGACTGCTGTGCTGGTGGAATTTTGTGACACCAACTATGTTAGTTATGAATCTCTTTCCATGTATAGGCAATCGAGGGGATGCATAATGGTGAGAGAAAAATGCCTCCTGAGGACTTTGGAATGTTACTGTTGAACCACAGGTATAAAGTGATGAAATAGCTAAAATCCTCACAGGACATCACCCTGACGCATTAGGCAAACAGGAAAGTACGTTGCTTGTGATGCAGGCAGACAAGACAGAAAGAGGAGAGGAAGAAAAAGCATTCATTTGGAAATTTCCAGCTTCAACCTTCTCTTAGATGTTGTTTGTGTTTTAAATATCCCCCAGTCATGCTATGTAGGAAAACATTCACTGCTGTGTGTGCTGCAGTAATGAACAGTTGATCTTTTCAGAATCTGAAAAGGATTATTTGATATGGAAAGGAGTATTTGAATATTGTAATTAAAAGCAGTGCCTTTTCTTTTTTACTATTCATGAGTGTTCAGCTTCTCCTCTAAGGGACTGATTCAGTAAAAAAATGTTGCTAACTTCCGCACTGCATTGCAGAAGCTTCCAATAGAAAGGACTTGAGGTTTCTTTCATCATTTTCTCATCATCTGCACACAATGATTTCAATCTGCAGTTTTGCATTAAACAAAGGTGGAACAAGGTGCTTTCTTTCCCTTATATTCACAGTCCTTCAAAGGCCAGTGTCAGAATGGGGTGAGTAATGGCAGAAACCCTGTGTGATTTCTGCCTAGCTATTCCTCTTACTTGGGTATGACCCCCTGGTGCTTTCATGAGGGGCAGCCTCCATCCCTCTCCTCTGATCCTACTGCCTTCAGCACTTTAGGCAGGCTTGCCACTGCTGGCAACTGAAATAGGCACAGGGGTGGGACAAACCAGGTCCAAAAGTACTACTGACAGCACGACTTCAGGGAAGTGAAGCAAGTGCTGTAATCACTGCACATGTTCATACCTCTTTGGCACTGAGGTGTTTTATCATTCCATCTCAGTGGAAACATAAGGAGAGAATTGCCTGAGCCACCACAAAGTTATCAGCAGGAAGCCAGCATCTCACTGTGACAACTGCTTGTCTTCTGTGTGTCTGTTAGGGAGGATTTCTGGTGATATTGCACCTGAAAATCGATCTGCTTTATTAAAATGGACACCAGAGGTGAGAAAGGGAGAAGGGAGGCAAGGAGCCTTTCCACATTTTCTTGCAATGGTGTGAGGAGAGACTTGAGCTTGTGGTAAGTGGCTGCTTCAGGAGAAAAGTTTTGTATACTAGAGATATGCTGTTTTGTGTCCAGCCTCTTTTATATGTTTGCATACATTTACAAGGATTTTTTATGCTTGCACACAACTACCTTCCTACAGCTGTGCTAAGGCACGTGCCACCAAGGACAGGAGTGGTGCTATACATCCCCTTGTCTGTCATTCAGCATAAAGCTGTCATACCATGTCATGTCCTCTTTTGGCTGTAAGCACATACAGCTCTTCCCTTTTCTGAAGGCCTGCCTAATTCTAGAGAAAATTGCCCATGTTAATGTCAGACATAGGTACAAGCTCTTGCTGCACATCTTGCCTGGATTATCCAGTGTGTAACAATTAAATTATCTTGGCCAGTTAGAAGATCACCATTACTGAGATGCCTTGGGTAAGCTAAGCAAGTCAAGCAGGAGAGGTGTTTTGTTCTGAAACTAGAAATAACTTTAGGCTTTATAAGCAAAATCAGAAGCATAGTGGGCAATGCGTTGGGAATTTTATGTGAATATATCTGATCAGTAGGATAGTAGTGTTAGATCAGCATATGTTCCCACTGAAAACGAGGTCTCTCTGTGTTTGAGTAAATAAATAATAAGAAATACATCCTCTCCAAAGAGCTGGATGTCTGAATACTGCAGGTCAGCTTTAACGGCAATAGTGAATAGAAGGGTTTTACATAAGGCTAGTAAGAGCACCAGAGAGTGCACGCTGCTCTTCTGGTTCACTGACCACCACTGTTTGAGCACCCTCTATGGAAGTAAATGTGACTCTGAGAATGGCAGTGATGGGGCTTTCACTGCAACAACCGGCATTGCTCTCCAAATTGCAGGCAGGTTTCACACAGATTCCCTTCTGGTAATGCTGACTGTGAAGGCTAAGAGAAGAAAGAGAGGAACTGTGAACTAGTTTTGTGCTCAAATACTATCTACATATGTATGTACACAGTGTTCAAAAACCAGATGCAAAGCCCTGTTTGGAGGAAGTAGGTGCGTCATTATGAAACATATTTGTATTACTACTGTAACATTAAGGAAAGAGACAACAGACCTAACTGTTCTCTGTGAAGAGCCTCTACAGCTACCACTGGATCACCATTTAGACCACCCTGCAAGTGATGGCTCAAACAATCACTCAAAATCACCCAAATTTCTCTGCTTTGAGAAAAAGTTTCAAAATGTTTTGAGTGTTGAAAACAGTGTAGGATTGGCAAATTAATTAGGATCTACTTTGGCACAATTATTTTTAATAGCATAAGCTTTTCAACAGTAGAAAATTGGCTCCTTGTTTCTTAAAAAATGAGATTTGAAAACTACTTGTCAAATAGAAAAAGAGTAGTGCATTTTTTCCAACCATCTTAAACACATGTTTTGGGAACCAGACATCTCAGTTTTTTCCACATTCAATTAATTATTTACATCTTAAAAACTAGAAGAAAATATTAATCTGCTGGGACCTACCATTATCTTTCAAAAGCAGTAGTTAAAAACATGAAAGTTGCCAACCTGCAAAATCCGTTTCATAGATACTGTGTTTGATAGAAGAAAACTGAGGCATGAGGATATTTACTGCAGAAACAGGAGAACTGAGTGAGTGGTGGAGACAGTGAGTCCATCACATGAAATCTCCAAGAGTACAACTAAAGCTTTGCACCTGGAACTGTGGATCATGCAGATTGGCCACACATCTCACTAAAGGACTGAAGAAGTTTTGGGAGGGCAAATGTAGATGGAGCATTCCCTCTTCATAACAAGAATATCATGTTCAAGACAGATTCTTAGATGTCGTGTGAATATGTGGAAACCATAATCCTTAAGAAAAGTGCCAGGGTCCAGAGAGAAGGAGAAAAGGCTTTAATAAAGAAAGAAATTAAATGAAAGTACAATGTTGGGCTTGGGTTTTTGAGTCTCTTTGAGCAAGGAATGAACTTGGAGGAGTTTAATGGAAGGGCAGGAGGGGCATGGTGACAAGGACCACAGCAGAGTCCTTTACATATGGAATTGCATCAGGAATAGTGTGGCCTGCAGGACTCATGCAGACAGTGATCACTCCATTGTACTCAGCACTGGGGAGACCACACCATGAATCCTGTGTTCAGTTTTGGGCCCCTAGCTAAAAGAAGGACTTTGAGGTGCTGGAGTGTGTCCAGAGAAGTGCAACAAAGCTGGGGAAGGGTCTGGAGTGCAGGTTTCATGAGGAGTGGCTGAGGGAGTTGCAGTTGTTTAGCCTGGAGAAAAGGAGTCTCAGGGGAGACCTTACTGCTCTCTACAACAACCTGAAAGGAGGTTGTAGCGAGGTGGGGGTTGATCTCTTTTACCAAGTAACATAATGGCACTGCATTTAATGTTATTGGCAACCCACATACCAAGTAAGATTATAGCTACCTGTTCTGCAAGAGGACAGGATTAACTATCCTGAAAGTGCCTCAAGAGCCAGAGAAAGGGCCTGTAGGGCTGGAAAGACTAACACTAATAAAAAGGAGTATTAACAATGATGGAAAAGTAGGTGACTTTTTTCCTAGTCCAGAAACCACATAGTGCTCAGGTGAAAAATTTCTTCACTGTTAAATAGCTTTAAACTTTTGTTTTACATGTCCTTTGTGTCTATTTTTGCTACAGAGCACATTGCTCAAACAATACAGCAAATGAAGGACACGTCTTTGGATCCTCTGGGAATGACTGAGGTTCTTGAACATGCGTGTCTAGAATTATTTGAGATGCCCTTGCTTTTCTGTCTGACTTCCAGTGGCTGATCCAGAAGGGCAATTGCTTTCCCAGAGGTCAAGTGTCAGACCTGACCGCCCTGCAAGGAGGGTTCAGGTACCCCAAAGCACAAGAAATGTCATTAAGGGAACATGTTTAGGCACACCCTCTACCAGCATCTGTATTTCAGAGTTATTACTGAAACACTTCATTCTGTGTTAGCAAGAATAGCTTTCTGTTCCACAACAGCCACATGAACAACTACGAGCACCAGGCAACAACCACTGTCTGCTCACCCCTGCCACTGGTCACTGGTGGCAATGCCAGATCTGTCAGTGGATGTTGAAGAAGGGTATGCTCCCTCCAGGGTCACATGATGATGGAATGTTTTGGTTATGCTCTGTGTTTCATTTTCCATGCGATACTTTTACCCAAGATTTATTAACTATTTGACCTACAGGAGCTTGGTGTTAGACTCTGAACTCTACAGACCCTCTGAAAATCTCAAAGCCAGTGAAAATATTCCCAGATGCACAATCTCCCAGAAAGCACATTCAGAGCAGCAGAAAGGTGGTTGTGAGGAAGATCTCTGAGCTTGTTCTCCTTCCCACGACCAAGCCCAGCAGATGCCAACTGATTTGGACTGGCATTTAAAGTCATGTTGCTTTCACCATTTTTTAAAGTGTTGGCAGAGCAGAAGCTGCATAAGCAGGTGCAAGGACCCCCAGCTCCCAGCACAGACAGTGCTGGAAGGCAGAGGTGGGTGGGAGGCACCGGTGCTGCGCTGGCTGCAACGTCTGCAAGGAGCAACCAGGGGCATTAAGGGCCTGTTTCCTTTTTAGGAAAATTATTAATGACCATGAGATGAAAAAGTGATTCAATACCGAAACTTGCTGTGCACCAGCTGTTGTTTGGAGATGGATTCGACTAAAAAGAGCCACACAAACCGTACAGTGAGTTTACCTCACTTGATCCAATGGCTGAGCCATGATGCAGTGCTATTGCTCTTTCTATTGCTATTGCAGTTTCCAGCTGTTATTCTACATTGTTTCCTTCACTAACAATGTCCTTTCATTTGAGAACCATTGTTTGCACTTGAATATAACTAAACTAATCCAGAAAATGGTACTGGAGCCCCATAGCAACAGCACACATAACTTCAGTGATGAAATTAATTTAACCCAGCTTGAAACACTGCACAAGCTTCTTTTCATATATGGGTGTTCAGAAAATGAAAATTATATTGCTAGTCCTGTACACCTGGAATTCCCACCCAATTTTCCTCTCTGATTTCGAGCTAAGAAAGTTCACTTTGGCTTGTAGGACACAGGAGCTCTCACTGCATCAGGAAAATAGCTGCAAATGATGAAAACAGGGTGAAAGGCAGCATTTGGACACTGCTAGAAGTCCACAGGATACTGGGGAAACCTGTCTTGTACTGGATAAACATGGAAAAGAGTCTGCATTGTAATTTCTGAACAATGCTTTGAATATACTTTCTGGACCTGGTCTCCAAATTCAAACAATAGGAGGTATTAGTAAAATTCTTTTTCTGGAGTTCATGACTGGTGGTTAAAGAGTGGATGTGGTCACGCTTGCCTCAGACTGAAACTGGTGCTTGGACTAGTTCTAAGCTTCATAAGTGTGAGCTGAGTGGTTCTCATTTTCTGATTTGCTGATACTTTCAGAAAAATCTTTAAATTCACATTGCTTATTTCCTTTTCTAATGGTAACAGTCTGACATTTTCAATTCTCCCATTTAAGAGTTACGTTATTTAAGTGTCTTACATAACTCCCGTTGTCACTGTAGAGATATTTTTATTAGGGATATTGTTTGTGGTTTGTTTCTTCTGTTTCTTTATGGAACTCAAAATAGTCTTAATGCATGAAAATTCACAAATGGAACAAAGGAAGGGAAGAGGTAACTGTATCCTAGGCCCAATTTTTCTCCTTCCAGTTGTAGCTGGATTCCCTGTGGAATTTGTAGTCTCTGCATAAGTTTATTAATTTTGCACACAAACCCTGTTTACAGCTTCCTTTTAAAAAAAGTTTCCAAAGTTTATTCTTTATAGAAGTTGTTGCCTTAACAGTTCTATATGCTATTAAGGATCTGTATTTTCTCTAGAATAATTTTTAATTAGCCACCTGGCATAATCCAGGGAACCCTTTTTTTTAAGATAAAAGAACAACTGTCAGGGGAAAAAAAAAGAGTTTTAAATGTAGGAAACAGAAGAAAATCCTTTTCCTAACCTCCCACACGCAATATCCATATTTTACAATATGGAATAATCATGGGAGAGAGCTGGAAGATCTCTTCAAATAGTTCTCCCACCATATGGAAGCTGGTGAAAGGAAATATTCAGAGGAGTTGTTTCATGTTTTTTCTTCTTGGTTTCACAGATACTTTTAAAACATTCACAGCTGCCATGTAATAAATTTTACTTTTTTTGTCGCTTCAGGAGTAAATAGTCAAATGTTAAAAGTGTCACCCTGTCCTTGACACGTGACTTTTTGCAGCCAGGTTCCTACTTTATGCTCCACACTTGGGAGCACATAATTGTTCCAGTTTCTGCTGACAAGCGCAATCCTCCTCTCTGCCATCCCTTGGTGATCTCATTACAGGTTATCATGGTCATACTCTGGACCTCTTTCCTTCCTTTTCTCCTCCACTGTAGATGTCAACAACCCTCACTATGTGCAAGGTCCTGCTTATTGACAAATCACTACAGAAAAACCTTCTATGTTGTGTTTCAAGATCTTGTCACATTCCCAAATAAGTACCAGTCATTCAGACCCTGCTTTGCTCTTAAGACTAATAGTTCTGAAGCATTAATAAAGGTAGGCTTCTACTGTTGCCCCTTCTCCCCACTGCCTTTGGGCTCCCTGAAACAGCCTTGTAAAACTTGAAAGTAGGTCTGCAGCATTCTACCTATGGTCCTGTGTGGCAGGATAAGTGGACACTGTCGTTGCCATTTACAGTAAGCAGAAAAGCAAAATAAGCAGGTGGTCAGCCTCTGTCAACGTTTAAGAAAAACTTGTTCATGGCAAAGAGAGGCACTGCCATCACTCAGGCCCTCCTGTTTGTAGTAACAGGGAAGCTTTCTAAAGCAACCTTTTTTTTTTCTAAAATGTGTGGAAAGCATTGGATTTGTTACAAAGGTTTCTAGTCATTTCTGTTTCTATGTGCTGGGGCCATCAAGGTGAATGATGGCAGGAATGAGCAGCCCCGGGAATAATGCACGGTAGCTACCTGGGGACCTATCTGGGGACTTTACTGCAGCAGAGATTAAAACACAGTGGTAAGGGAAAGCTATGTGTAAACCTTCTATGCTTAGCTGCTGGGCAGAGCAAAATCTTCCAATCAGGCTGGTAATGGGTTAGCTGGGGCCTTTGTGCAGCTGTGCCATGTCAAACAACTCCATTGCTCCTGTGGGCTGCTCCAGCTGTATCACATCAATGGGAGAAATAAGGGCTTTCTCAGACTCTCCAGGTGAAGGGCTGAGGGGTTAGTGCTTAGGGCCTTAATACTGGTTTGCAGCAGAAGAAAATACCAGTCCCAGTCCCCATGGCTCTCCCTGCTCCTCTGCAATGGAATGGTTGCTGTCAGCACATCACAGACCTCAGTCATGAGGTGGTGTCTATGGGAGAGTACAAGGGCCTGTTCTGCTGACCACACTGCACCACTTCTCTGCTCCTGCCCTCTATATGCAACTCCACTTATAAAGCCTCCTGGGTGTCCACATGGTTTCTTCAACCATAGACAATCTAGAGGCAGCAGCCTGTAAAGTTTTGTTTATAGCTAACAGCACACATACCAACTAATTCAAACTCTCTACATTTCAGTTTTTTCACTAATAACTATTGTGTTTAAGCTACTAAATAATAGGCTAATTTTGGTTATATGATGCAAAGATGTGTTTACTAGCTTTGTCATGAACTTGGTTTTAAAGAACTTAATACAAGAAACCAGAGTTGGCTTAATTCAGATACACAACAAAATATATATTACAAAAATTTAAGAACAAAATGGGCTGCTCCCCATCCTTAGCACCACATAATGTTGCAACGCACCATCACAAGAGAGGATTGGCACACCTGCAGTAAGACATAGTCTAGGGGTGTTGCTTCACTGTATGCAAGGGAAGAGGCAATTTTTTGAGAGCACCTGCTCTGTATCTGCTATCCATCTAACACAGGAAAAAATGTTATTGCTCTAAAAGCCTTTCTGAGAGCTGTTTGCCCAGGATGAGCCATAAAAACCAATAAGTGAGCCTCCTTTCACAGTTAGATTACTGAAACAACTAAGGAATGCTGCAAATTTTTAAAAAATTCTTTCATTTTGGCAATGTGTTGAGGGTTTTTTGTTTGTTTATGAGTTTGTAGGGGTTTTTGTTTGTTTGTTTTGGTGTCAGTTTTTTGTTTAGTTTTGTTTTTGTAGCCTTGCTTCACTATTGCACTCTCCTGTGTCTTTATATGAATGTACTGTATCATCTTTACGTCCTACCTAGGGAATCAAGCTACACACAGGTGAGCTGATGTGCAGCGTGGCACTGTGCTACTGCCAGCTTGGCCACTCAGAAAGGCCAGGCAGTCTTGCAGTGCTCAGCAGCAACACCGTGATTTTCCACTAAGTTACACTGTTCAGTTTACTAATTACTAAAATGAGGAGACAGTGTTGGCTTTTTTTTCCAATTTCTTTTTTTCACTATTCAGCAACACTGTTTAATGTCTCTCAGCCAGATTTCAGCTCTGCTGGTTGACATCAGGATTATTTATTTTTCCATTTGCAAAATCATGTCAGTTGTTGTGTAGTCCTTTACTCAATGAGGGGTCGTGGGCAGAAGATCTTCAAAATATCTGGTGCAGTGCCAGAAATGGTAGAGCAGCTTTGCAGACTTGATGGAAGTTGACAGAAGGATGCCAATGAGAATTTGGTGGTCTGAGGCATTAAGGCATGGAGGAGCTTGTGAGCCTTGCTGAAGGCTGAGGCAGAGCCAGCTTGAGCCAGTTTTAACTATATAGTCTGTAAGGGTAGACTGAAACACAAGCCAGAGTGGAGACCGTGTGAGCAAGCAGGGACTCCAGGCTTGCACACAAACTCAGGGCCTAAACAAGCACATGTATAATGTATGCCATGCAGAAGCTACTGTGACAGTAAAGGTGTAATTCATGTCAAACAGTATAGATGTTGTGCTTTTCTCATTGCTGTATTGTGCCAGTATTGTATCAAGAGACACAAAGATAAAAAGCAGTTTTAAAGTTGCTCAGCAGCTGAGTATTTTTATTGATTCAAGGCTTTTTATCACACACAACAAAGTAGGAAAGTATGATCAGAGAAACAGATGGTAACAAGTCAGCTTTAGCTGAACATGAATCATTTCATATAAAGGGTTTGGAAATGATGCTGTAATTTTTGCTGCTTACATGTCTCTTTGCTATTGGTGTCTAAGGCACTCTCACAGAAGTGGTTCAAAGGACACATTCCATATCCTTGGAGGCTGTGATGGAGGAAAGTGATTTTTTTCTCAGCTGAAAAAAAGTCTTCCAAGGTGAAGAGCTATAAGTCATCTCTCAATACCATTTGATAATCTACTATGACTATATATAAAGAAAAATGTGGTCATAGAAGGAAAAAAGTAAGTTGTAGACTTGCCTTGAGGTCACTCAATGGAGAAAGGTGTGGGAGGACATTAAAGAGGGAGGAAGAAATTAGGACCTCAGGGAAACTGAAATGGAAATGTGAGCCCTGCTGGAGACTGCAACTAACTTCAATTGGGTTAATATATGGTCTAAATATTCAGACAAAGTTTAAAGGTATTGATGGAGATATATTTATAGATGGAGCTTGAATGATTGCAGTCAGTTTTGCTCTGTTTCTCTGACTTCAATTGCATTGCAAAGGTTTTTGGTTTTTTACGAATAAAAATGGAAAAGAGAATTTGATTTTCAACTCCTTTATATAAAAATAGCTCTTGCATTAGACTATACAGCAGAAAAGTTGAACATTAAATTTTTTTTACAATGTACAACACCTGTGAGCATAAACATGTTTATTACATATACGACCTGGCTTGTTAACAGACATTGCAATAGTCTACACCCTGTTGACATAATTTTTCAGTCAGTGGGGTTTCTTGGGGTAATGGGAAAAAATGCAAAGTGGAGTGAAAAACAAAGCAGAGGCCAAAAGTCATGGAAAGAACAAGGAGAAACTATCATTTTTCTAACTACCTCAGGGACTGACCATGGTGTGGCCTTACTCACAAAAGAGTACAAATATCTTCACTATCTGTCAGGAATTTTCTGATATGCGGCAGAAGAGCTACTTGATTGCGCTCATTTGTAGACTAGAAACAAGGTCAGTTCTGCAGGCATAAGAGACATTGGAGGATACATCTTGTTTCTCTCATAGATATTTTTTTAAAACAAAATAGAAAGAGCTCATCCTTCCAGCTGAGGAACAAAGTAATTCTGAAATGATAAAAAGTTGGCACAGATTTAAGCTCTGATTTTGATCACAGCCTGACTTTTGTGGTATTTTGGCCTGGCAGTTAAGTCTGTAGGATGATTACAGAAATTATTGTACTAGATGTGGAGTCCCTAATAAATCTGATAAAAGCTTTTTCTTCTGGAAAATTCCAAGTAATCATCCATAACCCCTCCCCTCTCTGATATAAATGCATCTCTGTCCATGATCAGAGCTGAGGTGTTGCAGGAAGAAAAGATAAAGTTGAGATTTCGTTCCAAAGCAATTTTAAAGGAGATATTCGTCTAATACTTATGTGCCATAATACCATTTTTGTTTAAGACCTCTCTGTCTGATTTTTGTTTAGAAAAAGCCTTTCATAAAAGTTATCTTTCAATGGTTCCCAGAAGTAAAATACTTAAAAATATTCTCCCTATCAACCTGAGGAGATCCTAATATGGGAAAATTATTTCCCCCCCCTAAGTTTTTCTCTCTGCTCACTAGCTCTTTGATTGCTTCCCTTTCGTTTCTAGGGTGAGGTAATTTTGAAAAGCCTGTGTTGATCTGGCAAAGTTTGACAGTGTTAGCTAACTTGGCAGTTTTAGCATTCTTTTAGATGGAAGTTTCAAGCTAGATATGAATTTTCTTTATCTTTGAGTTTAAAGCCTATAAATATCAAGTTTTTAATTTAAAAAGACAAGATGTTAACATTTTCTGCCTCTTGATATCAATATCAGTATTTCAGTAAAATAAATTTTTAAATGTATTTGAAGAATTTCTTCTCGTTCCTTTCTGCACCCTCCTATGCTATGTATTCAATCCAAATAATTATCTAGGACCAGATATTGCACAACATTATTTTATTTCAAAATATATTCTTAGAGCCTTTAACTTCAGAGAAATATGTTATTAAATATGCTGTATGATATACTGTCTACATTTCTATCATGAAATACTTGTATTTTCAGTTGATAATGGCTGATTTTCTATCAGTGGGTAAAGGATTCAGTGGTGGTGATGATGGTTGTCCTGGAACCCTAATTAATCCAGTCTTCACCACATAAGCTTAATTTATAACCAAGAAAGAAACTTTGTGGCTGAATCAGAGTCTGAAAATCTCCTTAAAAAAGAAGGTAATTCAGGCAGAATTCTGGGTGTCCCATCCTGTTTCCCCATGACCATTAAAATAACATTTTTACATTTATAAATACTGTTGATTCCTTAGAAAAATTGATCAGGTATTTCAGGTGAGAATGTGGTCTTTGGGACTACCCTGACATTTCCAATGCACTGCTCCAGCTGTAGGTACACAGGGAGCAGTGGGGAATGTGTGGAGGGGAATGCACTCATAATGTGTTGCTCTATGCTGGCCACGAGTGCCTGCTAGGCTGACACCAAGCTGTCTTTGCTCAGCCATGGCAGCTTTTCAGACCATCCTGTAACAGGAGAGGTGAGGGTGCAAAGCCACTGCACACTGAGAGGAGCCTGTGACCTGGGATCACAGGGGGGAAGAAACCCAGCTGTTTTCTTCCCTTGGTCTCAACTGGGAAAGAAATGTTGTTTTGTGGTCTGGGATGACATTAAGAGATGGATGGCACTACTAGTTCCTTGGATGTCAGTTCCTGCTGCCTGCTTGGTTCACCCTGCTGAATGCCTTACTGTTGACATCAAGATTTGTTTCACTTTTCTCTGCCCTCTCTTTCAGTGTGCATTTCAATTTCCATGACCATAGAAAAGATGCTACCAGTCACATTTGTTTTTCCATGAACTAGAGACAAATACATCCTAAAATGAATATTGGAAGCTTTTTTTCTGACTTTGTGGATTCCCCATAGACATCATTATACGGATGTTCAGAGAGATTAGTGTGAGGGGATGGAACATAGATAGAAAAAAAAGAGAAATTTCCACTCCCATGATAACAAGAAAGGTAGTGACTGTTTCTTGCATGAGAGCAGAAAAAGCTACCTCATGTCATTTAACAATTCGCTAAGAATGTCAATGCCATAAACCATAAGCCTGGCAATGGGAGGTCAGGATATCAGTACTATAATTCATTACCAGAAATACCTCAACCAATTCAGAAGAAACCCCTCTTTGTATTTGGCACAAAATCTCTGTATCATCATCAGTGGTTGCAACAAAATCACTTATGCATGCCTAGCTATGGATTACAATGCACACCAACATACGGGGAAAAGTTCCAAATAAGGCCCTATATGGATAGCACAGTTAAATGCAGGCCATGCTTCACTGAAAAGAAAGTGGAGGTAGAAAATAGATGAATTGAGGTCAGTGCTGCATTAGGTGTCCATCAGGCTCTGCAGCAAAGTCCACAGAATAGGTTTTGCTGCTCATCAGGGAATGAAATTCAATGTAAATCACATGGGTTTTCATCTTTATAGTAGAGATTGACAGCAAGATGATTTTCAGACTAATGTTTCCTCTTCCACTCTCAGTGGCTTTTAACAATGAGAATAAAGTACCCTTAAAACCAGGAGTCCTATATATATACCATTTTTTCCCCAAATGGGAGCTGCCTGAGTCTTTGTGTACATGTGGATTTATTCTAACCCATGAAAGACTGTTAACTAGTTTGCTCATGAAGAGCTCCACCAGGTTCAAGTTTTTGCATGCGAAGTCAAATATGAACTTATGTGGACACAAGGAATGTTTTCTGTTCAGTGGCCAAATCTTTTATCCAGAGCACCATAAATCAAGCAAAGCATTAGTTCTTAACTT
>JAWWLZ010000118.1:82145420-82171629 GCA_035041345.1 Poliocrania exsul
TGGGACCTTGGCAACTGCCCTCCACCATCACTCAGCAGGCAGACAAGAACCCCTGACGCTGGTCTGATCCTATCCCATGGATCAAAGCTGCGTCACCTTTATTACTCTCCTGTTACTGATACATTTTAAGAGGGTGTTTTCATCTGTACTTTTTAATCAATCGAACTTGATGCCTTAATTGACTATGCCTAAACTGAGCCTGTCTATGAATATGGAAAGGAGCAGGCAAATGAAGTTCACAGCAGGAAAACACTAATTTTCCTCAAGATTTCCCCATTTTGATGGGCTAGCTCATACTACTCAGCATTCTGCTGCTTTTCTTACAGCAAGCTGAAGACTTTTTTGCTCATTATTGGTGGACAAACCCATAACCCTCTCTCCCACTTTCTAGGTCACCCAGTGACACCTTTCAGACCCCAGAGTGGCTACATACTCTCATTCTTTCCACTGCCCCTCCAAAAAATATGATGCCAAGATGTGATGGGTAACATTAAGTAGGACTTTGGTGTGTGAGGGAAGAGTTGTGACAGTGAATAAATAAATAAAAGGACAATGAAACCTTGATGTCATGCTGAAATACTTCCCAGTGTATGTATAAAAGATGCCTCTTGATGCTAAGCCTTCATGAATAAAGCAATGTAGGAAACACAGGGACTGTCTCAGTGCTTAGCAGGCCATTGGAGATACCTCTTTTTCTGTATCTACACTGGAGTTGCAGCAAAGACCCATCTGAGCTAGGATTAGGTTAACTGCCTCACACAACAGCAGGAATCCATCTAGGGCAACAATGTGCTTATGCAGACACAGCAAGCCACCCTTTTTGGGAGGATCTGTAGCCCACACTGAGGTCCCTGCTACTGCAGCTAAGCTGCTATCAATCACAGCACAGTTGGAGCAGTGACTGTATTATAGACATTGTCTTTGTTTGGAAAGTGTGATAAAGTTAGGCCCAAAGCTGCTGCTGAGAGGCTGTCTGAGAGCTGTGATGCAGTGTGGAGCCTCCATCCCCCTCTGAATTCCAAAATTATGGAAAGGTGATATCGTTGCACCATTTGCTGATGCTTGTTCCTGTGATGCCATATAACAATAAATCTAGTTCTGCATCTTCTAGTTGAAAAAAGCTGTTTATCTCCAGCTGAGATGTCGGAGTTGATTTATATTAGACTGATTTTTCTTTTGTATGAAGGTCAGCCTCATTACCTCTTTATAAGGATCCTGGAGAATGGATTTAATTGGGATTGTACTCCAGCCCAAAGTTTTTTGTATTTTCCAACAAGGGTCATTAGGAAATGTAACACAGGACTGCAAGCATGTAGGGCTAGATAAGGTATCAGAATATTTCCTAACCCCTCCTACTGTGAAGGTGGGTTTATCTTCCTACAGACCTCTACTGGTTGACTACAGTACTAAAACATTAAATTTGCCTGATGCAGTTCTCTGGCCCCAAGACCAAATGACCCAGGAAAATACACTTTGAAGCTCCCCTACATTGCTATGAAGAACGCTCCCATTAAGTCTATCTGTTGGGAATGGTCCCTAGCCCATGTGAACTGCCAGCCCACACCCTGGAACTGTACAGGGAGTGCTTATGGACCCAGAACAACTGACAGTTTTGCAGGGAGGATGACTGAGTGCCCAAGTCTATGTTCTAGTATAGTTAATTGCTAATACTGACATAGCCTGAGCACCTGTACTGACAGAGAGTTCATAATCTCCTGTGGTCACCATGCTACCCTCTCTCTACCCTACTAAGAGGTCTTCCCTAATATCTGCCCCAAATACTGTAAAGTTAGCAGGAAGAACTTTTAAAAATCTTTATGATGATGGAAGATTTCCATTTCTTTCTCTGTCCTCACTTTCCAAGGAGAACAACCTTAGTCTTTTTCTTTTTTTTTTTTTTATTTTCTTTATAAGTTTTCTTTTACAGACCTCTTGCTGCTCTTACTGCTCACATTTCTTTGCATTTTATCTGACTTATGTTCAAGAATCCAGATCAGGATGCAGTGCTCCAGGAAACACTTCAATGGCACTCTGCATGACAGAAGAAATGTCTTTGTCTTATTGCACCCAATTTCTGCAACACTTTCCAAAATGAATTTTGTCTTTCTTCTGTAGAGCTAGATTGCTGCATCCATACCAGTTTTGTGACCCCTATAAGCCCAGCTTTTTCACCAACACGCAGCTGTCTAGCTGATTGTTATCCCCATTGATTTGTTCTGTAATAGCTTGCCAGGAATAAACCCTTCACATTCCATTTGAGGCAAAACCAGGCTAAATTAATCTTGTTGATTCTGGACAACTACATCACCAGTTAATTTTAAAATTTGTTCTAGTCTTCCACAACTTTTGTCACCTCTATAACTTCTCATTAACCCTTTTACAGCCCTGCAAAAGTGAAAATATTGAATAGACTGAGCAGAGGAGAGAATTGTAGGGCAAGTTCTTTGGAATATTTTCTTGTTCTGTTTCTCTCAGTGTATTTTAACAAATTTTTGTGGCCTGCTTTTATGATATTTTAAGATAAGCCTGATTTCCTTAGGTAACTGTGGGAATGGTGTGCAAGAAAGCATTGGAATCCTCCTCTGAGCTCAGCTATATTTTAAAGACAAAGTATTTTCTTCCTTTCTCACTAGACATGTATCCGATCTTGGCAGGAAAATACTTTTCTTACACAAAGTCAGAAAGAGGTGACCTGGACATGCAGTCAAAAAGTTTGTCCTTGTGGAAACCCTAAAAAATGTCTACTCAGGAATTTCAGTTAATGCACATTGAGCTGATCTGTCATAGTGTACAGCTTCCTATTGCAAAAAAGAGCTGGGCTGTGTTTCTCAGTATGTAGTACTGTTGTGGTTGAAACTGTGACCCTCTGGAGATCAGTCTTTTCTGAATTAGAGATCTTGCTTGCCCATTATAGGTAACATTTGTAAACAGGGGTAATATATGAAATTGGCTGATGCAATTCCTATTTTAAATAAATTATTACTGTAACAGAAAAAGAAAGGAAAAAGAAGGAATTGTTTTGTTGCTCTTATGGTAATGAGAGCATTAGAAATGCATACAAAGAGCATCTCAGTGACTTAAGCCATTGTTCATATAAACTGTTGGCTCTTGGGTTTTTGTGCTGGCTTTTTTGTTTTCTGTACAGTGGTTCTTAAATGGCTGTAACTCCATTTGTTGAAAGGACAGAACCTCAGTCCTGTGAACAGCACTACATTCAGCCCCTCAGAACAGAAAAGACAGGGTGCTTGTGACTATTGGGTGCTCATTCTAGGCAGAAAGCTGTTACCTGAGCAATGACTCTCACAGTGGGATACACTTTAGTTTTGCAGTTTGTCTTCCAGTGTCTGACTGCATTTGGGAAGTCCACAGAGAAGAACAAGGAAGAGGTTACTTTGTAGCTTGGTGCTAGTTGGTTTACACTTTAAGACACCTAGGATGAGATGGTTTTTGATGGTCTGGATACATAGTTCATAATGAATCAGGGCCAGCTATGACAGTGCAGGAGGTGAATGGACACAGAAGCAATAGTCTATCATGTAGCAAAAGTTAGTGCTGCATATCTTAATCAAGCAATTTCCATTTGCTTGTAGCTTGTGGGATCTGCCTAGTACACTAATTTTTAAATGCACTCCTGGGATCTGTTTACTGCATAATTGAGACCAAGAGAGAATATTTTTATTCAGCTCTTCCTCAGTGTGTAAATCCCCTTGACTGAAATGTAAGGGCCTGATTCTAAGAGCCATTGGATACTGAGTTGACCTGTTTTGAACAAGGTTTTAATCTATTTTGCTTTGATGAGACTACATGACAGTAAGTGTTCCTTTGATTATTTCTGTTCTTTTGCAGTATGCAGAGTTTACTATGCAGCATGTGTTATTTTTATTCATGAGAATGGTACGAACTTCTGAAAACTACTTATAACTGCAGCTTGCTAAACTAATTTCCATGCCATCATTTAGAAGCTGATATATTATGTCTTTTGTTAATTAAACCAGAAAATATAGATTTCAGGGCTGCTACAAAGCAGGCTTAAACAAAAACAAACAAAAAACCCACCACCAACAAAAACAAACAAACAAACAGCCAAATTAAAAGAAAAAATTGCATTTTAACAGTTATCTCACACTGCAACACTTAGAATATAATTATGAGATGTTATGATGTAAGTTAATCACCTTTTATTATTCAGCCACCACACCATAACAAAAGTTAGGCTTCACAGTCTCTCTATAATGTTTTTTTTTAGAATATTTTTTTATTTTTCAGAGGGAAGAGCCTTCTCTCTTGGTGAAGATTTTGACTTGTTTAGAGTTCTTTGTGTGACTACACATGAAAAGATAAAGCACTTTTCTCTTTGGAGCTGTGTGCAAGTGACTTTTGACATGGGCACTAGGCAAGGTCTCTTCGTCAAAATGACACTTCTATGTACATTGTCTCTTTTACAGATACATACCAAGAACTTGCATGTGCAGATTCTCACATCAGTGGTCTCGCTCTTGTGCCTGTCTTGCACACCAAACATTGGAAGAATACTGTTTGTATTCACTGAACTTTTAGCCAGAAACTGCTTATAGAGGTCTTTGATAATCAAATCTAATTTCTAGTACCTTGTTCTTCAGTCTTGGAAAGGAACCTGGATTTCTTAATAAGTCAGGAAAGAAGATTATCAATGTCTAAATCCCACCATGTGAATTCCCTTGGAAGTTAACATACAGATACTGTCCTGTGTACAGTGGTATGACATTCACTATGCTGTTTTTCATGGTCCTGCACTGTGCTGTGATAGACTGTACATTGTTCTGCTTGTGGAATTTCCCAGCCCTTCAGAAACACGCCCATTAATGGCATGACTTGAGCAGAACTCCTCCACTCCTCTCCTTCTTCCATGAAATGTGTACCTTCAGCCCTACCTGACTGGGATTTCACAGCCTGGAAAAAACCCAGCCAAGATGTCATGCTGAAGTATGGAGTGACACGGACAAGGCTGGAAACTGTTGGTTATGGTTCCTTCTAACACAGGAATGAAAGGCAACAGGTGAAGACAAAAAATTTCAGGTTGAAATGAGTCAGAAAGGAGTCACACAGGACACGGAAATCCTTGCCAATGTGTGTTGGAGGCGCTAAGAGGTTGCATGGGTCTAAAAAGCAATGGGAAAAATTCGTGTCAGAAAATTCCAGCAAGGACTCCAAATTTTAAACATATCACTTGAGAATTTCTGGCTCAGGAAAGTTCTTAAATCATAGGTTATTTTGTCTAGGAAGGTATTCTGGAGAAACATTGCTACAGGCTTATCTATTGTTCCACTCTTCTCTTGGCATTCACTAATGTCTGCTGTCAAAGACAGATACTGGAAGAAATAGCTGCACAGAGGATGCTAAGGCTGGTCCACACACACGATGCTTGATTAGTAGCAACTGTAGCTGGTGGAATATATTGATTTTAAAGACACAAATCAAGTTGTGGGAAAACTGAAGGGAAAAAAAAAGAAAAAAGAAGATAGAAGGGAAAGGAACAGAATAACTTTCCTCAGTGCCAGCCATGAAGAGCAGTGGTGAGTTCTCAGTTGATCATCCCCTGTGGTGACTGTCTCCAATGCAACCAGTATCAGGGAAGAAAATGACAAAGGGAAGGAGGAGAAGGGTTTTTGCCTCGTTATTTCCCTAGAACTACATGTTTTTCACCAGAACTGCCCAAAATTCCTACTGGTTGCTCCTGTCAGTGATGTTAATAGTGCTGACTGGAGTGTGTTTATCAGATGCAAATGTTGCACACTGGTTAGTTGTTAAGCTTATACATATTTACTATTGCCTCCACCAGGGCCTAAGCATTACTAAGGCTAAGGCTCAGGGGCACTTTGGGAATGGGGCAGCAAAAGAATGTGGAGCAGGAGTGGAGATGGGCTCCTAGAGGAGGGCTCCAGGAGAGCTGACATCAGGCAAGACGTCACTTTGACGTGACCTAGTGTTCATATTTTTCAGATATTAAATATTATGTCAAGGGGAGAGAGAGAGGAAAAAACCCCCATGTTTTAAAGCATTTAAGAATATTAAATAAAAGAGGAAAACTTCCCAGCCAAAATCAGTGTGTAGCACAGTATTAATTTAAGCTACAACACAATGGTTATTTATTAAATATATTTTTAAAACATAATTAGACATTTTAGGGATTAGTTTCCCTGTTGTAATGAAACAAATTAAATGTCCCCATTTGTCTTTTATAGGACAACTGCTTTCGGAGTGACTCAAAAAGAAAAAAAAAAACAGACAAAACCCAACAACTAACTAGGCTTGCCAGCTTGACACTGTGTACACTATGTGAGCTCCTAGGTCTTATCAAGTGTTTATAGATTCGTATTGAAAAGGCTGACAGACACAAGAGCTACCAGGTGCTTAAAAAGAAAAATACTTCAAAATACAGCCTTATTCCAAGCCTGATGAATTTCTAGCTTTTTCAAATATCATCAAAGATGGAATTTCACCTTCCCAGATCTCATGTTCACTTTCACTCTCAATGAGGGTTCTTCAGCAGCAGAATACTTCTACCTATGTATGCTGAAGTCAGTGAGAGAATTTTTGTAAGTGACCCTGATAAAAGTAGGTTCCTACCTGTGTTTACAGCTTATGTCTGGCTGAGCCCAGAGTGGTAGTGAATGGAGTTACACCCAGCTGGTGGTCAGTCACAACTAGTGCTCCTTAGGGCTCAGTATTGACATAAGCCCTGTTTAATACCTTTATCAATGACCTGCATGAGGTGATTGAGGGCAGTCTTAGTCAGTTAGCAGCTAAAATTAAGCTGGATGGGAGTGTTCATCTGCTGGAGGGGAGCAAGTATCTACAGAGGGATCTGGACAGGCTGGATCAATGGGCTGAGGTCAGTTATATGAGGTTCAACAAGGCAAAGTGCCATGCCTCCCCTTGGTTCACAGCAACCCCATGCAGCGCTACAGGCTTAGAGCAGAGTGGCTGGAAAGACACCTGGTGGAAAACGGCCTGGTAGTGCTGGCTGATAATGGCTGAACATGAGCCAGCAGTGTGTCCAGGTGGCCAAGAAGGCCAGTTGCATCCTGACCTCTATCAGGAATAGTGTGGCCAGCAGGACTAGGGCAGTGATTGTCCCCCTCTACTCAGCACTGGTGAAGCCACACTTCAAGTGCTGTGTTCAATTCTGGGCCTCTCACTGCTAGAAAGACATTGAGGTGCTGGAGTGTGTCCAGAGAAGGCAATGAAGCCAGTGAAGGGTCTGGAGCCCAAGCCTTATGAGGAGTGCCTGAGGGAGCTGGGGTTGTTTAGCCTGGAGAAAAGGAGGCTCAGGGGAGACCTCACCACTCTCTACAACAACCTGAAAGCAGGTTGTAGCCAGGTGGGGGTTGGTCTCTTCTGCCAAGTAACAAGTGGAAATAACCAGAGAAGTTTTAGATTGGACATTACAAAAATTTTCTTCACTGAAAGAATGGTCAGATGTTGGAACAGACTGGCCAGGGAAGTGGTGGTGTCATTATCCCTGGAGGTATTCAAAAGATGTGTAGATATGGCTCTTAGAGACATGGTTTAGTGGCTGACTTGTCAGTGCCAGGTTAACAGTTGGACTTGATGATCTTGAAGGTCTTTTCCAGTCTCAATGATTCTGTGATTCTATTATTCTATGGTAGAAAGAACTAATGGTTATAAGCTCAAGCTTTTTAAATACAAATGAAAAATGAAAAACATTCATTATTTGCAATCAATGAGAAACAAATTACCAGTGCTGGTAGCATATTCTTAATTCTTGGATATCTTTAAATTATGACTGGATGGAAGATATACTTTAACAGAACACAAGTTATTCATATGGGCTTCATATAATCAATTACTATTTATTTGCTGTTGTTTATTAAAGTGCTAGATTTTTTCAGCCTCTGAGGTTCCAGAATGACACACTATCTACAGACCTTACTCCTAATTCTTTTTCTGTATAATACTAAATGTAATTTTATTGTATGCGAATCTTTTTTGTTTCATTTTTTGTTTTGTTGGTTTTTTTCAACAGTGACTGTGGGAGGAAATGTGCCCGAGAAACTACAGTATAATAAATAAATAAATAGCACATATTAAATACATTTTCAACTATGGCTTTACTTCCCCTCAAGAGGTTTGAATCTAATATTTGCTACAATCTCAGCATTTTGAGTCCTTTAACAAAATTCATGCTAATAAACTCAATGGTTTTGCATTCTGCCTCTACTGCACTGACACACTCATGAATGTCATATTAAAACAGCAAATACAAGAGTAATTTCCATTATTATTCCAAGCAAACAAATTGCCTTGGAACCAGTGAAACTAATGTAGATGCCACCATAGGGATTTGTTTTCCCCACTGCCTCACCTCCTCCCAACAATAATCCAGCACCTCCCTTACCACTGCCACAATAACCCACCATATATCATTGCCCAAATTCCCCTGCATTATCTTCATTTTCCCTCTTCCTCTGGGCTTCAATGGCTCATCATCCCATGGTCATGATATGCCTATGTCTTGGCTGTGTCCCTCCTTCTCCATGTCAAGGGCTGTGTGTGGGGCAAAGTTGCCCATGTGCCAACCCATCATGCAGGCAATACCCATGATGAATTTGTTCAGACCAGGTTTGGCTCCCTCTGCAACCTTTCCCTCAGCATTGTTGAGCATCTCTCATCTGCCTGGCCACAGACTTTCATGAAATTTGTAGGAAATAATTTGTCATTGGTATCTTGCCTTTCTGTCAGGTGGACTTGTAGTCATCATGTGCTGAATGGACAGAGACAGCATCACATACACTGAATTCCTCTGGGAAACCTGACTGAAAACCCATAAGGTAGGTATTACAGAACACACTGGATTAACTCTTTAGGCCTGCAAATGTGTTTAAACCATAAATTTTCCATGGAAATATCCCAGTTAGAGAGAAGCAGAAGAAAGTGAACTGCAGATGAGAATCATACACTGAGAGTTTGTATCTCCAAAAAAACCATTCTGCTTCTTTCAACAGACAAGTACTTTTTCCATATTTTCTTTGAGTAATAGCATTACCATTAGGTATTACAAAATTTTCAAGAAGTATTCAAATCGATTTCAGAAGATTTATTCTTCTACCCTTTATGGACTGGAAACTATTAACAAGTTCTTCTTCAAAAGGCTGAAAAGTCTAAGCTAAGTATAGAGCCACATGAAATCTATTATTTCTTTACATGTAATCTGCCAGAATGTCCATGTCTGTGTTATTGTCATCAGCAGGTCCTATGGAGGTTACACCCTGGAAAAATTTATAAGATCAGGTGTTAAATATGCAGTGCTGTATAAATATGCCAACTCTCCAGTTTCCTACCCAGGACTAACTGGCAAACAAAACTATATGGGGCCAACTAATTTATTTTAGGTGTTTCATATTCACTTCCACATTTTCACATGGCTGCATTTTTAAAAGAACTACTGTAATGGAAAGGAAAATTTATTCCCTTTTTTATTTGATTTTTTTAACAGGATTTTCTTTTTAACTGGAATTGGTCTCTCTCTGCTCATTAATGATTTTTTTCTCTGCCAGACTGAAAACAGGTAGGAGGGCAAAAATATTGCATACTAGTTATTATAGGTAGTATGTCTAATCCAGCTGGCATGCTAGATGATGTTTTCCTGAGAAAATGCTCCCCTCTGAGGACAGAAGCAGATTTTAATTTTTTTTTCAATTGAATAGATCCCTCCTGTCTTGCATACATGGAGGAGTTTTTGCTTTTTCAGTGTTTATCTGATTCTCTTTATAGTATTAAAAAAAAAGTTACTTTGTTTGCACCTGCTACTGGTGGCTGAGTTTTGGGCTAAAATAATGTATAAAGAGCAGGTATAGCAGAATTCTGAGAGAATGTCCTCCCAGATGAATACAAACTCATTAGTTCCCTCTCATTTCCAAACAGACACAAAACACTAATGTTGGAATTATCACCTGCCTTGGCTAAGAACCTTCTACACCCTGAAGGGTGTAAATGGACATGCTCATGGCTCTTCTGAGAAGAATAATGTAAGTTAAAAGGATCTTGATAGAGTCCTAGAAGAATTAGTGAAAATTGAGTGAAGAATTTGTTCATTTGGCATAAAGTAGACCTGTGACAATGGCCTGCGTGAACTCAAAAACCTCCACCAGGAGCCTAAAGCCATTCCTTATGAGTGAAGCAGAGGAAGTTCTTGGGCCTGGATCTCCCATGTCTCAGGAGCATCTTCAAATGACTGGGAAGGTTTTCCCTGTCAACCTGTTTGGGAAAACACTGCAAGAATTCGAAACCAAATATGCCAAAGTACTTAGACGTTTTAGCTCTCATTCGAAAGCTAAGTAGCAGTTACAGACTTGATGCCTTAAGGAACTGCTTCTTAATTTCAAGTTGTGCTGGCATTCAGAGGGACCTTAACAGGGTGGAAAAATGCGCAAAGAATCTCATGAAGTTCAACAAGGACACATGTAAAGTCCTGCACCTGGGTAGAAATAACCTAGTATATGAATGCAAGGACAACTGAGGACAACTGAGGACAACTGGCTTGAAGGTATCTTGGCATAAAAAGACCTGAGGGTCCTGGAGGACAGCCCATTGACCATGAGTCAGCAATGCACCCTCAGAGCAAGGATGGCCATCAGCCTCCTGGATTGCATTAGAAGAAGCATTTCCAATAGTGAGATACATGTGGAGATCTAGGTCTGGTTATGGGCCCCCAGCACAATGCATGGGCGTAGTGGAGATAGTCCAAAGAAGGACCACAAAGATGGTGAAGGGCCTGGAGTATATGATGGGCAAAGAGAGGCTACAAGGGCAGGGCCTGTTCAGCCTGTAGAAGAGAAGGCTTGGGAAGATCTTGACATGTATAAATGCCTCACGGGAGGCATTAAGAATGATGGCTTTTTACAGCAGTGCCCAGTGACAGGACAGACAACGGGTGCAGACTGAAATACAGGAAATTTTATTCAAGTATAAGAAAAAGGGTTTGGGTTGTTTTTACTGGAAGGATAGTCAAACACTGGAATGGTTTGCCTAGGCACACTGTGGAGCCTCTGTCCTTGGGGGTACTCAAAGCCTGACTGCACATGGCCCTGTGCAAACCTGCTCTTGGTGAGCCTGCTTGAGTAGGGTGGTTCTACAATGACCCTGTGATTCCTAACCTGGAGGCTCCTGTACAAGACTGGATGGCCAACAATCACTGTTCTACCTCCTGGCATATTTTTGATGTTCCATAATAAATAATGTCAAATATAGTTTAAGCAATTTTCTGTTTGTTCTTAATATAATTTCCCTCTAATATTGTTACCACAGGTTTTCATGTGGAACTTTCTAATCAACACCAATTACACACATTTCAAGAAGGGAAGATGCATTAGGCCTAATGCAACACTTGTAATGTAAAAAGTGCCAGTGAGTAGGAGCTGACAGCTCACCCTTGGGAAAATATGGAAATTGGGCTTAGAGCTGCAGTTTAAACTTGGAGTTTGCTAGTTAAATGCCTAGCAGGTCAGTGATTCAGTGTATTCATTTAGCTAACCAGAGACAAGATATCTTAAAACCAACACCTTGTTACCAAATGGGAAACATGGAATGAAGCTTTCCTTCCTCTTCCCCCCATTAGCTTATCTATTCTGTTTTTAAGTCCTTTATCACTCAAGGAAAGAAGAAACAGAAATAACCATTAGACATATGCTTTTCATTATCATGGCTGTGACATGTTATAAGCTCATGCACAGACTGGATCATCTCATTAAATTCTGACGACATGCTGTGCTCAGATTCCTCTCATTTCTTCACAATGTATGAGCGACCTTTTCCAGCTACTAACCAGAAATGAATACAAGCTGGTACAAAACCAATACCAAATAATTTAAAAGGGAATAGCAAGCCTGCATAGTTCAGCATGTCCTGCCTGCTCTGTTGGAGAGGTACATATAACTACTCTTTCTCATGGAAAAATGTTGCTTTCACCTTTCTAGTGGCAGCTCTGGGAATGTTCTTCATCATTCCCTTATACTGCAAACTTGATATCTGTTCACAGAGAAACTCATGTCATTCCCCTTCTGAGTCTTACCTTCCAGGTAGCAAAACGCAAAAATGTGGGAATTTTTTCTTTAATTCCATCTGTGTCTGTTATATCACCGCCCACCATCTTCTGCTTAAACACTTGTTTTTGATGAACTGTTTAAAAAGAAAGTGGAAGCTAGAGTTCAATGAATAATGAAAAGAACTAAATATTTGATAAATATTTGATTTAAAATTTTGGGGGAAATTCTCCTTCTATAAGATGTGAAGGTAATGAAAAATGAATAATGTATGGAAAAAATATCATTAAATGCATTGAGAGAGTTACTTGAGGAATATTACTCAATAATCCTTTGGGGAAACTAAATGCCCTACATATCATGCTTCTAACTTGACACACACCAGTTTTCCACATATCAATCAAATCTTCATATGCCATATTTGAGGCTGTTATTGCACAATAACTCTAAGAACAAAAAGATAAGTTGGGAACAACTGTTACAGGGGATGATTTTAGAGAAAAGAGACTCCGTGATTTCAGAATGAAGAGGTTCCTTGAAAGAGATTATTTCTTTTTTTTGCACCTGGCATACTGACAGAGTGTTATACCGTGTATTCACTCTTATTTCCATTCCCAGGATACTTGTGAAATGATCTTGGTGTCAAAACCTGGAAAACACTAATTCTTTTTAGTTCAGAATATGGGCTAGTGGCAGACTGAGGACGTATTTTCCACACCTACAAGGAGCAGGAATACTCCTTTAAATGCACTTGTAGATTCTGTGTCTTGAAGTCTTATTTCTCTGTGTCAGGTTTTTATCTGTAAAACATGCTCAACAGCCCTTCCTTTCTGCAGTCCTTTTCTCTTGTCTATTAAAATTGCAACAATTCAAGAACAAGGTTTGTCTTCTTTTATTATATAGGTGTATCATCTAGTGTGATGGAGTGCCAGTCACCAGGAGTGCCACAAGCAGAGCAAGCAAACAGGGAATGACCTGACAGTTTGGGAAGCAGTTCATGTGGAAGACCATGCTGGAAGGGTGCTGAAGCACAGTTTGACCAGAGAGCAATGGCATCCATTCAGCAGAAACATGACATAAGTTCCACATCCACTATGACTGACACAGCTGCACAGACAGAGCTCCAGGGTGAACTTACTGCCACCCAGGTGCCAGCTGCAGGCTGTGCCCTGCTCTTAGGCACTCTTATGGCACTTAGGGATGTGGTTTGTGATGGGCTTGTCAGTGCTGGGTTAACGGTTGGACTCAACAATATTAAAGGTCTTTTCCAACCTAAACTATTCTATGATTCTATGAAACTAGTTAATCCTCAATATTAACTTCTTGTTTTGCTGGCTGATGCATGCAGACTGCAGGATTTAGAGTGCATGTGGCAACTCAAACCTCCTAGCTCTTCTTTTCGATCCTCTATAAAGAATCCTCTTCAAACTGGCTACTGAATAGGTGACTGAAGTTATAATGACACAGAGTCAGCCAAACCTCTTTACCAAATACACGTGTGAAACACTTTTCCAGGGAGGAATTAAAGACTTTTTTCAGACTAGGTCTCAGTGCTGTCGCTGACCAACACCTATTCCCATCTCTTACTCGTTCTTGAGAAAGGCTGTGGCAACTGTCTGTGGACAAAGCCACACTACCATCCATGGCATTGGCTCCCAAAATACATTTCTTTCTGCTTTCTCATGATTTTATGTGCTTTTCAAACTCAGCCTCTTGACTTAGAGTCTGAAAGAACTTCCTTCAATTAGAGTGCTCTCCAGGGCATCAGCCTACTGGATCTACAAGTAAAGCAAAGAGAACCTGAAGGGATGAGCTGTAAGGATTTATTTTGTGCCTTAGGATAGAGACATAATACCTCACTACTTCTGATGTCTATTTCTTTATCTCCTTCTCATGTTTTGTTTTCAACTTTTCTTGTTTTAAACAAGACACATATTTTCTTGGTGGACCTTTGGAGTCCCAGAAGGAGGAAAAGAAGGTTGTGGTCACAACTACAAACCCATCTTCATTTCAAATCCTCTTATTTTAAATCTACTTTTGAAGCAAGAGTTTGACTTTTTGGGCAAAAGCCAAAAATTTAAGGATCATATTATATGCCATCAAGTAATAAAAATAGTGCAAATTTCTCAATAGTTTGTGTTTTTTAAAATTGATGCTTAAAACTATTACAAAATTGTCTTGCTGTAGCCTGCACCAATGTGATGTAATATGTGCTGCTCCATAGGCAGGTCACAGTAGCTAATTTTCTCTACTGTTTTGTTTTGGCACCAAGAGCATCCCTCATTAGTTTCTTTATTAGTATATTTAAATACCATTGTAGCACCATTAAGTTTGAAATGGCTTTATTCTTTTTCCAGCAATATTTAACATATTTTCTCAGCCCACCCTACAATGTTCCTTACAATAGATGTCATGCTGCAGTTGAAGGAACATGAACCAAATTGTAGGTAATGGTCCATGGTTATTTGTTTTGTGTAAGCTGTGGTTTCTATAGCTACTGTACATCTGCTTCGTGCCATTGCTGATCACTTTCTGTAGCTGTCTCAGCCTAGATATTTAAAGCACACTGCACTGATTCTGCACAGCATAGCAATCTGACAATGGCTCGACATGTGAACCAAGCTACAAATTTGGAAACGTGTTTGAAAACAGCTGTTAAGTCTACATATTCATTCTCTACTACTGGCACAACGGCCACCTCACCAAAATTTGAAACAGACGGTGATTCAGGCTCAGCAAAGAACTTGAAAGCATAACTGATATTGAGTGCAATTAGGCATGGTTTCAAGCTGGTGTCTAAATTGGGCTCCAGTGTGGAAACCCAGAGGCAGAGACAGCAAATCCCTCTGCATTCTGTGCTTTTACCAAAAAACCCAAAAACATTCCTGGGTGATAGATATTCTGTTTAGGCTGGTAAAATTACCTGAGAGCTTCACCAAAGGTAAATGTAATTAATTTTTTTTTTTTACTGAAGTCTTTCCTTCTGACATAGAAGCACAGTAGCAGCATCTTGGCCTTATTGAAGGATTTTCTCTTCAAGCCTGAAATCTCTGCTTCTATCACTGAAAATAATGCCTTAAGTCCTGAGGTTAAAGAGTGACAGTCAGGGATAATATTTTGTACATTTTACAGCATTTGTGCATGGTTTTCCCCTGCCACCCTGTACCAGCCATCCCAGGTGTTTATTTGTGGATTTGTTTGTTAGTGTGAGTTTACTGTTCTAAGTGTGTAAGAGAGACAAAAGAGCTGCATTGGTCCATTCTGCCTTCATAGCCTGCTTTCTGAAGGGATTTCAGTTTATGTCATCTGTTTTTCAGGTTTTGCTTTATAATTTTTTATTTGTCAGCTAATTTCAAATGTATTTGACCAAAAGAGTAGAGATCTCAAAGGTATTACATACCTGAAAACTAATTCTCCGTGGCTCCTTTCCCCCCCATGAAATACCCAAATTAGTTCCTCCACTTAGGAAAAGGATGCAGTGCTTGGCTGCATTGACAGACAGCTGAGAGTCCACCTGGGAGACACACTCTGGAAACAGGACCTCTGAAGTGCTGCAATACGTGGATCTGCCACTTTGGATATTGCTAACTGCTACTTCAGCTGTTATGATAAAACTTAGGAGGTTGTATTAATTTTCAGTGGTTTTTTTCACTGAATTTTAGGGCATTTCTGGTCCTGATGGCAACACAATAAAAATCCAATCATTTACAGTGAGCAAAAAATCCTTTATATTTGATTAATAAGCTCATTTCTTTAAAATATAAGAAGGTAACACAGCACATTAATTGTATTCAGCAACTGTCATGTAATAACGGGCTGGGTTTTATTAGTTCATAATACTGCTCTTTCTGTCATAATCTGACATTATTGATTTTCTACAAAAAATGAATGAGAACAAATGCTCCCTTACTCTCTTTTCAGTTCTTGAATATCAGATACTATCCATGCTTGCTTTCAGCTCCAGCAGAGATCCCAGAGACTGTATTTTGTAAGGATACAACAAATGCTTATTGCATAGAAGTTGTAACTCTAAAATAAATGTAAATTAGATCCAGTGCAAAAAGAGAAATCAGATTCTTTACTCTGGGAAAAGTGTGAAAATTGGCAAGAAAAACTTACTAAGATCTCACTTCCAGAGTAGAGGGGAATTTCTAGAACTAAATATGCACATTTTAATAATTAAATGGATAAATTTGAGCTAAGCATAGTCTAAGCAAGAAAAGCCTAGCCTCTTGGCACGTAAGCTGGAGGCATTCAGGCTTGTTCTATTCACACAGTGCATCACTGGGGGCCACAGTCTGCACTACACACACTGCTGCAGTAAAGAACACAAGGAGTTTTTCTCGGTTTGCTCAAAAAGTTTAATTTTCCATTTAGAAGAAGTTTCCATGGCTCTGTTCCAGCAGTTCATGGCATTGATGTGGCTGTTGTGCTGCTGTCAGGAACTTCTTGCCCTCCAGGGAGCATGGAGCTGGTGGCTGCAAAGGGAAGATAAAGCCGTTGTGTGGCAGAGGCGGTGGGGAGATGGATCCATGGGGCACAGCAGGGCAGCTCGTGAAGCACCAGCTGGGCAGGAGACATGTGACAGCTCTGCCTCTCTCATCTGTGGTGTTGGACATGGTGTGGTTGGGCATTGGGTCAGGAATGGTGCTGCTGCCGCTGGGCTGTTTGCTCCCCTCAGGAAGCAAACAAAGATCATGGCACAGGCAGCTTGGAGTCATTGGCTGAGCACTGACAGTGATGGGGCTCTTCTCCAAAGACAGTTCAACCCAATTATTGTCCTGCTTGCTGTTCCAGGACAAAGAATGTTAAATGTGACTAATGTACACTTGTCAACCAGTGCATGGTTCCATATGGAATATCAGAGAAAGGGGCGGATAATGCCAATAAAAGAGTATTTGCTACATGATACCGCAACATTGACTTGGACATGCGGGTCAGACTTAATACTCAGTCTTCCATTTTTCTCCTCCTTTAGCACTATTGCTTCTAATCATAATATATTATTAGTTAGCCCAATATGACAAGGTATTAAATTAGAAAAAACAATGTTGGTGAATTGGGGTTTTTTTCTTCCTTGTATGCACAGAAAATCAGGGACATTATAGCTATTAAATTAATAAAATGCATCGTGATGCTATAGCAGCATGATCTGATTTTATGATACTCTTTGAACCAGAAAACAAGGAAGAAAAATTTGGGTTTTTTCTAATATAAGCAAATATGATTCAAATATCTGAAGCAAAAGATTTTTCCTTCTTGCACACAACTAAAGGATTTAAAAGAACTGCTGAGAGGTACCTGCTTACTGAATGCCTAACCTCACTGAAAGAGGCCATCAGTCTGATATTTTTTTTACTTGTAGTTTCTACAATATTTCACAGAGTATATAATTACAGTTTTATAGACAAATAATATAGACTGTATCTGTTATATGATGTATAAAGAAAAAGAATGGTATATTACATTTATGTAAAATTCTTCTTTCAGTGCTGAGCTGACTCTTATACTTTCCCTGAAGCCAGAGAAGCAATGATCCAAAGCATGAACAGACTTAAATGCATTTACTTCAAGCAAAGGGTTATGACCTGGTTTAACTATATCCTGGAGACTAGTTTGACTGGCAAGAATATCAGAGTTTGCAGGGTTTGTGCCTTAGTCCTCCAGGCCTTTCAATGATATCTGACACTGTATTCACTGTGACAGAGTTAATAAATGGCCCATTGAATGATTACCCTTAAATACTATAACTATTGAAAGTGAATTATTGGACATTACCTCATTTCTTCAAAGACGGCTTTTACTTACATTAAAAAAATAAAGTAACAGATGGATGACCATCTTTTTGTCAAATAAAAAAAAAGTTTAATTGAATATTAATTGTATGTGAATGCCAATCTGAATTAATACACTATTTTTGTCATTATTTTTATTCTTGCATTTGATTCTGCAATTAAATCAATGTATTTTTTGTTCTTAAAAAAAAAGCGCCATACACATGCTTTGGTGAATCATTTTGTGAATTAAATTGGCAAAGTTTAAGTAGATGCTGCATAGCTTAATGTTAAAATACTGAATTTCTGCTGCAAAGACAATTTCTTTAAGAGGGTGATTTTTCTTCCTCCTGTGTATTTGGAAGAGTATAACCTGGGACTCAAAGCATTACTAACACATAGGAACACTAGAGGAGGAGAAAATATCAGTTTCTTACTGGCTATGAGAAAGAAGAAAATAGTTTTAGGCAGTCAAAAGTTCTACCTTTGCCTAATTTAGAAATACAGAGAAGGATCCAAAACCTCTGGTGCTACCTAGAAGCAGAACTAAGTAACTGCCTCCTTGCTTGACTACAGGAGGAAACCTAGACTACATATAGCGAGGCAGCGAAGACCTTCAAAGTCATTTCCAAAACAGCTACTTACTGGGCCCAAAACCTAACTGATAAGAAAATGAGGAAGGACACGATCTCCCCTTTTTGGAGCTCACATGCCTGATTCACAGGTGGAGAAAAATGTAGCTTCACTGGGGTTTCACACACCACAGACTTTTCTTCCCAGCTGGCAGCTGCAGGCACAGTACTCAGCCCCAGCACTGCATGAACTCCTACCTCTGCTGCAGTGGGCAGAAGCTGGAGCAAGGGAGAGGCACAGGGTTGTGCAGTGAGCTGTGTATGGAAGTGGTGAACATCCAGCATGATGGGTTTGGTATACAATTAGTGGGAAAGCCTAGGGAGAATATCCAGCTCTCTATCAGCCATGGCATCAGGACACCTCTTGTCCATAAACTCATGTCCCCAGGGAGTGTGTATCCCTTCCCAAGTCTCTCTGAAGCTCTTAAGTTCTTCATGCTCTCTCCTGTACACTGGGAATCAGAGCCAAGCCAGTATGTCCTGGGACAGGGCATGAGTTTCTGCTGCTCTGGGGCAGTGTACTTCACAATTTTAGTACCAGAAGTACTGTTCCTTAGCACAGTGTAGAGAATTGAGAATTATGTTTCTATATTTTGGGTACCTACTCAGAGGTAATTGTCCTACAAGGAACAGCAAGAGTACCATTAGATGGAGAAATTTCCCCTTCCTCCCCTGCCAGAAGCAGAGCAAATCTGTGCTGCTTCTATGCATTGAAGGACTCAAGGCTTGCCTTTCAGGCTTCCCTGCCTTACTGAGACCATTGATCATTTTTAGTGTATGCCATGTCTATGTCATTTGTTAAGTGCTGAAACAAGCTCTGGCATTCAGATTCACAAGCTGCTGTAGCTGGGGTCTCTGTTCCCAAAACCTGTCCTCCTCGGTGACTCTAAGGGACTCCGTCTCTTTTTCAAAAGGGGTTGCAGATGGAGAGAAATGTAAGGAGTGCTGAGCTGTCAAATCACTTAGCTCCTCAGTTTATTCCTAGGCTCTTGCAGCCACACTACATATAAACTAGGGGTTTGGCTTTTGCAGGGTTTTTTTGCCTTTGCCTTTTTTTTTTTTTTTGTAATTTTGAGGTAATTTTTGCATCAAACCTGTTAGTTTTCATTTAAAGAAAACACATGAATAGACCATTTCATTCCACAGTCTGCTCCAGGCCTGCATATTTAGATGTAAATCACACCAAGTTTGGCTTCATTCATGCATGATAGTCTTGTAACATTACCCCAACAAGCAGTGGAAACACTGGACAACCCCCTTTACACATCTGGGCAGTGTAACACATACCACTGGCACTGTCTTATACACATATCTTTGCCAAGCACTGCAGCAGTTGCTATATGGACATCATCATGGTGCAGGACCAAAGGACAACCAGACAGGACAGAAGCATGGAAAAGGTAATTCCACATAAGAGATATGTATCTATAATACAGAGATATAAAGTGTTGTGTATATATATAATCACAGGCATAAGTGGCATGTTTTCATGAGGAGGCTGTAAGCACTATTTTGCCTTTTTCATGATGAAGAGATACCATGTTTGTGATGAGGCTGTCTTGAACAAAACTGGGCACTATGGTGTTCTTCCAAAACAGGTGTCTGAAGCTGTTTCCTCTTCCGCTCTTCTCCTGCTACTGCATTATATACAGAGTAATTGCTGATGACTCCATTTGCCTGCTTTTCTGCTTAATAAACAGATGGTCAGGCCCTGCATTTCCTGCTTGTGCTTGGACCAATGGCCGCAGGACTTGGTGTTGCAATATTTCTGTTTTCCATTAAAAAGCAGCTGTTAGGACTCAGGCAGACTCAGGGGAGACTTGGTGAAATGAGTGTGCAGAGTGAGTCTAGTCAATCAGTTCTAGCAGGAGCCAGTTCCAAGCAGCTGGGACACCAGTCACCCTGAACACTTGTTTGGCCTTTGAACAAACACTGCTCTCTTGGACAAACACCTTTAGTTGTGGAAATGTGGAAATGTGGTCACAGAGAGAACTAGTTCAGATGCTCAGAATTGCCCTCTGAAGGTGTCTGTTTCTGTTGATATGACGGGAAATCTAGAATAGCCAGCATATAACAAAGACACTATGAGTGGCTGAAGAAATATTAGGTCTCATCTCCCTTTTCTGCACACTTCTGTATAGAAGATCAGCAAAATCACTGAAAAAAGAGTGATAGAAACTAAGTAGAAATTGCCTTTTCATGTTTTGACAGCCAATGAGCCATTTTTAGGCACTTGTGTTGGATTTTCAGAATAATCTACCTAAAGTTGTGCATTATTAAAATAACTAATCAGGCAACTAACTAAGTAGTTCTTCACCATTACTTCATGTTATACATTTCTTCTGGTATAGATAATTATTTTCTAGAGATAATAATCTAAATTATCGCACCTCTGATCATCCCTTTCCCACCATTTACTTCTGTAAGAGATTAGTTATGCACATTTCCAGCAATGAGTGCAGCTCCTCATATACTGTAATTTGGCATGTTTGTTCTTATCTCTCCTCTCTGTTTCTTTAGATGTCAGAAATGACAAGACCTTATCCTTCCCCGCAGTCACAAGTCAAGTGAAAATAACTGCTTCCCTAGCTTCTGGAGACTGGTCTGAATACTGTTATCCCACATTTCTTCCCTTTTCTTTGTATCAGTAGAAGCCACAGAATTCGAATATTTGAAAGACAAGTAAAACATTGAAATGTTTTCCAGGACCACAGTATTGATTTTAGACATTTCTCCATACCTGCAGAAAGAGGCATTGCGTTCATGATCTGACATTTTCTTTAACACAGTAGCCAGGCCCTCATCTTTCTAGGTAGCAATTTCTTGGTAGCAATTTCTCAGTTAGAACTGGAGAGTGTTGGAAGGAGGGTAAAAAGAAGTGAGCAATGGGATTCAAGGCTGGGAGGCATTGCTTCCCTTTTGATAACATCCTACGCATCAACAGATCTGTGCAAGGCGGCGGTTCCTGGCTCTTGCGGCCTTCCTGCAGGTGCTTTGGCAAGACAGCACTGGAACTTGCCTTGCTGGGCTGATAGCTCACACACCAGCCACCTGAAGCATTGCCCTGCTTGGCACGGTCTGTTAGCTGTGTCTTGCCTTGGTGCAATGCCTCCTGGCATTATGGAGCAGACTGCTTGTTCCAAGAGCCATTCTTTGGCTAAAAAATGAGACTAGGTTGTATTTGCTACCCTTCACCCATCTCTGAGCATGGGTATAGAGGAGTTGAGTAAATTGTCCTAAGGCTACTGAATCAGAGCAGCTATATCTATCTCAGTTGAAACAATGAAATTCTGGGCATCACTCTCCCAGCTTTCTTGGAAATAGTCTTCCGGTCACTTCCTCAGCTGTTGCTTATCATTTATGATAGTATATTCTCTTTTGTTTAATAATTCAGGAATCACATTTATTGCAGAACATTAGGCTCCCAGAGGAGATTGAAAATTCTCTCTCAAATTCCCAGAGGAAACCAAATAACTCTCTCAGGTCTACCTTCCTTTCACATCTCTACCCTAAAACTTAATACATCAATGATTTGAAGACTGTAGAAAATTATCACATATGCAATAATATCTTCAAGTTTAGAAGCATAAAGTTTTTAAATCTTATTATTGACTTTCCAGAAATGATGTGCTGGTTTTTTTTTTTACTATGACTTTTTCTGACTTACATTAGTTATATTGGAACTTTTACCCTTCGGCTGCTTTTTCTTTGCTTTGATATCTTATTTAGTTAGTTTTTGAATCAGTAGGCTGTTCATAAAACCAAAGGAACAGGATAACTAGGTTGTCCTCAGACTAAGTGAGGAGGCAGTGAGCCATTATCAGCTAGCAATAAATTTCTTATTATGAATCTGAGTTTGTGATTTCTCTCTCACCAGTATCAAACAAGACTAGCTTTGCTACTCTGCTGGATTTTTTTGAGGATATAGTACTTTACCTTATGGATTAATACTGAAATACATTCAAAACAACTGGTGGAAGGGAACTCCTCATCCAACAAAAAACTAGTGCAGAAAGAGTAGACCAGGGCTGCCCTAAGCTGCACTGAAGTTGTTCTACTGACATGCCTTCTTCTTGAAAAGGACTGTATCCCATCCAAGCTAAGAGACTGGAGAAGAGATGCAAGGTCTCCAAACTCCATTTTCTTCAGTTAGATGCACAGGCAGGATAAAACCACACTTTTTTGTATCTCTGCTTGATTTATTTAGTCTGAGGTGGAGCAGAAGCACTATCTAATATAAAGCTGTCCTGTGCCATGTCCTGCTCAGCCATCACAGGAAATCTTTCCTTGAACATTTCTGTCACTGGGTGAAAATGAGTCATACCATCAGGAAGGGAGGTTTACCCAGTTTTTGAACACTACTGCCTTGTCCTAAATGTAAGTGATAATAATAAAACATACATACTTCATAGAAAAGATAAAATCCCTTTTTGTTACTAATTTTTTCTAAGAAACACAATATATGGGTGTTACATTCCAGTACCTCACTCCTTTGATGAGTATAAAATAATATTAGAGGTCATAAAAGGAAAATCCACACTACAGGGCTAATTGGCTCCATGTGGTTCTGAAAGAGTGAGACTAATATTGTACAGGAAATCTCCTGCCGTTGCACCAGTACCAGCCCATCTCCACTGCGTCACTGGCAGCAGGGCTGCCCTGGATTGGGATCAAATATTCCCACTGTTGTGCAGTCTGAACCAACCCTGTGCTGGGATCTGCAAACCCGTGGAGGAAATTGAGGTGGATTTCTGGGTGTAAAAGGACACAGAATTAAAGCGTGAATGGAGAACTGTGGGTCTTCAGCCTACATTAGAGGGAGAGCAGTGTTAAATCTTCCTAACTTTTTGCTGAGATTTTTCTGACTTAATTTTCCTGCAGCACCTAGTACCATAGTTTGTGTTCATGCATATAGGAAAAACCCTTTAAGTTATTTTTGAAGCTGAAGCAGTTCACTGTGCAGTGCACTGGCCAATGTTGCTGCCTTATTAGAAATGTGTAGGGGCACAGTGACAGGTCACACTAAATAAAGCTCTGCAGGTTTCTGTACTTGGAGTACTATATGCTCTTAGTGTCCATCACCATCTGCATCAGGAAACACATGAACTCACTATTTTTGTACACATTCAAACTGGTCATAAATTTTTATAGCCAAGTTTACTGAACTTTCCCATACATATGCTGCAAACAGAATAATGAAGCACACCAGCTCATGTTTCAAAGGCAAGTCACACCAGCTAGCAATTTATCATGGGATCTTTGGCAGGGTTCTTTTTGGTCTGCTCACAATGTGCACACCCTTACTGAAGACTCCCAGGTGTTCTGCTCAGAGGGATGCGATATGGTGGGCATTGCCCTGAAACAAGTGAACATGCTCATTAAAAATGATTTCTGGTACGAAATGGAGACAAGCAGCACTTAGAACATCTCCTTGTTGTGACCCTTCTTCTCCCTGGGGAGGTAGGATGCACAAACATTGCTCAGAGTAATAATAACTTTTTAGAAAGAATGAGCACAGTTTGGAGGTAGAGGAAGGATTTTTGGATTTTGCTCTATTTAATGTATGTGTCTACATACTTCACTTGCACAAATGAAGGTGCATGATGATACTCAAAAATTGCATTTGTGAGTACAGAAGAGGAATGGCCATGAGCTAATCAAATCAGTAAAATGCAGTAACTGCGGGTGGGTTAAAATGCAATTAAAGGGAGATTTCTCTTGTAAAACTCTTCCTTTTAAATACACACTTTCAGATGGTAGAATCCAGCATAAATTTGGATGGGTTGTGAAATTCTCTCCTCAGGATGCTGGATTAAGAGGTGGAACTAAATGAAAATAATTCCATTTTCTATTAGGCTATTTTTTTACTTTTACGCTATGTTACTAGATTTGAATACATTTTCCTAACAAAATTTTAAAAAGTGGACATCCTGCCACATATCACAGACCTCCATACCAAGTGAGGAAACTCAGGCACTGTATTCGTTATTTAACTGTTTAAGTACATATTTTACTGGCAAATTAATGAAAACATGTTTTCATGGCTACTAAGGCATACCAGATATTCTAACTGCTTATTTGTCACTAGGCTATACACTTAAAACACAAGGCTTTGTCTGTCTTGTGATTATGCTACTCAGTTTCAAACTCAGAAAGGGCTGAATAGGATAAAGTTTGAAAAATATTTTTAACATATCATCTATTCCTGTTTTAAATAGAGATGACTGTTCCTACATATCTTACTGCTTTGAAATACTTTTGTTTGTAGAAATGACCAAGGTAGTTGCTGAAAAAGCCCCAGAGCATGATAATTACTAACTTTCTCTGCTTGCCCCTTTCTTCAGAGTGTATTTCTTCCAGCAAAACATTCTGCAACAAAATGGAAAAACAGAAACTTCCCCTCTGGAAGGCTTTTAAAAAGCAGGCTATAAATGTTTTATATTGCATCTCAGGGTATTACGCTGCTTCCCCAGGAGGCCAGGTCTTCAATAGGCAACACTCAAAGTGCTGTAGGTTAGTTACCTGCTTCCTCATTTACCTGCATGATCATAACATCGCTTACACTAACTACTCAGTAATGAGTGGCAAGGAGAGTAGTGTCTTTGGCTGTATGAACACCTCTCTTGGAGACTATTATATTTGCAATGAAGTGAGCTTTCTGTCACTGGTATATTTTCTACATCTCGTTGCTGCTGATCAGCATGAAGAGCCTTTACAGAGAATTCCCATTTCCATCCTCAGGGTCTTTTTCCATGGTTATTGTATTTTAAAAAGAAACAATTTTAATGGCCAAGCACATTAAGTAATAGAAGAAAATTATTTTTAAAACCCTTCCTCAGGTTTTTCTTGGTTTTGTTTGTTTGTTTGTTTGTTTTAATTTTTTTTTTGTTTTTAAAATATTTTAGCTCTGGCTACACTGAGACTGACACCATAGCTCTTTCTTGAGCAAAAAGAGAATTCTGAGCAAGTGAAGAGTTTATGAGTGATGTCACCATACAGCTGGAGGTGTGTATAGCAGAGAAATCAACTCCTATGTCTACCTAATGATTCTATCTGGAAAACCCAGGGTTGCCCTGGCTCCATGTGATCCCAATAGGCAGCTCTCCACCTCCTGTGAGACCTAATTGTGCTGCACAGCCTCCAGACTCCATTCCCTCTCACTTTTGCCGCATTAGGCTCTGTGCTGATATTTTTAATATAAAAAAACCCCAAACAATTACATTGTTGAAGGCTAGCACAGGTTTTGGCCATGATACTTGCAACCCATGGCAGTCAATAAAGAACTGAATGATTTTAAATACATCATGGCTATAGCTGTGATTATGGTAGGGAGAAGCTTCACTGCATGTGATAAAGCAGTTACAGGTAAAAAGTAATCCGATACTACTGTTCAAATTTTAATAGTATTTGTTAAGCTTCAGAGTTCACATCTACAGCTATTAATGAGGACAGTTCCCATCTCTTAGAATTACGGTCAGAAACCCCTCTGTCTGCATTTGAAGGTGACCTCTGTAACTGTAGAGGTGAGGTATTAATGAACACTAATTCATTAACTAATTCATGGAAGCTAATTATGCTGGAGCTTAAAAGGAGTAGTGGAACTACATATTGTGGTTGTATTACTGCATTAAACATTGAGCTGTGACTTGTGTAAACAAGCTTAGGTCACCAGACTATAGGCAGCTCTTGTTGATGAAAAGTGAAATGTGATAAGTGTCTTCAACCCAGTATAATCTTTTTAATAAGGTTAGGTTTAATGAAC
>JAWWLZ010000118.1:82172269-82186298 GCA_035041345.1 Poliocrania exsul
GTAGATTGGATGTGGCACTGAGTGCCATGATCTAGTAAATGGACTGGAGTTGGCCCAAGGGTTGGACTTGATGATCTTGAAGGTCTTTTCCAACCCAATCGATTCTATTCTATTCTAAATACTTACCTGAAAACATTCTCCAGAAGGGACAAGCTTTTTCTTTCCAAGCTACAGAGGGCCAGTGGAGCCGGTTTGTGATTAAGCACCCTCATAGTAAAATCATTACCTCACTTCATGTTTTTAACTGGCAGAACTGCACGTGGACCTGGCAAAGTCATTTGGCTTCAGACATTTAGGAACTTGATGTCTTCATGACCTTAAAAACCTGTGAGCATTCTTTAACCATTCCTCTCTTTGTCTTTGCTCTACAAGATCCCATGCCACAGCCTTCCCACTTAGGCATTCAGCCTCTTCCTTCAAAATACAGCAAAAAACTTGTGTCTATAGGCGCAAACTTGGGACAAGACTCCAGTCACAGGACAGAATTGTCCAAGGGAACAGCTTGGCAAGCAGAGTAATAGCTGCTTGAATTACAGTGTGTCTATTTCCTAAGCCAACAACCCTCAGTTCTCTAAGTCCCAATATCCTACAATTATTTCAGTATTTCCTAAATGGGTATGCGTGTACAATTATATGTATAGGACATAAACTTGAAACATATATGGAAAGCCAATTTGTGTCATAATTTGATGAGCAAATCATATTCACCTTGGTGATGGAATTTTTAAGGATGTTCAGTGAAACTGCAAGATGAGTCTTAGAACTTACTGCAGCCTTTGGGAGATATAAAAGTCTAAAAATATTATATAAATCACACCATTAGAGGAGTATACTATTCTCATTTTACTAATAAAATACTAACAATTGGGTTTAGCAGCTCATTGTATTAAATATCTTTTCTTGTGATGAGTCAGAAAAGTTATGTGACAAATCATGATCTGCTCTCATAGAAGAGATGTAAGTCAATCAACTGCTCTCTCCAAGTCTTTCTCCCCCCTCATGAATTAAAAAGTATCATTGATGTGACATGATCATAAGCAGAATGTACTTGAACTATTTCAAGATAACCGGAGGTGAGTGTTCAGAGAAAGCACACCTACTTATTTTCCTTTGGAGCAGAGTCAAAATTTACAAGACACAATAAAAAATGCTTGGGAAAATTAACCTCTACCTCCTGCTGCAGTGTGTTAAGGCTCTTTTACCTGTAAAACCTATGCATTACCTTGTGATTGAGTTGCTCAGATGTTCAGGACAAGCTTATTTTGCTGGCCAGGAATATGAATAGTCAGAGAAATCACCTGCTTCAAGTATTGGATATACCTACCTGAGCTCTCAGCTACTTTCCAATACTTCATGCACAGCTCCCAGTGAAGCTCATTAATTACAACTCCACACACAAACTCAGACCTTGGGAAGTTCAGGTCTTTTGAGAAGGGCCAGCTGGAAAAAAAAAAGGGACGAATGGAGGAGCTGCACACCTGCCTTGCTCAAATGTCTGCTTACAAGTGCTGCTGTGTACTCGTAAGAGCTCAGCTCCAGGAGAGGATAAATATTTGTTACAGCTAACAGACATCTTTGCACAAAATTAGCACATTTGGAAGCATGTGAAGGAAAATAAATGAAAGAGAAGCAGTGCAGTGTTTATGTTACTTTGATACAGATACTTCAAAGCAAACTAGCCACAATCCCTAAGACTGCGCCTGAGCATCCCTCAGAGGTTTCTGCTAAGTCTCTTGCACAGACTGTTTTATCAATTTATTTATTAAAAGAAAGCTCATGATCTGCTTCACTGCTGTCCTCCTCCACAGGGAATATGCTATGAGCACAGGTGCTGTGATGGTTGAGGAACTGGGCACACCTGGTTGTCCCCAGGAAAGATGACACAGCTGGGTTGGGCTTTGACAAGGAGCCTTGGGCAGGGACTGATGATGTTCAAAGCAACATGGATTCCAGCAGAAAACCTGCTTCTGCTACAATCTAAAGCACCTGGGATGATTTAATCTTCTTTCTCTGCAGTCTTCTCACAGTCTCATTCTCATTCACCAAATAGGATGGCTTTTTTGAATTATTTTTGTACCAGAGATTTGTCCTGTATTAGTTTTTTAATATTTTTTTAAGAACTGTTATGGCAAAAAAGAAGATATCTTTTTGCTGTTACTGCTGCTGCTCTTGAAAGATGCAGTCTCTCTGGCAGAGTAAATTCTCTTGCAGAGTTCTGTATTGCCACAGCTAGACTCCTTGTGCACAAAGCAATGCATTTAAAGCCAACTCGGGAATCTCTGCATTAAGCTGGAGGCTTTCCCTCAGTTTAGCATGTAGTATTTATCTGTTTCAAGAAGAATTCTTAGATCTGTCTCAACTTTCCTCATTTAAAAATCTCTTTCCTGGCAGAGCCCTCTTATAATGTTAAGTACTTTGTACCTAGAAGGTACTATTTACTCCATGGTAAGTATTGAAGGAGGAGGCTCAGGAGATTGGGGAATTTGTTACATGATTCCAAAAGCATTGGTGGTGTTAAAGCACTAAGTGTTATTGGGGAAATAACAAAGAAAGTGCAGTGTACCAGACTGCATATTAATTACCATTATTTATTTGAAATAGCATTTGGATGGTCCTGACAGACAATAGCAACCCAGTGTGCCAGACAATGTGGAAATCCAGGACAGAGCTACTCCCTACTCCAAAAAGTTCACAATGAGTATGTAATAAGCATGTGTGCCCAGGTGGAAAGAAGACCAAAGGCATCCTGGCCTGTAACAAGAATAGTGTGGCCAACAGGACACGGGATTGTCCTCCTGTACTTAGAACTGGTGAGGCAACACTTTGAGTGCTGTGTCAAGTTCTGAGCTCCTCATTACAAGAAAAACATTGAGCTGCTGGAGCATGTCCAGAAAAGGGCAACGGAGATGGTGAACAGTCTGGAGCACAAGTTCTATGAGGAGTAGCTGAGAGAGCTGGGGGTATTTAGCCTGGATAAAGGAGGCTCATGGGGGAGCCTTATCACTCTTTACCTGAAAGGAAGCTGTAGCCAGGTGGGGGTCGGTCTCTTGTCCCAGGTAACCAGGGACAGGACAAGATGACATAGGCTCAAGCTGTACTGAGGAGGTTCAGACTGGACATCAGGAGGAACTTCTTCACTGCGAGGGTTATCAAGCATTGGAATGGACTGTGCAGGGAAGTGTTCAAGAAGTGACTGGATGTGGTGTTTAATGCTATGGTTTAGTTGGCATGGTGGTGTTTGGTCAAAAGCTGGACTCCCTGGTCTTGGAGGTCTTTTGCAACCCTAATGATTCTATGATGGCATGCTTCTAAAAACATTGCTCCTAATGTAGGCAAAACACTTACCTATTCCTAGGTCCTATTTACAATACTTTATTGTTGAGTCATAAAGTCATAATCTGACCTCCACAAACTTCTCATTGTTGCACTATTCAAGTTCTGCTTTGTAGTATCCATTAGTAAAAATAAAGTTGCAAATGAAATCAACTGCCTTACTCCTCCCTTCTTCAAAGGGGTAACACAGTCCTCTGTGTTACTACTTTGTACCATCAGGAAACTGGCAACTGATGGGCTAAAGAGAGCTTCCATGAGTGCCTAGCACCAATTACACCCTAGAACATTTTTCCTGTCACTGCTAGAGCTCTGCCTCCCCAAGCAAAATCTAAATTACCTCTGCCAAGAACAATTTATCCTCAGACCTCAAGGAAACACCTCTGAAGCTCCTGTCCTCCTTGTTGGAGTGCCCCAGGTCACATCGCAGATGATAGATTTTTGTGATTTTGGAATAAGGATGGAGGTCTAGTCCTCGTCTGTAATCAGTCTGGCTTATGTCACTTTGCCTGTACAAAACAGCCACCAAGCTAAGATAATTGGGCACAAAAGAATCACTGGCAGTGTAGAGAGACCAGTTACATGGTGTCCGACACGACCTCCTTCATTACAATAGCTCTTGACACCTGCAAGGTGCTGGCATAACATGGAGGCCTCTCTCCTTTACAGTCCAGCAAATGGGCACCCCAGGACAAAAGCAACACTAATCTTAGGCTACCTTTCACACAAGTGCCCTCGCTCCCCAACTGCATCTGGAGACCCTTTCACATTACAGAAGCAAGATGAGACACCTGCACAATGCACTCACCATACCAACCCTCTCTCACAATGCATAAACACCCACTCTCCCGTTGACAAATTGTATCATCTTTTGGTAATTATCCTGTCGGTGTTTTGACAAGAATATTCAAGAATATCCCAATCTCTTGCTCTTTTTCTCTGTAGGCATACCATCAGAGACAGTGATATGCAGATTTTGAGGAGAAAAAAAGTGTCACAATATTGGCAGCATCCTCATGCTGAAGAAGAAATAAAAACAAAGTGGAGGGAAGGGAGTATTTTGTGCTAAACTATTCACCCAAGATAGGCTTCTGTCTGACTGTTTTACAAGTCACAGAATTCTAAAGTTACTCAGAAGGCTTAATATAAACTAAAAATTGCCATGCTAACCTGAACTACCATTCCTGTGATCAAAAATGTTTATTGCAAAACTTACTGCAATAATTTGTTCTAAATCAGTAGACTATTTCTGTTATCTAAAAAAAGTGAGCAAAATATAAACAGCTTTCAAGTAGCATTATTTATAAAAGCCTGCACATGAAGTAAAACTGAAATATTAGTTTCCAGAAAGAATTGCTTGCCCTGTATATAAGGAGCATGTGTTTTCATACATATTAAGAATTTTAAAATGTATTATATACGTCTATGTGTATATATATATATATGCATGTATATATACAAAATTGAAAAGGGTATGGGGATGTTTCCCCATATCTTTTAAAAGCAGTGAGAGCAATTCACAAGATGACTAAGCTGCACATGCAGATCTCCAGTTTGCTTTGCATTCTTGATGCACTTAACTGCAAAGCTCAGATCAGCACATGCTAAATTTTGGCTGATGCAGAAAAGACACTAGAACCAACCCTGAGGTGCAAATATTGTCTGTCCAGAAGCGTAAGAGGATGAAATTCATGTCCTCTTAGGTGGATGATGGGGCACTGCTCAGCCAGGACAACATAGGCTACTGGAGCAGAGAGAGAGAAGAGAAAAGAGAAGGGAGAGGGGACAGACCTGAGAGAGGAGAGTTCACAGGGTATTACGGCACCCACATTTCAGAGCTTTGCCTATGGCCTCTTGCAAAAATCAATACTGTAGCAAAGTCATAGAATGGACCCAATACAGAGATGCAAACCTCATTTTGCTGTTGAAACACTCTGCCCTGAGAGCTGACTATACTATATCATAACACTGGGTTTTCTGCTTGGAGCAGTGTTACCAGAAGTACTGGGGGTGTCTGCAATGGTGTAAGCTTAGACTTATTGAAGGAGTATATTTTCTGTGATGTACTTTAAAAGCTTATTTAATTGGTAGGATCTTCACTCATTTTTTCACTGTTTCTGAACAATAATCTTCCTGTGAGTTTCACCATGCTACCAAATTTATGCACAGCTGACCTTCTATTTCCTGATGAAAAAGACAATTTTAAGACTATTTATTATATTCCTTTGGAAAGATGAACATTTAGGACTAAATTAAAGAGGAGAAGAATGTACCTAACATTTTATTCTAAAGTAGACAAAAGGCTTATTGCACAGGAGACAAATTTCCCAAGCAATAGGTTTTCCAAAGGAACTTATTCATCCAGGAATTAGGGAATATCATAAAGCAAATCAATGCTTAAGTACAAGGTGCTTTACTTTGCTCATGACTTTTCCCAGAAACATAAGGCAAGACAGTGCATACAATATCCCTCAGCCAGTGTACACACTTCCCTCGAGAAGGAAGAACAACGAGCGCTTCATGCATTACTGGAAGGCAGAGAGTGCAGTATAAAAATTATGGGAACCAAATGTATAGCACCTTCAGGCAGCATTTTCTGGTGACCTAGATTAAATGTTAATGCATTAATTAGCTGTGTCTCCAACAATGCAAAACTCTGAATAAACCTAAATAACCTGAAACTTTCAAGGGAAATTATTGTTATTCTCTACTCTGCACTAGTGCGGTCTCATCTTGAATATTGTGTGCAGTTTTGGGCACCACAATATAAGAAAGGTATTAAGCTATTAGAGAGTGTCCAAAGGTGGGCAACAAAGATGGTGAAGAGCCTCGAGAGGAAGCCATATGAGGAGTGGCTGAGGGCACTTGGTCTGTTCAGCCTGGAGAAGAGGCGAGACCTCATCGCAGTCTACAACTTCTCATGAAGAGGGACAGACTTTGATCTCTTCTCTGTTGTGACCAGTGACAGGACCCAGGGGAATGGCCTGAAGTTGTGTCAGGGAAGGTTTAGGTTGGATACTAGAAAGAGGCTCTTCACCCAGAGGGTGGTTGGGCACTGGAACAGGCTCCCCAGGGAAGTAGTCACAGCACCAAGCCTGAGAGTTCAAGAAGCATTTGGATAATACTCTCAGGCACATGGTGTGACTCCTGAGGATGGTCGCATGCAGGGACAGGATTTGGACTTGATAATCCTTGTGGATCACTTTCAACTTGGCACATTCTGTGATTCTGTTAAACTTCCGAAAGAAATCCTACTATCCTCTACGTCAGCATCACTAACGTTGTCACATCATTCTTCAGGAAGTGCAAAAGGACTACCATTACAGGAGATTTTTGGCTCTACTACCTTCCTTTCTTAAACAGTTTGTTCTGTCAAAGATTTGTCTTTTCTACTTCTCCCCTTCACATGGTAAAATAATGGAAAATAAGACTGGTGGGCCCTCAGTAGCACTATTGTACTACCCATTGATCTCTGTGTACTGAACATTGCCTCTGCAAAGTATGTGTTTTCACTGTCTAACATATAAGGATAAAGAAATAGATGAGGCAAATATATTTCTGTGACCAAAATTTTTTGAATTCTCATCAATAACAAGATCAGTAACTATTATTATTTTGAGAGATAAGATTTTTGTCTATAATTTGATTTATATTAAACAGTCATTGTTTGCTTCAATTTTCTTGCTAAGCCACAGAGGAGACAGATTTCTGTGAATTACTACACAACTTGTATACCAAAAAAAAAAAAATTACTGTGGTGGAAGTGGTGCTTCACACGTATCAACAAAACCTTTTGGATATCCTATTCTCTGTATCAACTGCTGAATGCTAGCATAGTTTGTATAGCTCTCTATATTTACTCAGTTTTGAGTCTTTTCATGCCAGTTAAAACGATTCTAGCTGGTGAAAGCACTATTACCATCTACTTTAAGCTGGTGCACCACTATATCATCTGTGTGTGTTTGAAATAGGTCACATCAATTCATGTTACTCAGTGTCATTTATCAAATCCTATCTGCTATCTCTGTGATTTTGATCAGAAAAATTGCTAAAACTACAAAATCTAGAAAGCTTTATTAAGAACAACAGTAACCCCTACTGGATTGTGATTGTCTCCCTGGAAACCTAGGAGATAAAAACACCTTGCACTGCTTCGTGAAAAAGGCATAGTCTGTATAACTGCGATGAAGAACGAGTAATTTCTCTGCTTGCAATAAATTTCTGTGTCATCATTTCCTGGATTAAATTGGAAATCCTGCTGAATTTACACTCAAGCTTGCTGAAAGACATCTGTTCCTTGTAAACTCAAATTCAGAGCATTTTTTTGTATTTACAGATAAGTTATGAAACCAGGCGTATGCCAGCTAGGTTTTACTATGTTAAAAAATACAAGTACTAGAATATATTTCTTTATGTGCTTGAAAATAAGGGACTTCACATATGATTAATAATTTAAACAAATTACCACAATCTGCTGAATGCATGTCCTAAACTCATCTGTGTCCTGTACAAGCACATTGGAGTGTGTGTGGGGCTGCAGGGAGGAGGAATCGGAGCAGAGGCAGAAGCCTCACAGGCTCGTTAAACAACATCTATATCAGTATCACAAATTCAGCATTCCAGCTCTTTCTGCACATGTAGCATTTCTGACAAACGGAGAATATGTTAGCAGAGCTATTTTCAGTGACATTTTACTATCCTGTCAGAAAAGTTCGAGCACTGTTTCTGCAAGTTTTTTTCGAGACTATCATCTCAAAATAAGATCTCCCTGTTCATTACTGGAAATTGGAATCAGAGAGTTCCTCTGGGATACCACAGAAACTTTTTAGTATGCTGAAAAACTAAACAGAAAGGGACCAACAGGAAAAGGGGAAAACTAAATGAGAGACTAACAACAGATATAACCTTAATAAATAATATGCTTGGTGATAAACATTCAATATTTGATCTTATGCACGACTTGTTTCCTAGGAATTCTACCTTTGCTTACCAACATAAGTAATCAAGCAATCACAATATAAAGATGATGGAAACAAATCATCTGGATCAGGAACGATTAAAAAACTGGAGCAGAGGAAGGATATTCTGGATAGATGCTGTTACAGAGATCTCAATCTGAAAAATGATACAGAGAGAAAACACTGGGGAATTTCAGAAGTTCTTACAAGTATTTGTATTTTCCCCCATGTGCATACCATACATATTTACCTTTTCACACTGAAAATTGTTTTTTCCACATTTTTTTCAATTCACCTTAAAACCAGTATAAGTTTCCAAAAGGTGTACAACAACTTTTGAAAATGAAACCCCTATAAGCTACTTTGAAAGCAAAATGCCAGACTACGGCCATTTTGGAAAATCTTGGCCACTCAGCACCAATTTGTGTTAACTTGCCCCTAATGGTCATACTAAGTGTGTAGCAACATAAAGCAGTCCTAAGTGCTTCTCAGAGGCATACCCGCTCTGTTTAGGCACTTAGGTCCCCTTTCCAAAATGTGAAAAAATAGGCACCGAAGCTATAAACAATAGAATATACTGCAGACCAGTGTGCCTTGGATTCTACTCCTCTTCAGTCTCCCGGTTTTACATTATATACATATATTTATACATGTATGTGTGTGTAAAATGGTTATTTGTACATATAAAATAAAAATTCTTGTTTTCTGATGTTTAAGATCTTTTATTCCCCTCCAGGTTAACAAAAGCACCCATCTCTGAAAAGAGGGAGCAGAAAATCACTGGGGTAAAGCACATGATTTAAATGCATTCAAACGTGTAACTATCTGTAGGATTTGGTTACTGCTTGTTCATGAGCTATTAAGGAGAATGAATGAAGACACCTACCTTAAGAAGAAAACTGTCAATGCAGTAACTACTTCTTCTTTCTTTTTCCATCTTCAGAACAAGCTTAAATTACTCACAAGCCCCAAAGTGGTGTCAGTTCATGACTGCTTACAACACCCTTGCAATAAATGGTACTTTTTCTTATTTTGCTATTTCACTACCATTACTTGATGGTTTTACATTGCCAGCATGAAATTTACACTGAATTCTGTTGAAAAGCTTATTTGACATTTGATAATGTCAATTTGACAAATGAGTTCTTTATTGTATATGTGCCCATGCTGTCATGCAAAGCTACCCCTGGGCTATGCCACAGAAGAGAATTTCTACTAGAACAAATGGAATACCTTAAGTAGACTGTGGACTGATACGCAGATCAGTTCTGTGATAAAACCTAGGACAGACCAATCTGCCATGTGTAAAGCCAAACATCCTTCCAGGCTAGCTGTCCTAAGAACATGAAAAAACCAGTAATAGCAAACAATTTAGACATAGGACTAAATTACCACCTATGGTCCTGAGACAGACCCAAAAAATCACTCTCACCCATCAGAATTTCAGACATGTGCACTAGTTATCTACGAGAAGATGAAACATCATCCTTCCCTTTGAATTTCCATGTGGTTACAATATAAATTATTGCATTAAAAGAAGTTGTAAGAATAAAAGAGTTTACCATCAGAATGCTTTTTTCCCCCCTCTGGTTTACACACTTCATTCTCTTTTCAGCACTACTTTTCCTATTAATAGTTCCATCAGTAATAACAGTGCCTCTGTATTTCACTATGTAAATATGTATCTGAGGACTTCAAAACAGTTTGATCTAGTCACTAAAAACTTGAAAATACATTACTGTTAAATTTAGAATTGGCACGTAACTTGAAAATCAACACCACATATATTAAACCCCAAGAATCTATCAAATGATGTCCAAAATAACAAGAAGAAATAAAACACAATCCCTTACATTTACTGGCCAAATTTCTTTCTAAATTAATGAATCAGGCTGTCTACATGGACTTTGCGTTTTTGCTATTTTACCACGCGCATTCACAGCACAAACAACAATTTGAGATAAAAAGAATACAACTACATCTTCAGTAAAGACCTCAATATCTGTAAGGATTTATAGTAGTAAAATCAACAAGGCAAACAGGTAACATTCATAAGCAATCTGCTAAATATTTTATTGGAGTTTTCTTCAAGAATATTTTTTAATTAGGAAACCAAACTTCAATCTGAAAAAGTTACAGCTGTTTCTTGCACATCTAAAATTTCTATAATAGTGAAACATTCTAGAACACAAGATTTCTAGCATTTTCATCACTGTATATACTGAAACATTGCTGATTTATTCAGATTCTTTTATGCATAATTACTAGAAAGACAAATCTGTTTTCCTGCTAGTCTATCATAAGAAGGGAAAAGCTACCTAGTAAATACTTTGAAAAATGTAAAAAATTGCAAGTATTAAAGTATTAACCGTACAGTAAGTACACTGTCTAAAGTATCTGTTTAATTTTCTTAATAGTTTGCTTTTTCTATTTAGGCTAACATTAGGAATGCAAGGCCTGATTTCAAGCTTTGCCTACGCAACAGATGACTTCTGGCATAGCAAGGTTTTCCAAGGCTGTGACAACATGTAAATTGTAACACAGTTGAAAAAGTCAAAGTCCTTTTTAAGGACATACTTATACTGCAAACCTGTATTCTTACTTCTAAAGGCTTGGTGGGGTTTTTTCCAATGTGAGAGAGAAGTGCTGTTAGGTTTATTGTGTTGGTACAAAGCATCACTTTTCTGCTATTGCTGTATTGACTTAAGAAGCTAACAGAGTACACTCACTTCTGTATCATCAAAGGACCCTCAGCTCCCACGTGGTTTAGGTCTCTTTTCTATGCGAAAGATCTGATCTGCGCTACATTCTCCAAACGTTCAGCTTTCTCTTCTTTGGTGGGCTTTTACAGTTTGATTTCAAGTCAAGGTCTTTGGAAACAGTAAGTAGCACATTTGCAAAAGAAAAATGAGCATTAAGTTATAGGCCTGATCTGGTCATTATTAAATCAGCAGAAATGAAATTATATTAAATCTTCTATTATGTAACAAGAAACTCACAGTGGAAACACCTGCATTACAAGTATTGTAAGACAGGATGCTGCTTGTTAGCAAAATCTATTTATAGCAACAGGAAGAAATCAGAGCTGGGTCTATAAAAATGACCAGAACATAACAGACAGAACCAATCAGCAATTGTTCCTATCCATAGCGTGATTTCCAGTGCTGACCCATTATGAAGAGAAACTTGTTCCCTTTATAAGATTCTCTCTTCCACCTTCTCTCATGGAATATAAATGTCATTTGGAAGCTTGAAACCAAAACATTTTTCTTACCAAATGCTATTTTCCTTCATCATATGCTGAGAATGAATGGTTCTTCTTGAACATTCAGCTGCTAAAGACAAAAAAAGTGCATATCAAATTTTAATTCTGTCCACTTTGACAAAGGCTCTTTTTTTGACATTAATGTTTAAAGGGAAATGAAGATGCTAAACCTCAAAATATAGGTGCAGTTGGACGGATTTCTCTACCTGTGCAGACTCACGATATTCTTTTTAATGGATTTCTTGAGAAAATGAGGCAAAAAAGAAATTATGCAGATGCATAAAGACCAGAGTATACCACAGGGAAAATGCTGGTAGAATAATGAGGACTGGGATCCTAGTGCAGTCATATTTTGAATAATTTGCTATGCCTGTTTTCAGTGACATCTCAGTCAACAACAGAACGTGGGTCTGCACAGACTGCTTCAGTAGCTGCCATGTCAGTGAGGACTGTCACCAGTGCTTAAAAGGCAAATTACCCTGAATGAAAAGATTTAAAGCAGTTGTATAAAACTTCAAACAACTTTTTGGATGTCAAAATTATTGGTAATATTAGGGCTTGGTGAAATAAAAATATACGCCAGATGATCTAATATAAAGCTACCTTGGATAAAGAAGGATTTGGGGATTTTCTTACCTGGCAACAGCACTTATCCAAACTATTTTAAGAAAATGTATTAAAACTATGTCAATTCCTTGTGCTATTATTCTAAGAAAATTTTAAGCTTGTTATAACTAAAACTAGTTTTAAGAAAGCAGCTGAACCTTGAAAAAAACATCCTTTCAACTTCTTAGCTGTGCAGCCTTCCCAGATTTGCCCACTACTTTAGTCTGGATGTTTTCCAGTGACAACTGTCACGCAGAACTTTTGGAGTTTATGTATACAAAACACATTTTAGAGGCATTTAGTACTGCACGTGTTTTATTGAAGAACGAATGAATAAAACAGCCTTGCTAATTAAGCTGCTCTGGAAATAGCAATCAATTGGAATTTCTGGTGTCAAAGCAGAGTAAGATTATAAAATGTGCTTCAGAAGAACCTTTAAACTAATGTTACTTTAGGAGTATAGTTTTTAACCAAGTTCCCAAATATTGTGGGAGCTCCTTTTTATGTGTCTTCTGTTAACTATTTTGTGAGAGGAAAACAAAACAAATTTCAAACACTGTTTATGAAGGGGGATTTAAGATCAAATAATGCATTGTACAAAACACCAAAGCATTAACTGTCGGTCAAACACGGCAGGAGAACATTATCCACCACAACACTGACACATGCTAAATGATACATCCTAATAAATACACATGTAAGCAAATGACAAAAGATATTTTAAAGTAGCTGTCACCAGATCTCTAATAAATTTCTATTACATTGATCTTCTAAAATACAAAAATAATAGTAATAATAATCTTTAAAATAGTAAGTGTAGTACAACAGTTACACTTGCCCCCTATATAAATACTTGCTCCATTGGTGAGAAACCGCAATTAAAGCGGTTGCCTGTCCTTACACAGCTCTATAAATGCCCAGCTGTAACATTAACACATCACGGAGAGTTGCTTTTACTGTAGTTACTTTACAGTATCTATTAACAAAACTTAGGAAACTGCCCAAGAATTGGCTGAGTTTGTAGGTATTTTATCTATTATATTACAGGAGCATCTGAAGCAAGGATGACGCTCTACTCCTCTTGGCACTGTACAAATAAGTGTAAGTTGATAATCTCCAAAATGACCGATACAATAAAGCACTCTGCATAGCTACTGTAAATTCTAGCTTCTTACAAAAACTATCTGATGAATACCAAGCATGAATGATTTGCACAGGGGCACAGTAATAGTTCTTCACATTGGTGTTTTTACACTGTTCTTAAAATATGAGCAGCTAACATTCAGAACGGCAGTCAGCTTTTTAAGAATCCACAAACTTAATTAATATGCTGTTAACCACATATTGCTCATACATTCAAATTATAGTAGGAGAAAAAGGCTATCACTTAACTTACATTAATTGTAAAATATACTGATTTACAAAACATTAACTGTACTTAATATCCATTCTTTTTTTTCCTTTTAAGGATAAATGCACAAAACCACATTAAAAAAATCACTGCTGTTAAATAAATCCAATTTAAAGCAAAAGGAAATTAGTCTGAACGAACTTGTGCTACTTGCTTTGTCTGAAATTGCAGGGAGATGAAAAATGTTTTTGAATACTGATGCCAAAAATAGATTATATTTCTTCTGATACTTTAAGGACTATTTTCTATTTATGAGGTCTTACCAAAAGCATACATCTATGAGAAAACTGCCACTTTTGAAAGTGAAAAGAATTAGCCAGTAATTCATAAAATTTGAGAAATGCTCAAGAGCTTCAAGTAACAGTGACCATGGAAAAAGCTCCACAGAAAAACGGATATATATATATATATATATATATATATATATATATATATATATCTCAAGACACATCAATTTAA
>JAWWLZ010000118.1:82186398-82213246 GCA_035041345.1 Poliocrania exsul
CACATAAAAACTGATATATATATATATATATATATATATATATATATATATATATGTCAAGTCACATCACTTTTACAGCTGGTGTGGGTTTTTTTATTAAGAAACTATAAATAGATTAGAAAAAGTGCACTGATTATTAGCAGCCATTGGAAGGTTCTTGCTAACCTTTCTATGTTATCAGTTGCATATTAAATTATGCATTTTTGAAGGAGGTTTTTTGCATGCTTTATCTATCTACAAGCAAATGCATTCCCAAGCAAGTAATAAGCATAAGTAACATACCATACTGAAATGCACCTGTTAAATGCTCTAAGATAAATGCAAAGTTCCATCAAGTTACTAGATGTAGATCACTACAGAACTTCACAAGTACTGAGACCTTAAAAAGGAAACAGTTGCAATCTAATAAATGCCGCAGTGATTTACAAGACTAAAGCTCACCAACCGGACAACTGAGCTCAGTGCACATAGGTATGGTTTTATATCACAAACAATTCAGTTCAGTTAAAATTATCTTTAGCTAATAAACTCCACGATTTAATTTTTTTTTAATTTGGTAAGGAAAACCTTATGAAAATTCTATTAACTTGTATCTTCCCAGTAAGGTGGAACCCCAGCATCTGTCTCAAGGTTTTCTAGTTGCTTTGAGAGATCAGACTGGGGGGTTTGTGCCGAATGAAACTGCTCCCGTTGTTCATCAGTGTAATTCTTCTAGCATACATCACAAAATTGTCAAACATTTATATCTCTAAGATACACATTTGTAAAAAATTTTATTCATATTGCTACTGCAAGGCGGTTACTGCAGAGACTATCGTGCTATTCACATTCTTAGATATCCATACATTTCTCATTGAACAGCAAACACAACAATTCTTGTAAGACTGTTTATTGAATTTAACAGTTCAGAGGGAGTTTAGATGCAGTTTAGGTGGAGTTTGTATAAAAAAATCTCTCACTTCAGGTAAACTGCAATCAAAAATATCTACAAAATAGTAAGAGACTTACTGAGACTGTAAATTTCCTAACATGTAAAACTATACAGTATTTGTGCATGCTCACTATTTGATTTCCTTCTATGTAAATGAGGAGCCATTAAAAGGAGTTTGTTTCTTAAAATCTCAAGGTATTCTATGAAGTGTAATCATTGCATCACAGTTCAGATAACAAGATCAAAACTGGCACAGAGGGACATAACTTTTTTTTCCCAAAAAGTTGAGGCAGCTTTTGTGAATGGCGTCTGCATCAGTAAATGTCTGATAAACTCTGGTGGCTTTGGAGCATCAGAGAGAGAATCCCTTCTTCTGACATCTTGAAAAAGAATTCCCACAAGTACAGACATGTAAGGAGGAAAATAGGTAGCAGCTTGTTTCCTACATACAGCTGAACGCCATGCTCAGCTGTCCAGCGTCTCAAAACAAAAATGAACTTGACATCACAGAGAGGCATATCGCCCCCAAGTTACAAGCATGTCTGAGACTTCTCAGGGGAGAGGGAAGCAAGCACAAGGGTAAAGCATTAAGTCTAGTTTTCATGCATAGGTACTGTGTGCTGCCCTGCATCCGGGGCACTTCGTCAGACATCCGAATTGGAGCTGAGATTTGTTAACCTGGGGTCTGCGTTGATCTCATATCTGTAGTGGTAGCCCTCCATGTGATCCCTACAGGCATCTCTGATGTTGTGCATCCACTTTTTGATTCCTTTTCGGTTCAAGTACAAAACCAGGAGGAATATGGCCCCGATGAGAGCCAAGACTATTCCCAGGAAGACGTAGGAAGTCTGTAGCTGGGAAGGCAGGTCTATGGGCACAGAGCAATTCAAGTCTGAGCTGTTGATCTTCAGCAGGGCTTTGCCCAACATCTTGTCAGGGTAGGCACAAGTCAGGGCTTCTTTGCCCTCCACCTGGTCACTCTCCTTGAGCCAGGCCACCAGGTCCTCGATGGCACAGTCACAGACCCAGGTGTTGCGGCCCAGGTCGATGTGCCGGAGGGCGGGCAGGCTGCGGAACTGAGCCAGGGTGCTGTTCCACAGGACGCCCAGGGAGTTGTTGCTGAGGTTGAGGCTCTGAAGCTGGCCCAGCCCCTGGAAGGACACGTTTTGCAGGCTCACTAGGGAGTTGTTGCTGAGGTCCAGCAGCCGCAGGGCGGGCAGGGCGGTGAACATGCCGGCGGGCAGCAGCAGCAGCTCGTTGTCGGCCAGGTCCAGGCGGCTGAGGTTGCGCAGGGCCCCCGCCTGCAGCAGGGCGGCCAGGCCGGAGAGCGCGCCGTGGTCGCGCAGGGCCCCGTGCAGGGACAGCTCCTCCAGGGCGCTGCCGCCGTCCCCGAAGGCCTGCGGGCTGAGGGACACCAGCGCGTTGCCGCTGAGATCCAGCTGGCGCAGGGCGGGCAGGGCGAGGGCGCCGGCCTCCACGTTCTGCAGGTGGTTGCCGCTGAGGTTGAGGGCGGCGAGGTCGGGCAGGCGCTGGGCGGGGAAGGCGCCGGCGGGCAGGTGGGTCAGGAGGTTGCCGGTGATGAAGAGGCTGCGCACGTAGGGCGGCAGGTCGGGGGGCACCACGGTCAGGTTCCTGTTCACGCACTTCACCGTCCTGGCCGGCTCCGAGCACTCACAGAGGTCCGGGCAGCCGCTGGGCTGCTGCGCCGAGCCGCAGTCCGGCAGGACGAGCAGCAGCAGCCCTAGGCAGAGCGCGCCGCACACCGGCATCGCGCCCGGCCCGGCCCCGCACGGAACTTTCCCCTCCGGGCGCCTCCGGCTCTGGGCGGTGCGGCGAGGCGGGGAACGGCTTCGGGCAGACCCTTCTCCGGGCGCTTTCCCTCCGGGACTGGTTCCGCTCTGCTTCCCGCAGCGAGACCTGGGGCAGGGGGTAAAGGTAGACGGCAGCGGCGGCTCCGCTCGCCTGTGCCCACCCTCCCTCCCCCAGTCCGCGCCTCGCCCGAGCACCGGCCCCGCGGCTTAGCGGGGAACCCGCCGAGGAACAAGTTTTCGCCCACTTCAGCTCACGCCGCCGCCTGCCCGCCCGCCCGTCGGCTCTGCCGGCGTAGCACAGGAAGAAAGGGAGGGGATGGGCGGGAAGGCTCCAACCCGCCGCCACTCACTGCGTCCCATGGCTCCCCACCTGCCGCCCCTGCCCCGGGGCTCTTCCCCTCCGCTCCGCGCCACGACCGCTGCAAACTCCCGCCCGCAAAACCCAGCGCGGAGCGCAGCGGAGCCGAGCCCGGTCTCGGTCCCTCACCTCCCGCCCCGCCTGCGGAACAAACTCCGCCGGAGCACGCCGCCGCCACTGCCAGCCCCAGCCCCACCGCCAACTCCGCGCCCACCCGCGCTGCGCCTGGCCCTGCCTCTGCTGCCAGAAGAAACCAAGCACCGCCCGGCCAGGGGGAGCCGCTGCCCGCGCCGGCCCCGAGGGGCGGCCCCGCCGCCGCCCGCGCCCCTCCCGGCTCCCGCCGTCGCCCCCGCGCTCCCGTTCAGCCCCCGCCAACCCGCGCGGCACCGCCCGGGTGCGCGGCGGGAGCTGCCGCAGCGGGCTCCGTTCCGCTCGCCCCCCGGCCCAGGTGGTGCTGCCGGAGACTCACCTTGCCGCCGAGCGGAGCCGCGCCATGTGGAGCCGAGCCGATCGGAGCCGTGCGGTGGGTCGCGGGGAGCGGCTCCGCGCCGCCTTGCGAAGGGAGAGCCGGCGGCGGAGAGCGCTGCTGGAGCCCCGCGATCCGCTCGCAGCCTTGGCAGCGCCGTAGTGCTTGCCCCGACGCGGCGGCCGGGCCGGCGGTGTCCCGGAGGAGCGTCGATGCTCGGCGTCCCTTCCCGCGGCTTCCACGGCGGGTGCGCTCAGCCCGGCGGCAGGACGGGGAATCCCGAGGCGTTCCCAGGGCGGGGGCGGGCGGCGGATGGAGCCGCGGGACCGGGCGGTGCCCCCGCGCGTCTCTCCAGGGAGAAAGGGGAGCAACAATAACCATGAGATACACAGAACGAACTCCAAAATTAAAGCAAAAAGACCACAAAAAAGCCAACCCAACCCAAGCCTCCCCTCCCCTCCCTCCCCTCAACAAAAACCCCAACAAAACAGCACCACTCAAACTCGCCGGGATCTTTAGAGGTCCTAAAACAAATAAGAAAAAGGACCCACATATTGACAGCTCAAGCCTGAGATTTAAACTTTATTATGGTGAAGAGAAACCTCAATACCTGCCGGTATGTAAAATGTTTACCAGTTGCAGTCGCGATGGTTGTCCCAGAACAGCCCTGGCACGGCTGAACAATCTGGGTGGTACAGAGACTGTTTTGCATCTGATTAACTCAGGCTATTTGAGGAAGATGTCAATGGTGTGAGCTATCGTGGGGGCTGTATTGGGCCACTGGTCCCTAGGAAGTGATTGAGATCGTTAAATAACGTCTAATTAACACAGAAGACCTACCAGTGTATTCAAATAACCAGTTTCAGCAATGTGAAACAGAATGATTTGAGTCGGTGGCTCCTTTGGGCTTTCCTTTCCCTTCTGTTGACTGCCCACACAAAATTTCCTTCTTCCCGTATGTCAGAATACACTCCTCCTGTTTCTTTGATAAACTAGGTTCCTTTTTTTTGGTAAAGTCAGCAGGAATCTCAGAGCTGCCAAAATCCGTAGGGGAAATGAACAGATGAATCCAGTAAGTAGTCTTGACAAAATCAGCCTCTGAATGTGGAGAATAATGACCTAAACCACTGGTTTCTCTAGGATTGCTCTCATCTGTAGCCTGACAGTGGTGTTATGGTGCAGAAAAGTCGGGTTGGGGTGACAGGCCAGGGCTGCCCAGCTAATAGACCAGTGTGTTCCTTAAAGATCATGGAGAAAAGGAAATATGGAGTGGCTGAAGTAATAGTGAGATACAAGTGAGATCTTGTACTTGCAAGCAATTCCAGAAGTTTGGGAAGTTATTCCTTTGGTGTTGAGTTAGAAAAACAGTGGCACTATGCTGCAGGAGCTTTTAGTTTGTTAAAAAGTATTTAAATTCCAAATCCACGTGCCTGTCTTAGTATAATGCTTAGGTAAAAACATACTGCATTTTGAAAGAGAAAGATGTGTTTTACTAATCCATGAAAATTTGAAAAAGTCAGAAACCTCCCCCAAATTATCCTACTAGACAACAGTGAAATTCAGTGACCAGAACAAGCTAATTTCCAAAAGGAGATAACTTTTAAAAATAAGTAACTGAAAATATTAATAAAAATAAATCACAGAAAAAATTGTGAATCAGCATACCCATAACCATCTTTTATAAAATATTTAGATACAGTGTAATTTTGAATAATACAATTAATTACACTGATCTGCTCATTGTGCTGACAATAGTTTTCCTAGTAGTTCTTGGCTCTTTATGTCTGTCTGTGTGGGACTGTGCCTCTTGCCCTGCACAGCAGGTTAGCCCTTTGGGCAGGGAATATGTTTATGTTCCATGTCTGTGGAGTGTCTGCTGACAGGTGCTTGAATGTTCTGCAGTAATGCAAATAATAGATAGCAAATATTTTTCTATTCTTTTCTGTTATTCTAGTAGTAAATTGTACCCGCTAAGCCTGCTTAAGCTTGCAAGAGTAAGAAAAACTCTTGTAATCTGCTCTCTTCTCTTCTTGTTTAAATAAAACTACTTTTCTCAGAGGCATACTCCAAAAAAACAAATGGTACTTGCTGATGAATACACTTACACTGAATGGATTTCCTGGATGTGTTTATAATCCGTACTAGGAAAATGAAAAAACCCTCATGTGTTTTCAGGTCACCTTTGGCTATTACAATTGATTGATTTGTGAATTTGCATTGCATAGCCTATAGAATCTCATCTCATAGTTTTTTGCATAAAGGTTATGCAAAACTTATGCCTGAGTTAAAGCATAGGACTTGAAAATAGAGTGTCTTGGCTAAAGGGCTCCAACTGGAAGTTATTTACTGTAGGGAAACTGTTTCTGTGGCTGATATTCCTAGGGCTTGACTGAGAAGCTCATTTTAAGGGATGGGGGTGGTTGAGGTAATGCTTCATATTATTAGTAGTTCTTCTGCTCCAGTCTGAGGCTGGATGACATGCTGGTCATCTGGAACCATGAAGGAGACCTCTGACCATCCTCTTCCAGGCAGTTAAATCTTGCTTCATGTGACAGTGATGAGAACTACTTGCATTTGAAAATCAGTACTCCAGTAATTCTGCTCCCACAAAGTGAAAATATGATGCCAACCTGAGGAACTTGAGAGAGTCATAGGGACAAATTGTGATAACTATACTGCTTCACCATTTTGGAGTTGCTATTGCCCTTTTAAGGTTCTCACCTTAGAAAGAAATAAAGTGGCATTTGTAGATGCTCATGTCTCTCCACTGTCCTTAGGAAAATCTGGAAGATTTTAGACACTCAAATTTAAGGGTGTTAATTAAGTTAATTGAGATGGATCCTATTCTAAATAATCTTCTCAATGCCCCTTGGACAGATACTAAATAATGCTGGATGCCCCTTTTGAATGGCCTGACTGCAGCTGATGTCCAAGAAGTTGGAATAGCTTGGGGTAGAACTACATACAATAGCAATCATTTTTTTATAAATTTATTTTCTTTACCAACTGGAAAATTAATGTTCCTTCTGTGAAATGTTTCTACATTGCATGAGGATATGCTCCTTACTATTGCATGAGGATATGCAGCACTTCATAGGAAGTGATCTTGAACAGGTATTTACAATGTGCTAAAGATGATACACCAAGTGAGCAATTGCTCAGAGACCAGAATTCTTTTCTTATACCAAAAATGTCTTCCCACTAAAGTGGAAGAACAAGCTGCAAGTTCTGTCTGCTACTTCACATAGAGAGATCCAGCAGGTCGTCCAAGGGACACCTGTTTCCCTTTGGACTTGGCTTCCTTTGAAGAAACACCATCAGAATCCTTAAGATGGTGCCATAAATATACTTAGGCAACCAAATGTTGCCTCATATTCTTGTTTGAATTTTATTCAGCATTCACATGTTCACATCATCTGAATCATAAACATTCATATTCCAGTTTTCTTTTTAGGTGCACTTAACCTTACGTAATAACTTCTGTTGAATCAACAATGAAGACAATCTTCAAGGAATCTGTGTTTGCATTTTCTTGTATGCTATCCATTTTTATATTGAAATAATAAAAGTTAATCTAACATAGAGAATGCTGATTTTTAATACTCTGAAAACATATTAAACTTTGCCAGAATTAACAGAAACAAGATTCTAGCCAAAGGCAGCCTTTTTTTTGAGTCTTTAAAATATATTGATTGGGTGTCTGTAATTGGGCACTGTTGTAACTTCTGCAGACTCCTGCTTGCCTCAGGTGCAGATAGAAGGGATGATAGGAAATGAAGTGCCTCCACGTAAATATGAGCAACCTGAAAACCAGTGAAACTGTGAAGACAGACTCTACCTGCTCCCCATGTTTCCTGAAGGTGTTTTGTTGTTAAAACCTGTGACTTAGATGAGAAGGAAACAATAGTGACTTCCTCCAGCAAAAGTGGCTACCAGAGCTGGAGTCAAGAATACACTAGGAAAAAACACTTGGGAAGAGGACTTGCTGTATTCCAGGTGCTGCCTCCATGTGCATATCCCTCTATCTGTACTCAGCTCTGCATGCTCTGTAGATTATCTGCAACAGGGACCAAGCTGAATAACCACTTACAAGTTCATCACAAAATAACTGAGAACTTAATATGTTTAAATAGGTCAGACTAAACTTTCAGTCATACTTTTTTTCTTTCTTTGCTTAGGAACCATGCATGTTTTACTTTCAAGCTGTCTTTGATGGACTACTGTATAGATTTTCAAATGATAATTTTTTTCATTATTCTAATTTTAAGCATGCAAGTTTAATTCTATGACATAGGTTCTGTTCCATGTAAATTCTACTTGAAGTAAATCACCACAGCCAGTAAAACTCTTTCTTCTGCAAAATAAGCCTTCTGAATTTAGTCCTTCTTAAAGGACCAAAATGACCTGCCTTCTGATTACTCCTTATTAGTCTGATTTGCACTGCAGGAAGCTGGGATGTCCTTTCAAGGAGCAGCAATCTAGAAGTCTGATGGCAATGCTGGGAAATTGGCTGAGTGGATTATTTCTTGGATCAGTGTTGCTCTGTGCCATGATGACCTGCCTTGCTGCACAAAGTCCCTCTCAGCTGATGCTGAACTCAAAATCCTGTTTTATGGGCCAAATTGCAATTTTGTTTTCATTACAATGTGTGAAGAAGACACCAGGTTGCATTGAGGTGGTGGGTTCCAGCCCATGGTTTTAGGGGACTCTTAAAAGACAGCATAGGCTAGGGCACTCATCTAGCTGCAGTGGGAAAAGGAAAGGAGAGCTGAAACACGTTGCTTTCTCTCCTGGCTCTGCAAAGCAGAAACCCAGATCTGCAGGGAATTTGGGCCAATGTGTTCCTCACACTTCTGTTGACAGTCCCACTCATTCCTCACTGTGCAGGCTGTGCTGTGCTGAGGTTTCGCAGCCGCTCACAGTGCCAAGGGTGTTTCCTGGTTTGCCCTGCTTCCCCAGCAAGTGAGGGGGCTGACTTCAGCACACAGGGCTGTGGGAGCTCTAACAACAGGACTGTAAATCAGGAGTATTTTCATGTAAAGCCTTTTTTATGAAAACATGTTCATCTGTTGAAACTGAAAGTCTTCGTAGCGGAGAGTTGACTTTGATGAATTCCCCATTAAAAAAAGCAAAAAGGCATATAAAAGGCTCAGCAGATTTGAGAACATATGGGCTTTCATTCTCCACTGTCTTACACATTGTGCCGTTGTTTACAATCTGACAAATCAGACGTAAAATGCAACCTCACTGCCTGGGTAGGATTTGCCTCCACAAGTATGATTGAATACACAAGATTAAAAGGTTTGGTGAATCAGTCTCCTGCTTCTTTTGCTCCATGATCATCGATCATTTATTACCTCCTTTTGACCACCATGACACATGTTGGTCTATGCAGTCCTGTTCTGCTGAACACTTCCTGTTTTGCTTTGCCTTCCCATCCTTCTCCTGCTTTTATCCCAAGTCTTTGCATCTTTCTGGGTTAATACATCTGAATTATGTTGAAAGGAATGCATTATTAGAGACTGGAAGAGGGTGGGAGGAACAAGGGAAATTGTGATTCTGTCAGCAAAGGTGAAAGATGATACCTTCCCTCCCCTTTAGCACCAGTGACTATACCTGAAATACCACATTCCATTTTGGCATCCTATGACTGGAAAAAAATTACAAGAAAGAAAGAAGAAAAGAGCAATAGAAGTGATTTGGAGGCTAGATGTGCACCAACTTAGTTAGAAAGACTAAACTAACTTTGAATAGTTTAGGCAAAGACTTGCCCAAGCAAAAGGCTCTAGAAGATAATTCTATTTCATATCAGACTGTAAAACTGAGGGAAGAGGGGATCTTCTTATAGTACTTTAAGGTGAGTAGGGATGCAGAAAAGAAAAATGCATCCTTGGTATAAGTTATAAACTTTCCTACACTATAGAACTGTGTCCTTAGTACGCTATATTTGTGGTAGTTTACTGTACCTAGTTAAAATACTTCAGAATTCATGGTAGGTTCCCTGTCCTGTAATCAGCTGAATTTATATTTCTGCCATGCCTGAAATGAGTCTCACAATGGCAGGTGGGTGTATGTAAATCTGTATGTATGAAGGGAAAATCTTGTGTTTTCCCTGACTGCTTCCTGCAGCTTTGGGAATCTTGTTCCCTTAGTTCATGGTTGTGAACACTTACAGGTTTTGTACAATTTCTCACTGTTGCTGCAGTCCAAGAACCTCTCATTCAGATCCAAACTTTGTATCCATTGGAAGTCCACTATCTGCATATAAGGCCACTATGGTGACAGATGAAAAGCTACTGGGAACTAATTAAAAAATACATGCCCTTAATTTTTTATTTCTCTGTTTCTGTGATGTCATGGCCAAGAATCACAGGGTCCTCTGAAAGTATACATAGAATAAGTGTCTATTCTGGCACTCTCTTCTAAAAACAGTAAAATCAGGATCAAAATGCCTCAGCTTTCTCTGTCCAGATTTAAATGCTTAATAATATGCTAGTTTTAAGGATTTAATGCAATAGTGAAGTATGATGTGTGTCATCACTAGGTAGCCATTGAAAATTAATGTTACTGGCTTACTGAACTATTTTAATATATTTTATCAGTAATATATGCATGTTACATTATAAAGACTATTATAATTATTAACTTGATGTTGTAAATGATTTGTGGTCTGTCCATTAGGTTTATTGTTTCTGCATATAAACTGGAGAGAACTTTAGTGCCAGAAAAAGAGCCAAAGTCTTGATAAAGCATTGGAGAAAAGTCCACCTAGTACAGCTTTTTGTCTCTTATGCTGACCAACACAGGTTGCTGAAGAAAGTCATTAAATTCTACTCAAATATGAACTCCTCAATATTTTTCCCGCCCTTAACTTATTTGTGGCTGAGGGACTTCTTAAGTCAGAGTTCAAAATACTTCAGTACTACAAATATGAGCACTGCCAGCTGATTTTTTCCCCTTGAAAGATTTTTCCATCAAAAGATTCTTCCTTTGTTGAAATATGTTTCTCTTTTAATACAAAGTTCGAAAACAAAATTAAGAATTCATAGTATCTTAAATGTTTTTAAAACAGAGTAAAACTGTTACAAGTTTACATAATCTCTTGTAGTTTTCTAGCTCTGAAAAATTTCAGTCATAGGAGGAAAAAAGAATGGAAAAACTGAAAGTGAAGCAGAGGATATGATTAATCCAGTTACATTCTTGGCCAAACAAAGGGGAAAAGATGAAAATAAAGGGGGCAAAATTTTAAAACATTTAAATTTGTAAGTTTTGAACATAAGGAGAAACAGAAAACTTTTTTTTTTCTTTAGATCTATTTTTGATCTATCTTTAGCACAATATAACTAACAGGTAACATGAAAAATATTTGAACATTTTCCTAGGGGAAATTTTATTTTTAACCAACTGTAGTTATGAATTTCTGTCATCATCTGAATATATTTATTCTCAAATATTTATTAAAGTGTTTATTAAGGTATTCAAAACTTCTTGCCTTTAAAATTTAATAGTTGGTCTAACGCTGACCACATGAATTATTTCTGTATGTTTGTAATTCAGGTGCTGAGGCCTGAACAACAGCCCATGAGCCCGAGCTGACCTCTAAAAGAACCTTGCAACCTAATGTTGTATTTGCCGTATCTGCTTATTAGCCAAAAATTCTGTATAATCCTTAGTAAAGTATGTAATATGATAAGACTACACCTGTGTAAACACAAATGCTCGTTAGTAAGATGTATTGGTATTTGCTTATTAGTGAAAATTAGTATCTGTTCATTAATGAGATATTAATACATCTATCTTTCTATGTTTAGAGACTAGTCAAGGCCATGGAAGTGGATAGCTGGCCTTGTTTTACACTAGATGGTCCAAACTGATTCCCTTGATTTTCCTTTGAGCCCTGGCCAGGCTTTAGGTGAAAACCAAGGAGAGAAGAAAGCCAGATATTTTCCACACTAAATGAGTGATGTAAGCTTGTTTGTTTAACAGCAAAGACATGGACCTCACCTACATGTGGACGCACTGCGTAGGATTTCTCAGTTCCCAGCAGTGGTTCTGACCCTTCCCTGTGATTGGAGCTGCCCAGCTGCCCTGCGAGTTTGGAGGATGGTAATGTATTAATGGGGTAACTGGTGATGTATCTTTTTCTTAATTACTACAGACACTCTTTGTAGTAATGATTAGCATTGCTAAGCTTATAATTTTATAATTATTTGCCTCTTTTGAAATTTTTTGCTGTTTTGCACTATGGTAAATTTATACACTTATTCTTTGAAGTTGGTGTTTGTGTTTCTTGTGCTGACCCTCATCCCCTGGCAAAACAGTAATACACTTCAGAACCACCATGAATGCTTGATGTTGTTGAATAAACTGTTAGAAACACACTTGCACAATACATGTCTTGCAAAGTCCCACAGATAAAGTTGTTGGATTGTTTCTTTTGTTATGGCCTCCTTGTGCCATATTCACAAAATAAAAATGCCTTGAAGTGGGCAATATGGCTTTCTGAAGCTCTTTTCTCTAGGTGCAAAAGGTCTCTACAGAAATGCAGTATTGACATGGCATTTTGAAGGGGCATACTAATTTCAGAATGAACCATATATACCTGCAATTTATTTAATGGGTCTTGAGGACAGCAGAAACTAACTGAGACTGCTCTGACTCACATTTGGGATAGAACAGTCACAGCCTACAACGCAAACTAAGACTCTCAGTGCTCATATATTTTTTACTACAATTCATGCCCCCCAAAAGGCAGAAGTAAGAACAAGGTTAAAGAAGTAACTGAAAAAAAAAGAGCTTCCAGTTGTGGATAACCTCAAGGCAATATGAACCCACAGATACAAAGATTCCCCTACGTGAAAGAGATGTATTGCTTGAAACACGGCAGAGTGCGGAAAGGATGGCCCTATCACAGCTTGTGATGGAGGTGTTGCAAGATAACATAACAAAGATGTTCTTGCTGATTTATGATGTGAAATTAGATCCAGTCTGGCAAGAGTTGCTTTTTACAACTAGGTTAAAATATTCTTAAGTTTGTAATGCTAATACCGAGTAAATAAACATGACACTTCAAAATTGATGTGGTGCTGGTGAAAAAGGCCAGAAAGCAGTTGTTAAGATGGTTAAATCATCTCTAGGTCATATTGGAAAAAAAATCCCACTGAAGTTAGTGCTGGATATATTTTATTGCTTCTAATATAAATTTTCTGATGGTACTTACAACCATAACTGGAATCTGATCACACTGGGCATAGAGATCTTGGCTGCATTTAAGTTGGACAAAATGATACTAGTCTGTGAGTGATTTTGTGAGGACGAATCAATTTCAGTATTTAATGTGAAAAAGCCAATTTTTAGTAATTGCAAAAATACAGGGGCATGGCTTGTTGCTTTTATGTATTCCTATTCCAATGAGCAGGAACTGCATAATACCTTGGAATTTTTGAGGCTGCAAGTAAAACTTTTTTTTCCCTTAATTTTACCATTCTACAGTGACAGAAAAGTAGTTTTCTCTCTTTTTTGCACTTTCAGCATTCTATTTATTTCTCTCAGTCAACATGTTCCTTCCTATATACTTAGGCAAACTGCAAACTGATGCACCTCTACAGAACTACTGCAAGCCAGGAAACAGAACCAGGCAAGGTGATAGGAGAGGAAAAAAAGGTCAGGATGCATTCATTTGTTCTTCACTGTGTTTTCAGCTGAAACTCAACAAGTATTGAAAAGATAATAATTTATTGCTTTACATAAAGTAATGGTAGCTTTTCTATATGCCATGGCAATTAAATCTCCAGTTAGCTGGCCTTTTTTGCCACAATTTAGTATCAGTTTGAAAAATGCCTTCACTTTGCCAATCTTATGTTGCCAAGTCACAGTTCAGACTCACAAGAGAAGGCAAACTCAAAGGCTGGAAAAATACAAGAGAAAAACGAGTGGCCTTGGACAAGATTTCATTTAATGCTGCTAGGACATCTAGTGCTGGCTAGATCTGTTTCCAAACCCTATATTCTTATGCTCTTCCTTCAGGAAATAATATGTTAACCTACATGATGCACACACTGCCAGCTGCTGTTCTTTATAGCTGTGGCTTTAGCTACAAGCATCTCAGTTAACCTGCTCTGAGATAATTCAGGTATCTCTAGCCTTACAGCAAAATCTGCAGTACACATAAAAGCTCTTCTATGTTTCATCTGTCAAAATTATTGATATAAAGGAGCCCAAGTTTCCCAGGTTTTAAGCCTTTTTGATGTTTTTGAAAGTTGCATCCATATTCTGGCAAACCAAACAAAAAGCATTCCCATTAGTAGGTATGTAATCTGTGCAGAAGGTGTTGACACTTGGGACTATTATGCACACATTAACATTAACAGATACTCTTAAACACTCTGTCCCCTCTCTCTGCCCCTTTTTGAGGGCAAACATGATTGAAAGTTGATAGATTGTTTTAGAAGATAAATGGGTTGAATTTTAGCTGGTCTTTAAGCACACATACAAGATGTATGTTTGGGAAAATACTTAAGATACAATCATGCACTGATATATTGTGAGCACATCCATCACCCTCATGGAACATATCTTTTTAAAACTCTTCGTCGTGGATATATCTCCATGATTTTGCAGATACTTAGCATCGTCAAAAAAATTCTTTCTGTTACTGAAAGTTATTAAAGGGCTTCAGAAGAAGACAGTGAATCAAATTTGGGTCTTCTGGAATCAATGAAGAACTTTAAGTGTTGTTAACATCACTCATGATCAATAGAGCTAAACACCTTTCTTCTTTACAGCAAAGAGAAAAAAGTGTTGACCATGTCATCATGGACCTTTCTGGCCAAGTCTTGTCTGTTTTAGTGAATTTGTGACAGTGTTCAAATAGAGCTTGCAACCCTTTGTCAGCCCTGTTTACTAACTCTGAGGTTTCACAGATTGCCTGAGAAGCATGCAGCTCCTTGAGCAATTTGACAGCCATAATGTGGCATCCAACACTTGCGTTCTCCTAAAGCACTGAGTGCCTCTCAGCTTTGCACCAGGATGTTCAACTTCTTTTTCTTCTACTCCTTCACATACAGAGACCTGCATGGCCATAATTGATTCCTTACCTTGTATATGTGCCATCTGCCCCATGAATATTTCTCAGATCACAGCTTGACTTGTCTTTTACGCTCACATAGAGGTATACATTTAATTACTTTTGTTTCAAGCTGAACAAGCAGTTTGTTATTTTCAAGAATGCTCTTAAAGTCATGCGCCTTTTCAGTGACAGAATGTTACTGCCCTTCAGGAGCACAGGATGACTGCCAGGGCTGTTGACCACATTTTCCTTAGCTGAAGAATTTAGTGACTTAGTAGGCAGTGACAGTTCCCAAAAATCACATGGATCACTGAATCTTGTGCTTTGCCTTAACTCTCAGCACTTTATTATGGGTCTCCTACATCTCTTGAAAAAAGCCAAATAAGCGCTGGCTGTGTGGTACCAGCTCATGGAACATTACTTATTTACATATTTGCCCTGGATGGCATGTGATTATTTTTAAAAAGTGTTGGACAGTGTAGAAAATAAGCCTGTGTAAGCAGAGAGGGAAAATATATTTGAAAAAGTCTCACAAAAGGCTAGGACGGGCATTTTAACCAAGATGTGTGTAAGACAGAAGATATTGTAAAGTCTTGAAAGCCACAGGTAATATGACACTCTGCAGATGTTTTTAATGGGAGCAGAAGCTCTGTAGAAATGTTTTCATCTGGTTACTCAATTACTTATGTTGCAGGCTCAGAATTAAATCGTTTTCCAATTCAGATAGGATGAAACAATTTCCAGGTTTTATAGTTGCCATTTACACTGGTAGAAATACTGAATGCAAAAGCTAGAACATTCATTTTGTTATCTCAAATCTTTTTCAGTATTCTCAAAAGCATGTTAATTCTTCTCATTATTTCTTCCTCAGTTTAAGGCCTTTGTTTTCTTCAGGTTAATTGATAATAGGCTAATGAGTAATCCATCAGCATGTGAATTCAGATTCTAATTTTGTGTGAAGATGAATTCTTTTATTCAGAAAAAACCCCATACTTTAGCAAACGCTAACCTTGTCGCGTTTCTAGGAGTTTAATTTGTTCATTGTAAGTAACTAAATTCTCAAATCAGGGCTCTTTGTAGAGCTTCTAACTATTTCCTTGTTACAGAGATATTCTTGTCCCAATACTAACAGTTGGTGTCTCTACAAGGAAAATTTATACTGTTTGTAGACTCTTGATGAGTAGAACAGCACTACTCAAAAAATGAAGGTTCTATGTATAATGTCAAAATATCTCCCTTGGAAATGGGGAGAAAAATGCAATTAGCATTTCTTGTTATTGACTAAATTTTACTTCTCAGTCTACGAGGCAAAAATGAGATATAAATTGGGCTATTCTTATTAAATCTCATGCCTTACTTTGCCAAATGTAATCTTAAAGAAGGTTTATTAAGTATTGAGGCAATGCCTTTAGTAGTGAAACATGAATGGAGAGAATGTATCCCATAATTACTTTCTGATGTCAGTTTCTTCTTGGAAGAAAAAAAAAGTGCTGTAATTATTTAATCTAAAAATAAAGATAATTTGTACAAAGCAATACTGTGTGAAAAGGTCAAATGTCAAGCTTCAGAATAAAAGAGAGCTAAATTTGTCTAGGCATGTGTTAATTGTGTGTAGCAGAGGTCTTTAGTTGGATGGGATAGAGAAACTAGTTTTTTATTCAATTAGTTAAAAAATAACCTTGTGTCAAAGCTTGGAGTAGATTTGAAGGAATCATCTTTTCTTCATTTAAATTATATTTGCTAAAGGCTGGAACTTTTTTTAAGCAGAGATGTCAAGTGAATTTTGATAGGAGTATTTTTAGTTTGTTAAGCCTACAATTGACTTTCTGTATCTCAGTAGTTGGCTTGTTTACCTGCATTAATAAAACAATTCTGTTTCTGGAAATCTAACCTGTCTTATATTTATACACTCAGGCTCGTTTATATTTTTGGATGAGTACAAAACCACTTTCTTATGGATCTATGCGGCCTCTCTGTAAATGAGCATGAGACCATGGATATAACTCCGTCCTGTGGGGAAGTGAGGAGAACTATAGGAGAAAGCCTTTGCATATGGGTTTCTTAAGCTGTAACCTCAGCCATTACACAGATTCCTTTCCTTTTTTTTGTACTAACTGTTTCCTTACTGGCAGTGACATTTTCCTGCCTGAAACTGGTCATGATGTGTAAAATGGAAATGTTTTTCCCCATCCATAAGTATGTTAGACTGTTCCATGCCCTGTCAGATAGCACTGGCAGTCAATGAGGCATTCACACTCTGTAAATTTTAAGTCAGCCAGAACTTTTCACTTTATTCAAAATTCATCACTTATGTTGGTTCCTTTTGTTTCCTATAGTGGCTGTTCCTTATCAACCTGCTGTAGCTATTTTCATTTCTTTTGCATACCAGATTGCTTTTAATGTATTAATATGCTATTTTTATAGGAATGGAGTATAATTCTTTTCTTTTTTTTTTTTTTTATATAAGCATGTTATATAAAACACCTGGCAGCTTGAGAATCCCAGAGATGCATTATGTGCAGCTGAAGTAAAAAGCCTGCTTTTGTTGCAAAGGGTAGAAATTATTTCAGGTGCAATGTTAAATGAAAATTATGGAATATATTTTTTTGCTTACAAGTGGTCTTTGTATAAACACAATAATATGAAAATAGGGAAGAGCATTATTTTGACAGCTTAGATGACTTATTTACTGTTTCTTTTTGAAAAGTTAATATCTTTGAACATTTTCTGGTTTTGATGAGGCATTTTTTATCATTTTCATTTTTCCTAAAGTAACATTTCTCCAAACTCAGATATGGCTCCTATTACAGTGACGATAGACTTAATTATAGAAAGGGAATAACTCTGCTGGGTCAGGATGGATTTAAAATTACAGAAGCTGCTTGACTAAATTTCAATGCTAATTCTACAAACAGCTCCATATGTTACATTTCTGTTCCTAGCCGAGACCCAGGAACTAAGCTGCACTCCAAACTGGGCACTGTGTATACAGAGACAGAAAGAAAAGCAGCCCTCTACTAGCATTTTTATCAACTGAATTGTTTCTACTTGCCTGTTATGCAGTGTAAGAATAACAGAAGTCTTATTTCTGCAGTGCGTATTTCTCATCCTGTGAGAAAATTTTACTTTATAAAAACAGGTAATGAATAAGGAAAGATTATGGGTACTGTTTTTTTAAAGAAACTCTACTGCGCTGTTCCTCTGGAAGGCACTGATTTCCATTCAAACAGAGTTAAGGCTGAGCTCTTTTAACCCGTTCCTCTCCCTTACTAGTTTGTTGCTTCCATTTCTGGACTTTTCTGGAAGCTTGGTAAAAGCTATTCACCAGATTGCATTGCTTAGGTCACAGCATTTTATTACTGATGATGTTCCTTTTGGGAACTTTGTTATCTGAAATGTATCTACAACTTTCATGGTTCTCTGATACTCCCCTACTGGACAAAGCAGCCCTTCAGCTGTTAAAAAGCTTCTGCAATGATGTGTAGAGCATCCTGGAGATGTCCAATGCTTTTCTTGAACTTACCATAAAGAGCAGGCTCTAGGCAGTGTAACAGATGTATTAAGTGTTAGTGTTTCACAGTAATCATCCGATTTATGAACTCAGCTGAATCAGTTTTTGTTACCAGCATTTCTTACTGGATAGCTTCAAAACTTACATTTTGAACAAGCTGACTATTATAACCTTGTGCAGGTCTTTTTTCCTTCTTTCATTTTTATCTAAATCCTTCATAAAGAGTATTGGGATTTATGTTTACTGTACTTTAGAGAATTAAAATGTTCATATCGCTTGGAATGGGGCATAGATCTAGTGGCAAACAAAAGTAGTATTCTGAGGTAAAATGGCTTGTGAAAGGAGTCATAGTTGTAGTCCTTTGAGTCAGCCCTGTTTGTTTAGCTGGATGTCTGTCTTTAGTGTATATTATTATATTACAAACTGTATATATGTATGTCTGAATGATGCACAAACACTATAAATGCCTACTGCTGCATGAATTTAGTAGATATACTGGTAAAAAAAAGACTAATTTTACCCATTACAGAGCCACTGACTGAACCTTTACCAGCAGCTGTACTTTTACAAGAAGGCTGTCATGTTCCCTAGGAGGGAAAGGACAGCAAAGGAATGCTTTCCTTTCTCCTTGTACAAGTGACATGGGCAGCCCTTGACTACCTGGCTTCCTCATTGAGAGGCATTAATCTTTTCAGTACTCATCTTGCAGCACGAGAGATGCACTGAGAGTATTCTCTCTTGCGTTGAGAGAAGAAATTATGTCCCTACCAGTTTTTCAGGTGCATGAGGCAGATGCCTAGCATTTCAGCTGTATTGTTATTGGCATTGCTGTGCTTGCCATCCATAGGTAAATACTCGAAAATGCCATGTAAGTGTGCTATAGAATAGATAGAATGTTAGAATGACCAAGCACTTTGTTGAAGGTAACAGGATGATATTGGTTTATAGGCTTTCAGGAAAAGCTCTTTAAAACATTTTAATGGACTTTCTTTCATTACATACCTACATTTTGGGATCTTAGAAAAGCAATCCTAGATGAAGTGTATGAGGTCACTCCAGAATTTTTTTTCTGCTTCCTTAGCTGATGGGAGAATAATGGTTTTGTTTGTCTTCTGCTGTTTTAGCAGCTGGTAATTCCCATTCTCCTTCTCTCTCTAGATTGTTTTTTCCCTCTGCAGGACAGATTGGAACCACAAACCTAATCTTCTGCTACTTTATATCCTATGCAGCCACTTACAGGTGTGCAGATAGTGTCACCTTACCAAAATGGCAATGCTTTACAGAGATATAAATTAGAAGGTACAAGCAGTGCAAGCAATATAAAGAGCAAGGTAGGAGATAATCAAGTCCCAGGGAGAGAGAGTAACTATGTTTAAGTCTTATACCATCTGGACATGACTTTTCGTGAGTGCTTATGAGTTTAAAATATATGTAGGTGCTGAGGTATCTGAGGGTTCAGCGGCATATGCCATTTTTATGTGATCAGCAGCTGAGTCCCAGATCAGAGATTTACTAGCTGTTAAAGGGAGATACTCCTTAAGAGACTGGAGCAGACCAATTAAGCTTCTTACTTTTCAGAAGCTGCTTTTATAAAAGAAGTTTTCTGTTATTTTCTTCCCCTCCACACTGTCTTTTGCATAAAGGTACACTAGCTTTGGTATTTGGCTATGTGAGGACATGGAAAATGCTCTTGTGAAAGAATATTGCCTGTATTGGTAATACAGAGCTCTTTTTTGGACCGAGTTGAGAAAAAACTGGTTGTAATCTGCTCAGGCTGAAACAGACTGAATACAAAGCTTTAAGTCATATAAAAGCAGGCTGCAGAGGAAAAGGACCCTGAGGAGGACTTGTAACAGCGAGGCCCTACAGAGTAACCAGTGAATCATCACACTGACTACATGATATCATTATACCCCATCTATTTGGACCTGTTTATTATAGAAATTGTGTTTTGTGTCTCATCCCTTTTACTGCTGTGCAACACCAGTCACTTAAAAATTCCTTAATGGGTCTCATCTCAGAATACCACCTCTGAGAATCTGTCCCCATCCTTCTTTTTGCATGCTTTGGTGGGAGGATAGCATAATGCCACTTAGTATAAAATGTGCCTGCTCTGGTTAGAACATCATAAAGGTTTTGTTATGCTGTCATATAGCTGAGCCAAGACATAAGACAATGCTTAGGTGAGACATTGCTGTGAATTCTTTACTAAGGCAACTAAGACAAAAATAATTTCTCACAGGTCAGCTCTTTAAGGATGTTACGGAGTTACAGGGGAAAACAGGCTCCTGAGTTGCTTTTTTCCTTTCCTTTTCTTTTTGCTTAGGAGCTGAACCAAGTTTGCTTAACAAGCTTTGGCATGAAAAATGATCTTTATTTCTTTTGTTCTATTATTTTCTATAAAAGTAGAGCTGAGAGAGCAAGGAAGAGTACCTGGCAAACAAATGGTTATGTTCAGAGAGAAACGACCAATTTCGTCAAGATAAAGCAAATGTCAGGGCACAGTGGGGCTGGGGGACGGAGGGGCTCCCCTGGGACAGGCAGGGTCTCAAAGCCAGGGACCCCATCACCACAGCAAGCCTGGTGTTTTCTTAACCATGTCACTGGTGGGTGAACTGGTACCCATCACCTATAGCTGAGAGTTGCCTCTGGTCTTTCTTCTTTTCAAAAAATATTTTAATGTGTGGTTTTGTTTTGTTTTTTTTTTTTTGTACATAAACTTTTCCTATTTTGCAAGACAAGGAGTCTGTACTCTTGGCAGTCCCTATTCAATGACATTTTGTGAAGAGCTGAAAAAGAACTAGTATGATGAGCTGACCTGGAGTTTCCTGGCTGTCACGGTGATTTTGAAGTATTTTACCACTTACCTTGAAAATGTTACATGCCTCTGCTAAAACATCCATTTGCAATCTGAGCAGTATTATGCTAGTATTCCAATGTTATTGCTGATAAGAAAGATGTTAGAAGGGTGCTGTGAGCTGTGCAACAGTCTGTAGTGTATTCTACAAAGTTTTATTTCTTTTGCATAGCTGGCCCACAATATTCCTGCCTCTCCAACCTATCCTCTGTCTTACACATTCATTCCCATGTCTGCGCTGGGGTCTGTGCTGCATGCTCAGGCAGGTTTGTGAGGCTCTGCTGAAAACAAGATCCAGTCGGATTTATATTAAGAAGAGGAGAATTTTTGAAATCCACATAACTTAAGGATGTAGTGTAGATCTAGCAGTGTGAGTCTACAGTATCTTCCCTGACTTGAGAAAATACTGGTTTAGTAAAAATTTAATCTAATCCTGTATGTAATCTGCCTTGACAGGTTTATTCTGTTAAAAAAAAAAAAAAAGAAAATTAAAAGCAGCAAGGTGATAAGGCTGTTTTTCAAGAAGGAGCAGCCACATGTTCTGCAAGCAATTTACTACTGACCAAATTCTCAAGCAACAATAGCTAGGGAAGATGTATGCATGGTAAAAATTACTTTTAAAAATGAAGAATGAATGTTTAGCATTTTTAACATCATTTTGAATTTCAAATACTACAGGTTTTAATTCAGTTTTCAAAATACTGAACATTCGCTGAATTACTGCTTATAGATTCTGAGCACAAATCCTTTTATTTAATTTCCAAATTATGCCAAATTAAAACTGTCTCATATTTGCTCAAAACAGCATCAGAATTACAGCAGAGTGTCACTGTTTCTCAGCTGGCACTTCAGGTCAGTCTCCCTGTTCTGTAGCCTATCTGAGCCTGGAAATGGTCCGACTGCCTGCAGATACCTTGGCAGGAGCTGAGCAATATTTAGCACAAGGAGAGCTGTTCAGGTAACCACCAGACCAAAGTAATGTGGGAGCATGTGGACACATTCTGCGTCAGAAGAACTGCACATGATTAAGGGGTGATTTCAGTTTCCAGGGTTTAGAAATAGGATGGCAAATTTGCTCTAGTCCCAATCAAATATCTGGATGGAGTTGTCCTACTCCACAATATACCTTCAGGGTAATGGGATACTTCTTATTTTCTTCCCTGTTTGGAAAAAGGAGATGGAAGAATGGTCCAGCTTATGGGTTCCTTTTTTTATCTCCTGGCTGTGGGTTATTAGCTGTCTTTCATGTGAGAAAGAATAGAGGTTTCTCAGCTGAGCAAAAAAAGCATATATTCCCAGATAAGGGAACTTTGAAAAAACTGGGGAAGAACTAGTAGTTTTTCCTGGCCTAATTAAATGCCACTGTCTCTCCCTAATTTTGATTCTATAATATTTGAGTAGGATTGTGATTGCATGAAAGAATTTAATTTTGTCTCTAAATGGGACTGTAAATATTTAAACAGCTAAATACAAAACAAATTAATTTATTTGGAGTAGTTAAAAAAGATATTTCCCTGGTTCTACTTCAGGAAACTATACCATATTCTCTAAAATTTTAGTTTCTTTGATTGCCTTTTCCCCTCATGTTTTAAGAACAGGGTCATCCAAAATGCTACCAATAAATATATGTTGCCATTCTTTCAGTTTGGTTTTCCTGAATATCTGGAGAAGGTGGATCAAGGAACAAATGTGTCTCGACAGTGGCATCTAGTGGCGTAATACGAGCGATGCCCTTGAGGGAGCCGCCGTCGCCGCCGGGCAGAGCGGGACCACCACCAGCCACCTTCTTCTACTCAATGGTCGATGTCTGATCCGCACATTTTTACTTCTTTGAGAGGCCTCCCTGCAGGCGACTTGAATACTTCTTCTATCCAGAATAGATGAGAGAGTACTTCTAGCAGTTTTCACAGGAGATGAAGTAGTTCTGGGATGAAAGGTCCATGCTTTTAGTTCAGTTGCTAAGAAAGACTTGCCCTTTGTACACATGAAAATATTTCCTGTGTAATGAAACCATAAAGGGAGGTTGGTGTTTTCTGAGAAAGCAATGTTCCTTAAGGCAGTCTGACACAGCAAGACAAACTACATGTGCATAAGGATTATGAATTTGCGCCTTGTAGGGAACTGAAGAAGAATATTTCAGCAGAGCTAATAGGAACTATTATGGACGGGGCCCTTAGCAACCTGATCTGGTGGCAGGTGTCCCTGCCCATGGCAAGGGATTGAAACAATATGATGTTTCAGCTCCATTCCAACCCAAACCATCCTATGAATCTACACCTTTGTTTTAAAAATTGCAGAAAAAAAAGAGACCCTACTCACTCCTTTTATAGTTTTGCTTGCATCTTCATTTGTGATTTCACCATACACTAAACCAAAACTGAATCTTAATTTCAGGTATTGAAATATTTGACATTTCTTATTCAGCCTTTCATTCATAGGTTCCAACCCACTTCAGATAGCTGTATTTACCCTCAATTCCATTTCCCATCAGTACCTAAAGGGAGTCAACAGAGTTGGAGAGAGACTATTTACAAGACCATGTAGTGACAAGACAAGGTAGAATGGCTTCAAACTGAGAGAGGGCATGTTTAGATTTGAAAATAGGAAGAAATTATTTACTATGAGCATGGTGAGGCACTGGAACAGGTTGCCCTGAGAAGCTGTGGATGTTGCATCCCTGGCAGTGTTTAAGGCCAGGTTGGATGAGGCTCTGAGCAACATGGTCTAGTGAAAGGTGTCCCTGCCCATGGCAGGAGGTTGGAACTAAGTGATATTCAAGGTCCTTTCCAACCCTGGCCATTGTATAATTCTGTTTTGCTGGGGAGTCAGTGATCACAAGCAGCTTCATACAAGAGACAATTTAAAGCAGCAAAATTTAGTTCTTCCTTCCAGCAGTCACAGTAGAGGAGCTTATTCTGATTGTATATGGAAACAGACCATGATGGGAGCAAGGAAGGATGAATATTCTCCCCATTGCATGATGCAATATTCAGTGAACCAGTGGCACAGCTCAGACTAGGTCAAGAGGTCTGCCTTGAGTCCTGAGTGTGCACTCAACAAGCTCAGCTTGTGATGAAAACTGTGATATTATAGTTTTTGTTGCGGGATTGCTCTGCTAAAGCCTGCAAGCAGTTAACCAAACAATACTGTGGTGTCATCTGAGTGTCGGAGGAGTTTTTTGACTGTAGATGGCACTGCGTGTAAGTGCACAGATGTGTCTAGTAGTTGTGGAGATTTTATTGAGTTTTTTATTTCCCAAACACTGCCACCAAGTGAGGTTTTTAAGACCAAGAAGACCTAGAAAGGTAAGGCCAGTGAAGAACTGTCTCGAGGTGATGTAAAGAGAATGCCATGCTATCTTTGTGAACACACAACTTAATGCAGGGCTATGCCATTTTGGTAACCAGTACCTCCCACAACAGTGGTGAGTCACTGCAGACCAATGTATAGGAGTGGTGACTGCAGCTGCTCCTGGCATCCCTGGTCACGCAGCTGGAGCAAGACAACCCAGGTCTCCAGGCATGGCTTTGGCTGGGCTGTGAACTCTTGCAGAGGTCACACTGGTACACTCGGAGAGACAGGCTGCATCCTGCTGTGCCCAGTGCTGTGAGGTGCATCCCAATTCATAGCACTTTCTGTTACACATTGGATAGCAGTAGGTGGGCACCCCCTGCCACCCAGACTGAGCACAGCAGTACTGTACTGGCAGCAGCAATCCCAAAGCCAGTATATCTGACACTCAGTGCCAGAGAGGGTATCAGATACCTTGTTCAGGGATAGCAGCAACATAGCCCAAATAGCTGCATCTGGGCATGAAATGGCCAGGAAAAATCAGTGGTACTATAAACAGGATGCTTACTTAGTCTTTAAAATAACTATCTCTTTTTTTCTGATCATCAGAACAAGAAAGACAGTTCTTCTCTGTTCCCACAAGTTCAGAAGCCATAAACAGAACCTCCATTTCTCCTAACCACCATGATCTTGCCCCTCCCATATCTGTGAGACTGCCACAAGACCAGCAGTATTATTTGCTGTAGCTATGGAACCTGAGGTTTGCACTGGAAAGTCCTTATAAAGCCCAAGAAAATGTCCTTGATTCTCACATCTTTCCATCTATCCTCTCGTCTCCATAGGAGGCTGATGCTCTGAAGTATTCTGCAGCTTTGCTCCTTCTGTTCAGGAATATCAGGGTGAAAGATGTGCAGGAAAGACAGACTAAAGTAAAGAATAAATAAACTGCAGAGGAACTGAACACCACACATAGACCATTGTGATCAAGTGAAGGTCCCCCTTATTACACACCACACACGGTTTAAATAGAGCTAAGCTATGTTCCATTGGTTAAATTGAACCTCCCACCATATAACTGCAAATCCCCCATTGGTTATAACCCATGTCTCACAAGTCCAGTGTTTTGGAGAACTTATCCTAGATGTTTTCAAGAACATCTCCAGTGTACTGTGAGAAACCTGAGGAGCTCCCATGAGAGACCTCTGGGGAGTTGCTAACTCCTCCAAGCAGCTGTGACTTTGTTTATTCTTAGCTGCCCTCAGTCTCACAGGCTTGGATCATTCATGAGCCCATTTTCTGAAAGAAACCCCTCAACAACAGACCACAATCTGAATTTTCTTGCTGCACTTACACAAACTTCCCACAGGATAAAACCCCCACTTTGTTTAAAATCATGCTCTACTGCAAAGTATTTGACATCACAACAGATAACATGCACTTTACATGTACTGCAGTTTCTGTTTGTATTGAAGATTATATACCAATCACTGAAAGTAACTGTCCCTTTACCAGTTCCCACAAAACTTCTTTTACTACTTAGGGTATGCAAATATATTTTTTGTTTAATATACAAAGGGTTTTACTTTTTTTTTTTTTAATATGAGAATTCTGAACAAATTTGGTACAGTGCTTTCTCATCACACATACATCATGTCACTGGTAATACTATCCTTTTTGGGCACCTGGGCTACTAAAATAACAGAAAATCTACCTTGGGCATCAGAGATGCTCCCAAGGTCTCATTAGAGAAGTTGGAAATGTTGCGAATTAAAGAAGCGATGTCAGAGTATCTGCCATGACACAGCTACGTGGAAGTGTTCCCAGTCATGCAAGATGAGGAACCTGCTCTGGTGAAGCCAGGGTTTGTTGAGGGAAAGGTCCTGGGTGCTCAATGCACCTTGATTTCCTGCTTCACCCTCACAGGGGAACTCTGAAGCAGATTGATCAGAATTTGGGGAATCCTTGTCTGTCACCATCCTGCTTTCCACGCTGTTGGATCCTCAGACTTCTCCACACTTCCCTTGAACAGTATTGCCATGGGGAATTTGATGACCATGTCTGAATAGAAGGCTAGACTTCTATTCAGTCTAGAAGTCTGAATAGGCAAGATACCCATAGTTTTAATAAATTTGGAGATACTTTTCTGCAAGCCTTCCCTGCTGGGAGGTGTTACATTGAATCTTCCTCTATTAGTTCTGTAATACAAATTTTCCAGTGTTTTATAATCTTTTTTCCTAAGTTCATAAAATGAAAAAAACATGAGAAATTTATTTAGTATCAGCAGAAGTTAAGCCTGGAGCTGATTAATTTTTTCTTCAACAGAGTGTTACTAATGCCAATAAGAATTATTACTCAAGGCTCCAGAGAACAGTGGTAATAATTAGTCCAGCTAAGGACCATAAAAAGATATGTGAAAGAAAAAAATCTCTCACTTGACATTTAGTATAGCTGAAAAGGAAAAAAAATAATTATTTTAATTTTTGATATATAGACAGAACTTTTTGATTGCTGGTTGATAAACATAATTGGTTGGGGGGGGGGGGGGGGGGGGGGGG
>JAWWLZ010000118.1:82224386-82243363 GCA_035041345.1 Poliocrania exsul
TCTGGCCAGGTGGGGGTTGGTCTCTTCTCCCAGACACTCAGCAATAGGACAAGGGGGCACGGGCTCAAGCTCTGCCAAGGGAAATTGAAGTTGGATATCAGAAAACAATCCTTTCCAGAGGGAGTACTCAGGCCTTGGAATGGGCTGCCTAGAGAGGGGGTGGATTCTCCATCCCTGGAGGTTTTTAAACTGAGATTGGAGGTGGCACTGAGTGCCATGGTCTGGTGAATGGACTGGAGTTGGACCAAGGGTTGGACTTGATGATCTTGGAGGTCTCTTCCAACCCAATCGATTCTATGATTTTATGATTCTGTTAGCCAAAGTGTGCTCAGCAGCTGGGGGGATTTTTTGTTGGGTGTTTATTGTTGGTTTGTTGTCCCCAGCACCCCATCAGTCTTTTAGTTCTTGCTTTCTCATCACAAAGTAATGACACAATGAGATAGTAAACAGTCAGGGTCCTGTGGACCCTAAGATTGGGAAAGCAAACTCTTTTTTTTTTTTCTTCAAATGACTTTTTTGGATCCGGTTCACCCTGTAGCCTAAAAGATTTATGTCAGAGAAACGTAGGAGATGCCTTTGGAGGCTGGGGTGAGGAAGGGAGTAATGTTTTTTTAAACTGACTGAATGCCTGAGAATAAGCTCAGATGGTGTGGGGCGAGTCAGATACCCCTTGTCACGTTGTCTTGTCTCCTGTGCTTGAAGCACTAGTTTGGTATGAAGTTAAACCAGTACAGTTGCTGGGGAAGAGAGTTTTTGATTACTAATCTTTTCTGGTTTGTTCTCTTTCAGGTCTCCCTTGCAATTATGGAGTTTTAGAAGAATAAGGTAGTGTGGAGGGGGAATCCCCCTCTGCACGCTAGAGGTAGTTCACTTTTGGAATTTTTTATGGACAAGAATATTTGTTATATAAGATGGTGAAATAAGATTTCTAAAAATATATATTTATAAATATTTATTTGGATCAAGTGCCAAACATACCAGTACAAAGATTTCCAATGGCAGCTCAATAAAACTGGATCTACATCCCTGAAATTACGTCCGTGGAATTACAGTTTTTCTAAGGCACTGTGCTCTGTACTGAATTGGAGTGCCTTGATACACTTAAGGGTTGTTCCCCTTAAGGAGAGGAGCAGCTTTAGAAGTGAAGATGAGTTCTCACATGCCAGAGTGCACTTCAAAGTGTCGATCCCTACAGCATGCTTTGGATGTTATTTCTGTAGTCACCAGAGGAAGCGAAGGGCAGATCAAGGCCTTTCTCTCTTCTTACTGCTACAATGCTGCGACTATAAAGGATGCCTTTGGCAGAAATGTTATACATCTTGCTTCGTCTTGTGGCAAAAAAGGTGTGCTAGACTGGTTGGCTGAGACCAAAGGAGTAGATCTCCTGGCGAAAGACAAGGAGTCTGGATGGACAGCTTTGCACAGAAGTATATTTTATGGATACATTGATTGTGTTTTATCCTTACTGAAGGTGAGTGATTTGCAACTGTAGTTTGCCTTAGCATCTACAGTTTTTTGAGTTGTATTGATTATGTTAAAGTGTAATTTTAAATTTGATTGAAAGCTGCTTCAGGGTTGTCATAATTAATATATGTCTTAATAATGTTGTGTTTAGATCACAGAGTATGGATTTACTTGAAGGTTGTTTCTGTGTTTATAAAAAATGTCTGTGCTTGCAGAAATCAGCACTGAGTAAGAATCCCTGATTAGTTGTGGACTTCCTAAAGACTTGTTTGTGTGCATGATATCAGGGCCAGGATCTTAAAAGTGGACAGCAATTGGACTAAAGATACTCTAAAAACAGACTCTTCACTAATTGTACCAATTGGTGTAAAAGAACATAAAATAAAGAAAGATTAAATGGAGTTATAATTAGAAATAGATCTTACGTTTGAGAGATCATAACTTCAAAATATGGCATTTTTTCATCGAGTCTCCATTTCATTTGTATTTTAACCAGGGCTTTTACTCAGTCTTGCTTATTCCTTTCTTAAAATTGCTGCTTCTTTCCATCCACTTAGCAAGTTGAATATATTTTGATTAATCTTCCTTCTGTTCCTCTTGTCCCAAGTACAGCAAAGGGAAGAGGTACACTTGTTTGAGATGTCCAGGGTCCCTTTAACCATGTGAGAAAATGAAATATTTGTAGTTCAAGTTGCTTAAAAACGAACCTTTCAAAGCAGAGAATTTTCCATTTTGAGTTCAGCCTTTTTGAGTGACTAACCATTCGCAGACATAGAACTCTCTGCTTTCAACAAAACTCAAAGCAAAAAGATTGTGGATCAAGTATTATTTAATTCTTGAAGATCTGATAACTGTTAAATATGTATTTCATGTGCTGTACTCTTACATGATGAGATTTTCATTGAAGTTTAGAAAAGTAGATGTTTCTATAAGAATTGTACATGATTCTGTTCTCTAGAAAACTGAAAACTTTGTGCTCCATATATGAAAAAGTATTCAGTCCTCCAGTGCATGTGTGTATATCTGTATCTTTGATATTTGCTAGCAGGAGGCCTGTACAGGTTTTCCCAGATGTGTTTTACTTTTGTGTCAGTTGCATAAATGAATGAGATTTTTCTGATAGCCACGTCTGCTGATACTCTTCTAAGAAGCAGAATGAAACAGCTCATGGAGAGTGCTCTGTCTCCAAGTTCTTTAAACTGAAGTCTGTCTGCTGTACTGTGTTATTAAAAGGATATGTTCTTAAGGTATTATAGCAACAACAGGAATGGATTATAGAATAGAATTACAAAATAGCCGAGTTAGAAATGTATCTCTAAAGGCTGTCTGGTCCAACCTCCACACTTGGGCAAGGTCGGCTAGACCAGGTTGCCCAGGACTGTACCCAGCTGGATTTTGAACGGACCATCAAATGTCTCTGTTCCAATGTTTTAATACCAGTGCTGTAAAAATGAGGGTTAGATTTAAACAGAATTTTATATTTTAGTCTGTGCCTGTTGCCATTTTTTCTGTCACTGAGTATTGCTACAATCCCCACTTCTCACCTCCAATCAGCTATTTATTATGCATATTGATAAAGCATGCTGTCCCTTTCCCTCACCCCAAAACTTCTCTAGGCGAAGCATCCCAGCCTGCTCAGCTTCCCTTTGTCAGATGCCTCAGTCATTATTTTCATGGTCTCTTGCTGCATTTGCTCCTGTATTTCCATGTCTGTCTGGGATCCAGACCTGAAGCCAGCGCTCCAGCTGTGGTTTGCCAGTGCTGAGTAATGCTTGCTGGCAACACTCCCACATGCAGCCTGGATGCTTTCACCATCCTTAGCTGTGAGGACACATTGCTGGCTTGTGGTCAACTGGATGTCTACAAGAAGCCCCAAGTCCTTTTCTATTAAGGTGCTTTCCAGCTATTTGGCCTCCCTCTGTATCGGTACACTGGATTGTTCCTCTCCAGGGCCAGAATTTGCATTTCCATTTGTTGGAAATGTTTATGAGGTTCATCTCAGCCCATTACTTCAACCTGTCAACACAACCCTCTGACTTACCAGCCTCTCCTCCTGGTCTTGTATCATCACCTTTGCTGAGGGAGCATCCCGGCCCATCATCCGGGTTAGTAGTGAAGATACTGAACAGTACTGGCTGCAACACCAGTGTAGTTTAGTCACAGAATATTCTGAGTTCGAAGGGACCTGCAAGGATCATTGAATCCAGCTTTTAAGTGAGTGGCCTGTATGGGGATTGAACCTGTGACTGTGTCATTTTTAGCACCAACCAGCTTCTTACACTGGCCCCAAAATCAGCCCCTGGGATGCCAGACTAGTGTGGATGACAGACTTCTGCTGTGGGCTGGAGGCAGTCATGCCTTATTCTCACACTATACCTAAGTACAAGATTTGCCACTCAGCGACTGCGGTTGGTTTTCACAAATTCTGACCATGTGAATATCACTACAGACTCTGCTTGTGAATAACTTAAATGACTTCCAAAGTGAAGAATATCCAGCTACCTGTTAAGTCAAAAGAATAGATGAGTCCTTCTGTCATACAGTGAGTTAATAAGAGCACTGTAGCTAATAGGGTTGTTTTTATGATTTTGAGAATGTATGTTGTTCTTCTGGCTAGTGTTTTTCCAAATAAAATTGTGAGTTAAAATCCCTACTGCAGATGTGGCTAGCTGTCCTTCTATCATACTGGAAGGAATTGTGAACTGTGCTCCCTCCACTTTTTTGTATCTCATGTGTTTATCTTTGCAGTGTGAGGTTCTGTAAGATTTTCCTTTTTATTAGCCACGAGCTGTGTTACCTGGGTACAGCTATATATTAACCATTAGGTTCTACTGGGAACATTCACAGTTCTTCCCTTTAGGGAAGTGGTTGATGACACTTGACTTTCTTAAAACCAATGCTGATGTAGCAGCAGTCTTTTGTATTGAGAAAATGGTTTTTACAGAGATTGTTTGTGTCTCTCTGTGTTCTAAAGGAATGACCTGTTCATGCTTTGTGTGTCTGGACCTTTTCTGCTGCTCTCCTGTCTGGTTATTTGTGTCCTCTTGCCTCTTCTCAGCAACTGTGAAACACTGTTCCTTGCTCATTTTCAAAGTCATAGTATTTTTTTTTATTTTGTTACTTCTCTAGCTTGTCAAAACTAATTCTATAAACATGACAGTTTAAGAGAATATGTTCTTTGAAGCTGGTAAATGCATTTTTGGTGACTACTTGCCATTCCTAGGTGTCAGTGCTTTATCTTCAAGTCTGTTTACTTTGTGTTTCACCAATTACATTCTATAACACAGTCAGTATTCAGACAATAAAATGCCAGTTAATAGATCAAAAAGATGTATATGTGGCTGAACAAAATTGCACCGTTAATTTTTAAAGTTTTGCTTACAGTGTATTTGAATCTGAAGATTGTCTTTTAAAAGTATTAAACTGCAATTAAAGATTTGTATAGCTACTTAAATGTTTACCTGGTTTACTTCAAGCTGTGCAGTTAAAATGAACTTCAGTTCTCTTCCCCTCCTCTCCTTCTCTTTCAGCATGGCGTTAGTCTGTATGTTCAAGATAAAGAAGGCTTATCAGCCCTGGATCTTGTGATGAAAGATAGGCCTATCCATGTGGTGTTCAGGAAAACCGGTAGGAAATAAAATAGCTTAATTTGTATTTTTTAAGAAGATATGTTTCAACAATGCATTAATGTATGTACTAGTGGTTTTAATTAAGACTTTGTAAATTATAAGATACCTGAAGGTATGGGGTCACTAATACCAGAAGAAAGCAAGTACGGAATCTTGGTGGTAGGCACGGGATGCACATGTGTAGCAAAAATGTAGGCATAATGACAGGCTCAAAGGTTAAAAAAAACACAAAAGGCAAGTGATGTAGTAGGTTACCCAAAGTGGTTGTGGAGATTTCATCCTTGGAGATACTCAAACCATGAGAGAAAATGGTCCTGGGCAATTTGCTCCAGCTGATCCAGCTTCAGCACAGGTGTTGGACTGGATGGCTTCCAGAGGTGCTTTTCAACCCCAATTGCTCTGTTTTTTTTTCTTTTATCTCAAAATTATCAGAGAGACTTCAATGTCTTTGAATTTGATACAGTAGTTTATGTCACAGAATCATAGAATATGCTGAGTTGAAAGGGACCCACAAGGATCACTGAATCCAACTCTTATCCCTACACAGGACCATCCCCAAGAGTCACACCATTGTGCTCAAGAGTGTCATCCTTGAACCAGAGTTCAGTGGTCAGGCTTGGTGCCATGACCACTGCCCTGGAGAGCCTGTTCCAGTGCCCAATCACCCTTTGGATGAGGAACCTTTTTCTAATATCCAACCTATACCTCCCCTGACACAACTTCAGGCCATTCCCTCAGGTCCTGTCACTGGTCACCACAGAGAAGAGATCAGTGCCTGCCCCTCCTCTTCCCTTCACAAAGAAGTAGTAACTGCACTGAGGTCTCTCTTCAGTCTCCTCTTCTCCAGGCTGACCAGACCAAGTGTCCTCAGCTGCTCCTCATATGTCTTCCACTCCAGGCCCTACACCATCTTCATTGCCCTCCTTTGCACACTCTCTAATGGCTTAATATCTTTCTTACACTATGGTGCCCAAAACTGCCCACAATATCCAATGTGAGGCTGCCCCAGTGCAGAGCAGGGCAGGACAATCCCCTCCCTCAACCAGCTGGTGATGCTGTGCCTGATGTCCCCCAAGACATTGTTGGCCCTCCTGGCTGCCAGGGCACTGCTGACTCATATTCAACTTGCCATTGCCCAGGACCCCCAGGTCCCTTTCCATGGCACTGCTTTCCAGCATGTCATTCTCCAGTCTGTACAAACATCCAGGGTTGTCCCAATCCAGGTGCAGAATCCAGCACTTTCCCTTGTTGAATTTCATATGGTTGGTCATTGCCTCGTCCTCTAATTTGTGAAGGTCTCTCTGAAGGGCCTCCCTGCCTCTGAGGGAGTCAACAGCTTGTTCCAGTTTTGTGTCATCTGCAGACTTCTATGTGTCTTTTGTGAAAAGAGGGGGAATATGTTCTTGATAGTTCAAAATATTTTTTTTAGATAAAGTGGCTCGAGATTAGCCAGTTTCAGTCACTGAAAGTTTTTATTTTTATTTTTTTTATTTTTTAAAAAAAATTATTTATTTTTATTTTTCATTTTTATTTTATTTTTCTATTTTTTATTTTTAAACTGTTTTATACTTCTATACCTCCCTTTTCTTAGTCTGAAATTTTGTTGTACAGTGATATTTGTGTTTTCAACTTGTTTTCACACAGTAATTTTAGTTAGACAAATGCTGAGTTGTGATTATTTTTAATTTTATCTTGTAAAATGTGTTAAAATCCTTTAATCGTTATAATAGAATCATAGAATGGTTTGTGTTGGAAAGGGCCTTAAAGATCATCCAGTTCCAACCCCGCTGCCATGTTTAGGGAACACCTTTCACTACACCAGGTTGTTCAAAGTGCCATCCAACCTGGCCTTGAACACATCCAAGGGTGAGGCATTCACAGCCTCTCTGGGCAATCTGTTCCACCTCACCACCTTCACAGTAAATACTGTCTTCCTGTTGTCTAATCTAAACATACCCTCTTGCAGTCTGAAGCCATTCCCATTTGTCCTATCACTACATGCTCTTGTAAAAAGTCTCTCTCCAGCCTTTTTGATAGGCCCCCCTCAGGTAATGGGAAGGTTGCCGTAAGGCAACTCATCACAAAATGGTGTTCAGATATCATTGAGAGGTTATTTTAAAAAACAAATGTCATTTTTGGCCACCTCTTTGGTTTGAAAGTGTTTATGGTTTTCATACATGACAGTGTAACGTTTTTTTGTAAAATTGTTTTACTAAATTGAAGCCATTGAAGCAAAGCATGTATAACTTCAGGTGGTTGGTAGTTGTGTTCTGAAAACAATGTGTAAATCTGCTGCAGAGTGTTTGCATTTTCTGCCAATATAACTAATGTTGATCATCTCTACAATATTTTTAAAATATTTTGTGGTAGCACCTTATTTCTCATAATATTATATGTTTTTAAAGTTCAGTTTTAAGTAAAAAACAGCTTTTCTCTTCAAATTTTAGATAGAATCAACAGGAGTTGTATTTTTGGACTCGATATGCACAACACTGGTAAATTTACAAGCTGCAGAGATAATGTTTTTCATTACAGATCCCACGGAAGTCTACACCTGGGGAAACAATATAAATTTTACTTTGGGTCATGGTGGTCAACAGGGTAAACATCATCCTGAATTGGTGGATCTTTTTCCTCGGAATGGCGTGTATATCAAACAGGTATTCCTAATGTACTATATAGGAACCTTTCCTGGTGAACTTGGATGGGTGTGTGAGGGGGAAGAACAACTAAGAAGTTATCAAGTATTGAAAACTAATAACTTCTTGGGACTTCAGTTTGAGAGTGCTTGGGAGTTTAAAGTACATTTTGAGCAAACACTCAGGGCAAACAATCTGAGCTGCAGTATTAATGTGTTTTCTTCGGCTCTTTTGGACGGTGTTGTGGCCCTTAAAACTTAGTGTTTGTGTATGGAAGGCCTGGAAGTCCATGCTTGGTCTTATTTTAAGAAACTGAAACTGTTGATTTCTTCAACTAGGTTAAGGCAGTACATAATATATTTAAAGGAAATATTTTGTGTGCCTTGTAACTTGATTTGGCTATGCTTTAATATTAGTATCTGACTCATATTCTCATGGACATATCTTTATTAAAGAAGTTCTTCACAAAGTTCACACTTTGTATATAGGTGTATAATTATCCAGGAAAATGAATTTGCCCTATACTGCCTCCTCCCCACCCCTTTTGTGCCTTTTTTTTTTCAGGTGGTACTCTGCAAATTCCACTCTGTATTCCTTTCCCACAAAGGTCAAGTTTATACATGTGGACATGGACAAGGAGGGCGCTTGGGTCATGGTGATGAACAAACATGCCTGGTATGCTGTATTAGGTTAATGTATTCTAGTAGGATGTTTCTTTAATTTCAGAGTGTTCAAAAAGTGAATTGGAGTTTCTGTCACTGTACTTTCAAAATGAATTTGCTGTTGATTTCAAACCAGTCCCCTTGCTCCCCACCAAACAACAAAATCTTCTCCAGTGCTAGTTGTGAGGTGGGAGAGAATAGAGGAATGTTCATTAAATATAGTTTAATTTAAGGTAGCTAGATACAGTGGGCAAACTTTTGTGTTACAGCAGTGTTGTTTTGAAGGTTAGCTGATGCCAGATAAGTGGAAGCAAATGTTTCTTGACTGGGCTGGCTTCTTAAGTAGGTTTGTGGTGCCTTCTGATGAGTGCCAAGGCTGGCACAAGCGAAACAGCAGTGCTGTGCTGTGGAGCTGTACTGGCAGGAGGAGGGATGGTAAGGTTATTTATTACTAGATTTGCACAGGTATGAAGTGAAAACTCTCCGATCACTTTCATTTGAGTAGCACATTGATGCAATACAAAAACTAAGATTAGGGAAGACTAAGATATGATGAAAATACAATCCTTAGACTTAAGCATCTTATCCTGTGCACGTTACCTGGTAGTGTCCATCTAACTTGCAGCACAGTAATTTTAAAATATTTGTAATACCAAGTATCTGTTAGAACTTGATGTTCTGTAGCTGAATGGTATAGTGAAGACTGGAGCTCTTGCAAGAAGAGAACTTTTTAAAGAAAGCAATTCTCTGAAATTAGAATTTTTTTCAAATTGCTGTTTCAAAATTGGGATGTTACATAGTTGAATAAAGGAGAACTCGTGTTAGAGTGCATGAAGAGTCAAAGATACAGAACTGCTTCCTTATTCTGTGGGATTTTCTTAGGATTATCTTGTGTTGGAAGAGGAAATCTTTAAGGTTCATGGTAATTTAAAAAGAAAAACAAAAGAGTTGATAGCTTATATTTGTTCAGATGTTCTGAAGGTACAGTTTCCAATTTAGTTTTGAAACAGGTACTTTAAAATCATCTCAATTGATAGTTGAGGATGCATTTAAAATGAAAGTAGCTCATCTTACTGCATTGGATGTAGTAATTATGTTAATGAGTGTATTGTGTGTTCAAGTGCATTTTCATCTCTATTTCAGTATTGAGTTGTGACTTTCGGTTGGTGTAACTTTAGTGTTATAGATGGCCACCAGTTAATATCAAACCAGTGTATTTTTATATCAATATTTGTTTTCTTATTCAGGTTCCAAGACTTGTGGAAGGCTTAGCTGGTCATCAGTGCTCCCAGATAGCTGCAGCTAAGGATCATACTGTTGTTTTAACAGAAGATGGATATGTTTACACATTTGGTTTGAATACTTTCCATCAATTGGGTATTCTTCCTCCTCCTTCTAACTGCAGTGTTCCTAGACAGGTAAAAATAACATCAGTCAAAGCTTAATTGTTTGTTCTTTGTTATTTTTGTTTGGTTTTTTTTTTTTTTTTAACAGAAAGTAAAACGTGAAGATCATGGAAATAACTTTTAAAGTTTTTCAGGACAACAAAGCTTAGTGTGAATCAGATAAATCTTGATTCTGTGTTATGATACATCTCAGATCTTAAATGCTTAACTGTGTCCTGATAAATGTCTTAGTGTGTAACCTGAACACTACTAAAGTTTGTAGTGTGAAGTATGATGCAAAGTACAATTGCCAAAACCCTTTTTTTATCCAAATTGTTCTGTAGCTGAAGTGGTGTAAAATTAATAGGTATGTATTGAGATTTGTGCTCTTCACTCCTTTTGAATCACTGGATGATGGCTCTCAGAGTTTGATGTTATGTCCTTTGCTGGAAGCATTGTTGATTCTGGAGTCAGTGCTTTGGAAAGAATAGTGACAGGGAAGAGAGGGTATGGGCATCAGCAACTTAACTGTATTTCTATGCTTAATCTCTAAATTTTATTTTTTATTTTAAGTAAAGAAGTGTTACATTACCTTTTGTTGAAAGGAAATTTCATCTGAAGTAGAGCAACACTGCACTACCAGTGTTATAAAAGTAGAAAAGAAAGACTGGCCAAAATGCAACAGGATAGTGTTCTGGGGCACCACAGGATGCTCTTCAATAGCATAATGACAGCTCTGTATCCACAGTATTTGCTTTGATTTCATCATCTTAATCTGGAAAATCAGGTTAAATTTGAAGTGTGGAGCTAGTACTGTAGTGTCCTGAAGTGCATTTAGGGCATTAGAAGTTAAAACTTTTAGCTGATGTTTTCCAGCTCCTGAGTCTTCTTTGGCTGTCTTACACATGTTCTGTGCAGTGTTGTTCAAAATCTTACATATGAAGACTGCCTAAGGAGACTTGATTCCAGTTCTGATTAGATAATGCAAAAAGTTTATTTCTTTTTATCACTAGCACAATAGTGCCCCACCTGACAAACTTCTGAAATAATCCTGATTTATTATTCTGTATGTGGATTGATATCAGTGCTTGATTCTTAATGACTTTAGGAGATAAATGTTGTCAGAAGTTTGTACATGTGAAATTCACCTGTTGCTACTTAATATTAAGATGTACTTTGGATTTGTGCTTAGGTTCAGGCAAAAAACCTGAAAGGTAGAATGGTGATTGGAGTGGCTGCAGGCAGATTCCATACAGTGCTATGGACTAAGGAAGCAGTGTATACCATGGGGCTGAATGGCGGCCAACTAGGTAAGGTAGAAGCATTCTGGAAGTAAAACCTAAAACTCAGCAATTTAAAGATGTTTTTGCTTAACCTGTCATCTGCTTCTAAGAACAGAAGCGTGTTGAAGCTTTATCTCTTTTTTTTTTTTTTAACCAATCTGACATCATCCCTTCACAGTTCTTTTGAAGAATATTTTGCATTACTGCCAGTAACTGTCATATTTTGAGGTAATAGGAGCTAGTCAGACATAGAACTTTTGTTTGAATTCTTTATAATTCTTCTGCCTTCCATGTATGTTGTATGGTTCTGCTGCTCAATACTTCGAGGAAACAGAATGTTGCTGTTTGTGTTGGAAATTAGCCCAAGGCATGCTTGTCTCCTTCTAGCAGTCTGCCTGTACTGCACTTAATACATTATAAACTAGCCTTCAGCTCTCCTGCCTGTGTCCTTCTTTCATCGTGCACTGTAAACATGATACTGGCAACTTTTTCCATACTAACTTTTTAAAGTTTAAATACTTGTCTATATCTAGATTTTTTTCAACAATGCCATTACCAGAATCTTTTCCTAAATCTGTATTATTCTGAAGTCAAGCAAGAAAGAACCTATTAAAATGTATTACCAACTAGTGAACTTCTTTATTTGTTGTATGGATGGGATATTTTAATTGCTTTTGTCTTTTAAAATAAACAGGTATTGAAGTACTGGTTGAGATTTGCATTTTTGCAATTCTGTGTCTGTGTGTGAACAAAACTGTTTAGCTAACTCTAGTTCTTAATATGCATCAGCCCTGACCTCAGGTTCCAACACTTTTTGTGTTTCTGTTTAAGGTTTCAGAGGTACGTGAAAAAAACTTGTGTTTGTCAGAGAAATATTTTACAATTAATATCTCTGTTTGTTTTTATTTTTTCATATGAACTTTTCATATAAATTTTTTGTTGTTGCTTATGTTGTTGAGATGATTCTGGTTAGCACTTGTCCTAGTGCAGTACCATAGAGAGACAGTAAATGAATTGCAAGCAGTATAGTTGTGTCAGCTGGGCACCAGGATAGACGTGTGGTAGTAAACCTTGCCTAAGATTGAGCACATCCCTACACTGTCATATGGCAGGGTTGCTTCCACTGTAGAGGTAGCTCTGATGCTTATTCCTGGATATCCGTACCCTGCTCCGTTCTGTGGTGCAGACATAAGTGCTCTGCAGTTATGCCCTGCACACAAAGCAGGGTTATGTTATATATGAGATTCTTGATGTTAGGTTTCTTGTCCCAGCAGAGTAGCAATGACCTGGTTTTATTTTATTTTTTTTAACATTTTCAAGATCTTACAGCTCCAACCTTGTCTATTTCATATAACTACTGCTTTCGTGTTATGTGCACTTAAGTAATTTTTCTGGCAAGCTTTTTTGGTGTCTTCTAATGGCTGAAATAATCTGTAGTTTATGCCAGTGTTAGAGTGTTTTACTGTCTTGAACTGTAATATGATAAAATAAATATTTTTTTTTTGGAATCAAAGCAATACGACCACATTAAATTGCTTCCCTGTGGAATATACCTTACTTTATTTCTATGTATCAAGTCTTGAATGTTTTCTGGTGTTTCTAGTGAACCAACAAATATGTGTGGTGGGTTTCTTATCTGTCTAATTATTTTGAAGACAAATTATGCAACTACCTAAAAAATCTTTTAGAGTTTAAAGGTTCTTCAAAGTAGTGTAGCATAGCATCCTTTAAATGCACAATGTGTAGAATAGCAAACAATGTTTTTGGGGTGTGTTGTATTTTCTAGGTTATCTGCTGGATCCTAATGGAGAAAAATGTGTAACTGCACCTCGCCAAGTTTCTGCTCTACACCACAAAGACATCTCTATGTCCTTGGTCTCTGCAAGTGATGGCGCTACAGTATGTGTTACTGAGAGAGGAGATATTTATTTACTTGCAGACTATCAGTGCAAAAAGATAGCTTCAAAGTATGTGTTACTTTTCTAATTTATCATGAAGAACAATAGGTGAAGGTTTCACTGTAGTTGTATACTTGAAGGTCTTTAAAGATTTTTCTGTGTAAAGTGCAGTTAATATAGTGGTCCCCTGTGTTTTGTTCATCTGCAGTTCTTTCATATGAACTAAGGCTGTTAGTTTTGTTAGTTTCTTTATTTGTTTTTGTTATTACATGAGGCTAAACTGTCACTTGTTTACCAAAGATATTTAAAAAAACAAACTAAGAGGAAATACTTTGTGCTGTAAGTTTAAAAACATTGACGTTTTTGCTTCCTCTATTAGCCTGAATTTGCAAAATTGCATCTTGGTAGAGGCATTGAAGATATGCTATTCTATTTATTTACATTGTTATGATTTTGAATCAGTAATTTGAGGTCTGAATTTCATAATTAATGTGTGAATAGAGTATGTTATAAAGATTTAGGTTTCAAGAGGGCCCATGTTGGCATCATCTGGTCCATATCCTAAAAAACCTGGATGTAAAATCTGTTGAAGAAGCTGGATCCTTGACTCATAAATTTAGGAAATTATTTGATCCCATTCTCCCTTACTTAGTTTGCAATAACGGATTAGAACAGATTAGATTTTTTTTTTAGATTAGATTTTCCCAGCTAACTCCCAGGCTGGTTTTTCAGCTTCACTTCAAATTCTGACTATTTATTGACACATTACAGCTTAATGATTATTTTATGCTTCATTTCCACATGGCTGTAACTGAAGGTACTGGCACTTGTAGAAAATTAATACCATGTGCTGTGCTCTTGTACTAAGAAACTTCTTAAGAAGAGATAAGGAATATGGTTTTGATCAGCTAAAAACCAAAACCTACCAATCCCCTGAGAAATGACCTGCTGGGATAGGATGAGTCTTAATACAAACAGCTAAGTGAATTTTTGTAATGAGGAAATCAAAGCTACATCACCTACTGGTTTTCAGTTGTGGAATTTTGTAAAGAACCTATAGATACAATGTGACTTATCTAAAAATGAAACAAAAATTATAGTCTGCTAATGGTAGTAGAGGTAGTAGAATACTATTATAGTAGTAATAGAATAGTGTTAGCAATTATGTTAATAGTACCAGTGGGATGAAACTAAACATAAGTAATTTTTCAGTGTCACTGCCTCTCAGCTATATTTTTTTACTTTTCTCTAAGGGAAAAAAGGTAAATGTCATAGATGTAACATAAGTACACAGTAGAGAAATGCTAATTTAACCTTTTGTATTCTTTTAGACAGCTGAACCTTAAAAAAGTTCTTGTCAGTGGGGGATATTTGGAATACAAGGTAGATACGCAACATCTTAAAGAAAATGGGGGTCAGAAGATTTGCATTTTGGCACTGGATGAAGCTGGAAGAGTAAGTCGTGTCCCTGGAAATCATATAGCATACTGATTAATCAAATTTTCAATGTAAGACAGGGCAAAATCATTAATAGAAAAATATCCAATTAATTTCTTCAGAGTTGTTGTGGCTTTTTTTTTTTTGTTTGCATGTGTTAAGAGCCAAAGGAAGACTGCCAAAGTAATGTAGGGTAGTTTATTTTGAAATCTGTGGACATCCAATTGCTTTTCAGTGAGGGCATAAACTCCTTTGTTTTTACATATGTAAGTGATTATATAGTGTGTACATTCTAGTTTTTTATTGTTTTGGTTTGTTCTTCCCACCTCTCACTTCACCTACTCCAGGCATCTTTACACCTTTCAGAACTAGTCTAAGAATTAGTCTCTGCACTTGAAGTTTTAGAGCCTTTGCTGAAACACAGCTGTTCTGTAGATGAAGTGTCCCTTTTATTGTTGAAATGTTGCACTAAGCCTAGTGAATAGTATTTATAGTTAAGTGTAGATGCTGTGTTTTCTTAGAACTGGAATACTGTGGTGGATTTATTGTTTTCTTCCCATAGTAAAGCACTAGTTTACAAGACCTTTCAGAATTTCAGCCTTACAGAGATCTGCTCATTGGGAGAGTTAAACCTTCAGTGCCACCTAGTGGTGTTTACAAAAAAGTTTTCTTACAGAACTGCCTTCTTAAAAATGTTGAAAACTGATCTTGTATATCAAAATAGGGAACAGTTGTGGGTATTTTCTTTTCTTTCCTTGCCTTTGACTGAATTATGTTTTGAGATGACGTTATCTGTTTATTAGGTTGGGTCAGTATTTGTGCCTGTGAGGTTTAGCCTATAGCATCTGTAATATTGGTAGTGCTCCTTCAACATCTTCAGGACCCTGTTTTAGCAGTAAGAAACTGCTTTATCTTCCTGCATCAGTGTAGCTGAGTCAATGTACATTTCATACTGAGAAGTGCTGGAATCTTTAGTGGTTTTAGGCATTATAAATCACTGAGTAAGGAGAGGGATGAGATCTTAATACTTCTGTTTCTTAAATCAGTGCTTCCTAGTCTGGCTTCTTTCAGTGCTGTTTAATGTAGAAAAGAGAAGGCTCAAGGGGAATCTTATCAATGTGTATCTGAAGGGAAGATGTAAAGAAGATAGAGACAGGCTCTTTTCAGTGGTGCCCAGTGACAGAACCAGAGGCAGTGGGCATCAAGTGAAATTAAGAAGGCTCTTTATGAATATCAGGAAGCACTTTTCTCACTATGAGGGTAGTCCAGCACTATCACAGGTTGCCCATGGAGGTTGTGAAATCACCATGCTTGGAAATACTCAAAAGTTGTCCAGACGTATTCCTGGACAGCTGGTGCTGGGTAGTCCTGTTGGAAGTAGATAACCTCAAGAGCCCTTTCAACCTCAGGCATTCTGTGATTCTCTAGGGCTTGAGGGAGGGAAAGGAAATAGGTTACTCAAGTTCTTTTGTCCCCTCCTTATGTAGATGTTAACAGACCTGTGCAGGCCCTTCAATGGGAGAAGATGAAAGTCAGACTTTAGTGCTGCTAATGCCACATCTGGACTTTACCTTGCTTGCAACTATTTATGTTCACTTTCCTGACATGTTACCTTGCTGGGGACTTGCTGTGCATGCAGTGCTTCACATTCCTGTTGAATATTTTGAAGTTTATGTTTGATCATGATCTCCATTTCAAAACCTTAACTGGTACAGAGAAATAGAAGATTTTTGTAAAACAATTAACAGGAAATGGTTTAAATTTTCAATGTGCTACCTTTGAATTTTGTCTGATTTATAAGCAAAGCAGTTGGACAAATCTGTAAATTAAGAACTAGATAAAACGTCTTTCTTGACTTGATGATGCCTTTTACTGTCCTTATTGACATGTCAGTAAAACCTGTACTGTAGATTACTGCCTTGAAGATATTTTAATATTCAGAGAAGCTTTTCAAATGCCCTTCATGGGTAAATGGATCATAATAGATTTTTCCCTGTTTTACTTGTGGGTTCTCTGATGCTTGTAACACTATTCTAAAATTTTGAAGAATGTCTTTCTTCTTTTATATGCAACTTGAAATGGTCTATTCTCATGTTTAAAAAAGTAGTGTGTAATATGTAACTGCTTTTATAGGATATGAAGATTTCCCCTTTCTCTAAAAATTCATATTGTAGGTGTTTTGCTGGAAGTCATCTAGCAACTCTATGAAGCAGTGTCGTTGGGTGTATGGCCGGCAAGTCTTCATGTCTGACGTTGCTTTAAATGGGAACGAAATAATGTTTGTAACACAGGATGGTGAAGCCTTTACAGGGAAGTGGCTTGAAGAAGTGAAAAAAGTCTCAGAAAAGAAAGGTTAGCTGTGATTTCCTAATGGTTTTTAAGTGCTTTAAATCAATATAAAAATGTAATTGAATTATTACAATCTCTAACAGAATTACGTGGTGAGGTTGTTCCTTCCTCTGTGACTGGTGGTTGTTAGCATTGACTGCTACTGTATTCCTTCCTCAGTAATACGAAGATTTACTTCTTTTGCAGCCTTGAGTTAACCTTTAAGTAGAGATTTTCAGGAAGAAAAGTACTTCTTAAAAGTAATAGTAGCACAAGGGTCTGGTGTCAGGATCTTGTCACATATTTTAGATGATGAGTCCTAAGAGAATCGGCATCAAGCTAAAGAAGTAGCTTGTTCTTGCTTGCACTGCTAAGTCTGTGAAACATTATTGTTGTTTCCCAGACCCTTATCTGGGCAGAATATAGGGTCCAGAGCAATTTCCACCTTATTAACTTGGCTCATATTGCCGAGAGAAGGTCCTGTTGCTTTGTTTTGATGTGAAGAAGATACCTGTCTACTACAGGACAAGATTTTAATTTAAACTGTCAGCTCTTTTTCTGGGATGTATTTGAACTTTATTACTGTATGTTGCAATTGTGTTTTCTTTGATACTAAGATTCTGTCTTTAGGTTTCAGTCCATTTTTTGCATTCTTTTGCAACAAAGATCTTTCCTCTGTTTCTTAATTCAGAGTTGCCTACTCAATTGCTACTGTATTTTGTTGTACACAGCACGCAATACAGAAGCACCTTGGTGCTGATATGTGTCTATAGGCACTCTTTTTTATGTTTATGACTATTATTTTTCTAGTTTTTAATATCTTCAGGGAAACTTCAGAATCCACACCTGTAGACAAGGTGAATGCTTAGTTGATCCCACACAATCACACGTAAACAGAATCCTCAAGGTTGGAAGAGACTCTCAAGATCATCTAGTGGAACTGTCAACATTTCACCACCATAATCACCTCTAAACCATATTGCCCTGTGCCTCTTGAACATTTCCAGAGAGGATGACTCCACCAACAACCTGGCCAACTTTTTCCAATGCCTAACCACACTTTCAGTGATTTTTTTTTTCTAATATCTAATCTGAACCTCCCCTGGTGCAATTTAAGGCCATTTCCTCTTGTCCAGATAAACATCTGTGATGTTTGTCAGTGATTTTTAATGAATATGAGCTTCTGGGTTTTTGCAAGGTTTTAATGAATGTTGTGAATGGTGTGCTTATGTTCAGTTACCAGGTAATGGAAAAATCTAGAGATGCATTCCAAGATTATTCATGTTATTTCAATATTGTTTTGTTTGTTTGGGTATAATTTAAAAATTCAAAGGTAGTTGTGTTATTTCTGTTGTGATGGATTTGACAAGAAAAGAGAACACTCTTGCGCTGCTGTATGCTGATGCACAGCTTGTTTCTTTATACAAGAGGTTGCATTGAATGTTAGGTGGAATGTTTTCCATTACATGAATAAGTGGCAAAAGTCTCCCGTAGGAAGGTCTGGATAAAAGCTCTCCTCATATATGTACTGCAGATAAGTAAGCTGAAATCTTCAGCATGATTTAACCTTATTCAATGACCCTGTCAATGGACATACAGAAGTCAGTCTTACCTTTTTGTTATATTAGTTGCATTTTAATTAGCAGGATCTTTCTGTGATTTGTATTCACTTTCTTTTTTTTTCTTTTTTTGCAGAACTTGTATCAAGCCTTCAGAATTCTTCATGTGATGTGTCTTGTGAACATGATGCAAACAGTGTGTATGAAAGAATTCGACTTCAGAAGCTCACTTTTGTCCACCGAGCTGTTAGTATTGCCACTGACCCTAGTGGCTGCAATTTTGCTGTGTTACAGTCAGATCCTAAAACCAGGTATATTTAAAATACCAACAGTGGTAATGTTTCACTTTTTTGTGTGTGGTTGCAATTGAATCATTCTTTTTCAAACCTTTTTTTTGGCTGTTACAGAAGTCATAGTAAATATGGTTATCCATACTGCTGGAGAATGATAGCACTTATTAGTAGCTATGTTGAAGTTACCCAAAAGCCTCAGCTTAAATATTTGCATAATTAGTATAGACAGGTTTTTTTATGTAAGGGGGGTGGTCCCATGGTGTAAAGGAGAGCACTCTGGACTCTGAATCCCAAGGGCCTGAGTTCCAGTCTCAGTGGGGACGGTCCCCTGGCAGTTCAAGCCTCCCTGCCATCCCATCCCGTCACATCTCGGATGCTCAGCAGGGTCAGCCCCGGTCAG
>JAWWLZ010000118.1:82243463-82256254 GCA_035041345.1 Poliocrania exsul
TGCCTCACCTAAAAATCCACTGTGCAGGCTGGAAGGGCACAGCCATGTGGGGAGAGCCCTGCCCAAATCTGCATTCGCGAAGTCTGGCCATATAAGGTGTTTAAGGCAAGCATTTGCCATCTATTTCCTAACACACTCCGAGCTCTAAATACTGTAGAAATTCACCCCTTCAGTAATCACCAGTAATCTAACCTTAAATAAAAGTGAAAAGTGAATTTTTATTTGTTTGGAAAAAAATGTATAAAAGTAAATAAGAAGAGTACTGAACCGTATCTCTTATGCTCGCATGATCATTTCCAATATATCTAATAAATATCAAAATGTTAGGCTTTTTTCCTTATGGCTTTCATTTGTAATATGAAATACAGCAAACACTTCTGTATTTTCTTGTTGGAAAAATGAGATGAAGATAAAGTAGTTCTGATAATATGTGTTTATTGGGTACACTATAAAGACAAAACACCATATTTGATATTCTGAAGCTAGACAGGTCTTACATGTGTGATTTAATTGCCTAAATACCATATTATTAAGTTATTTTTATAAAGAGTAGGGCAAGAAATGTTGAAGAGTACAGCAATGTAAGAAAAAACCCCAAACAAACCAAATGGAAACAACCTCATCCTCTTCATTAAACATACTATGTGAAATTCTTCTAAGATTTTAGATTTTGGTGTTTTAATAGATTTCATTTTGTTCTAGTCTCTATGAAATTCCAAGTGTGTCACTATCAAGTTTTGGAATGGATTTTGGCAAACTGTTAGATGAAACAGATGAAATGGACAGCATCCATGATGTGACTTTTCAGATTGGCACAAGAACATACCCCGTGCACAAATACATCTTGGCTGTGCGCTCTGACTTCTTCAGGAAGCTGTTTGTTTCCGGTGACAACCAGCTAGACACTCCAGACATCTACAGGAAAGATGAAGATGCTGTTGGATGTGATCTTTATGTAATAGAGAAAGTTCATCCAGATTTGTTTGCATACCTCCTGCAGTTCATATACACTGATACTTGTGATCTTTTGACTCATGGTTATAAACCAAAAATCCCATATAAAGAAAAATCAGATGAATATCAAGATACTTTAATTTCTAATCTGAGCAAAATGAGTTTTGATGAGAGTGTTAATGGAAAGTCTGCATTTGAGATTTATAGAAATAATCAAGTGCAAGGTTTAAATGAAAAACAGAAGAGCAAATCTAAAAGAGGCAAAGCTGGTGACGAAGCTAACCTCATTAAAATGTTGCAAAGTGCAGCAAAGAAGTTTGGACTCAGCAATTTAAGTGGAAGGTAAGTGAAAGGAAATGCATTTATATATTGGTGAATTCTTCATGGAGTGCTTTTATATAAGCTGATCTAACTTTAGTTGTTATGACAATAATGTAAATTAAGATACTGATGTTATAATAAAAACTGGAGGGAAATGGTGAGGGGATGCTGCTTGGGAACTCTCTGGTTATCAGTTTGCAGATGGTAAGCTGTTGCATTGTGAATCACTTGTTAATTCTTTTAGCATTTTATTATTTTTCATTGCTTTGATGCCCTATTAAAACTTTACTATTAAAATACTAAAATTTTACTATTTTTTCCCCTATTCTCTCTCCCATCCCACTGGTGAGGGGAGAGTGAGTGACCAGCTGTGTGGTGGTGGTGATCTGCCAGCCAAGTTGTACCATAACAGTATCTTTCAAGGCATGAGCTTTATGGGAGGTGATATCTGATACAAATTATGTGACCTTCCAGAATGACTGATTTAAAACATTAATAGTTGTTTCGTTAGAGACAGCTGATCTAATTGATTTTTAGACTGATGAATTTCTATACTGTGGTCTGTAGTCTAGCAGTTTATCCATAGAGAGCAAACATATTTTGTTTAAAACAACACAATGCAAAGTTGAATTAATGTTTAACTGATGTTAATTTTATGTTACATGATGAAACGAATGGCACTGAGACCAAGTGTCTCTGTAGAACTGTATTGCACAGCTGTCTGGGGTTTCTTTTCTGCATTTGCCCTTTCAACAGAGGGAATGAGCTTTTTCAGGGCCATTTTCTTCACTGTACTTTTTGCATACACAACAAAGATGTGAAGCTGCTGCTAAAACTGAGTTTCTGAGTAAAATTTCCATGGTAAAGCACTTTGCCTTTGAAAGTGTACTACTTTGTAATCCACTAGCAATAATCCTGAGTCTTTACCATCCCATTCACAAGCCTCCTGCATGAATTGGGTTGCTAAAAACACTTGTGCTGAAATACGCATCTCTTCCAAACTGCTGTCTTTGCTCAGATAACTGACTGGATATCAGTGTGTATAATTTGTAGATTTTTCACCCTGTGGTGTTGTACTTTGGCCTTAACTACACAGTGTAGCTTTCACCTAAGATAATAAGTAAGATAGCTAAGATGTGGAAAGAATGTCAGTTATATTTTGCATCTGCAAATGAAGACTTTCAAGTAACAACTGGCCTTTTCTAGTTTTCTATGATGAATCATTTTGATTGTTTTTCATATTCACAATATGAGCCCACTAAAGTACTGTTACTTTGAGAAACTGTTCTTAATGGTTTGAACTGTATACTAATTCTATTGCTTATTACTAATGTTAATGATTTGCAGGTTGGATGGAGTCAGGTTAGAAAATGGAAAAATTAATGTTGTCAACAAGAAGAATGGGAACAAACCAAAATTAAATCAGAAAAAATGGTAATTTTTTTAATCTGTCTTCTCTTACCCCTATCATCTTGCTCCTATGTATCTCTTTATTAAGTGCAGGCTAAGGTTGATCAGCTGCATTTTAACTTCTGATGTACACTTGTCTCTTTCACAGTAACTCGTGTTTGGAAGTTCTCTTTAGGTTCTTGTAGACTGATCTATATAAATTGGTAATCTGGGATAGCTAATGTGTGGTATATTTTTGTTTCTTTTTCCTGTACCTCTGTGTGTTCTGTGGATTAACTATGTCACAGAATGCTAATGCTAGGAGAAGTGTTGTGGGTAATCCATTTAAAAACAATTTGACTTCTGTAAATGTTCTTGCTGTGACAATAAGATTGCACAGATTAGAAATAAGTAAATGCATAATATTTTTTCAATTTGCTTTTAGCAAAGTGATATGCTTTTCAATTCCGTTGATGTTATTGAGTTATTTATATCTAAAGTCTCCAATAGTTTAATTACATAGTAAAAGCAACATTTCATAAAAAGAGTTTTTTCACAGAATTTCAATTATTTCACTCATAAAATGCATCATCATAAATCAGTAACTTAACATAGACCATTTAGCATTGACTAAAATTAGCCATAATTAATTTATTTGGTCATGGCAGCTTTGAAACAGTAATTGATCTTGGTTTGAAGGATATATTTCAGATAGAATTTTGAGAGCTCAACTTTGGAAAAAAATTTCTCTCTGAAAACTATTGTGTCTGTACTTATGGGTTCATTTTCTGTGATATTACTAAAGTTCAGGTGTGTTTTATTTCAGAGGGTAAATCCTAACTTACTAAAGTAAGCATTTATTTATAGAGTTTACAGCTTGTAGCTCTTCTGAATAGTCACAGTTCTGATCCTGTTAAATATCTTCTAGTTCATACCTCTGCGATGTGACCCTGAAATCTTTAGATGGAAAGGAATTCCCCTGTCATAAGTGTGTACTTTGTGCAAGACTTGGTATGTGTGTGTATTTTTATATACATTTATATAGCATGAGTCATATTGTCTTTTTTAACTGTCATTTTATTGCATCTCGAACTGAAATGCCTTTCTTTACAGATTATTTTCACAGCATGTTAAGCAACTCATGGATTGAGGTAAGCTTGCCAAAAACATGTGTGGTAGTATGTTTCTTTCACATCAAATAAGTGACAGCTTTTCACATTTTCCTGTAATAACATATCCTAAATACTGGGGAAAAGAAAAGACTGGATTCTTGGATCCTGTTTGCAAGAAAAAAACCCCCACAAACCACATCTTTGGTTTCTCTGTATTTGTGCTATTGAGATTGTGTATTAAATGACAGGAGTAAATGTAATACTCTATATCAAGGAAATTTAAAAGTATTGCTTTTGTTTTAGAGGTTTAGTTTTTGATAGTTCATGGATTTATAAAAAGTGCTTGATTTATGGGATACTACTTTGGATGAATTTTCGTTTTCTTTTTGTAAAAGATCTTAAAGTTTAAATAGTATTCAGTTTGGAATAGTTTGTCATATGTACTGAATGCATGATCAAGAGTCAATGTATAGAGCCTCCAGTTGACTTTTGCTATTTTAAGAAATATCAAGGACTATTCTGCTTAGTCATCAGATACTGCTTCAAAAGGTGTAGGTTTTTAGTTTGTCTGGGTACCTCTTTCCTGGCTGTGTGCCCAGGTTGGTTGTGGACATTTCACTAAATGCCTGTAAGTACCTGAATACTACTGAGTCCATGTTTATGGAAAGAGAGGAGAGGTATAAATGGAGGAGCACTTTTCTGAGACTGAAAGCCAAAGTAGTGTGCAGGAGTTTTTTCCATTTCATACCTTTCTGGCAATATGCAAATCTAAGACTCTGGTAAAGTACTGGCAGTTCTCTTCTGCTGCAAAACAGAACTTCACCTGTCCTCTAAGTTACTGGGCTGCCTTTTCCTCAGTCAGCCCTGAGGAAATGTATCTGAAACACTGAGATAAATGATTTGTTTAAGGGGGTTAAGTGTTGAATGTCCATTTGTATCACTGATTTGTATATCAGTTGTATGTAGTTCATAAGTTTTCTATTATTTCATAAGTAAATCTAAATCAACCTAAATTAATAAGTAAATATTTTTTGAAACAAGTGCTCAAGATGTTGTCTAAAAATCTTTAAGTCTCTAAGGGATTTTTAAGCTTTAGATGGAAAATATGTCAGTACCACTAGCATGTTCTAAAGCAAAATAAATATTTTATTATGATGCTTGACTTCAGTACCACCTGAAGTAAACCAGTTGTTAAGCAGTGATGCTGCATAAACATAAATGGTGACAGTTGCATGGTTTGCTGGCTAATGTTTGCTCATGCAAAGGCTTTGCCTTAATGGTTATGATAGTTTTTCATATAGGGGGCTTGATGAAGATGTTTTCAGAGGGATTAATAGTAGTGACTAATTTTATTCTTGCATGGGCACTTGTGATGTCACTGGATCTTTTGACTTTGAAAGGAAGGCAGTTCAGTAGTTGTATAGGGGATTCCTGTAGTTCTACTTTTAGAAAATAATGCGTAAAGTAATATCAAGGATGATTGTTAGAGAAGATGAAAACAATGTGATGAAACATTGAACAGTTTCATGGATATTTAGTCAGAAGTTTGGGCAGATTTTAATTGCTCTGCTGAAATCAATTTTTAATTGAAGAACTTGAACAGATTTTGTACAAATACTTAAATAATTATTTAACTTTGAAAATGTGATCCTCAGTCTGAGTCATTTGCTAAATATAATCGCTATCTTAATTTTGTATTTTATTCCAAGTAGTCAGCTTCTTTTACTACTTTTTTTTTTTTAATTACTTTTAGGCTACTTGTTGCTCAGCTCTGGAAATGCCAATCCATTCTGAAATACTACAGATAATTGTGGATTACCTGTATACAGATGAAGCTCAAGCCATAAAAGGTGCCATTAATATATGTTCAGCTGTAGCTCTGGCAATTTTTGTATTTTTTAAAATAGAAATTCAGTACTTAACATGCTTGTGTTGAAGTTATATTAAAAAAAAGCCAATTTTTGTGACTCCTGCATAAAAGTTTGAGTTACCTTTTCTTTAGTTTGACAAACTACAATTTTTCTTTTCCCTCCTATTCAAAAAGTTGGCTGTTGGTGGTCTTCTAAGATATTCCTTGTGCTGTGAAAATCACACCAAAATTTGTGAAGCCATTGTATTTGCCCTTTGGTAAAATCTCACTGAAGCTCTGTGTTACAGTTGCTTTTGATTTGCCCGCAGTATTTACCTGATGCTTTGTTTTCCAGATTCTCAAAACGTGGAGTTCATATGTAATGTTCTTGTGGTAGCAGACCAGCTTCTTATATCCAGACTCAAAGAAATCTGTGAAGTAGCCATTGCAGAAAAGCGTGAGTTCTTCCATTTGTATTATGAAGGGTTAGAGAATAAAGAATGGCATTTTTAGGTGTTCTTGCCTTTTTCAGCAGAGAATTATTTGCAGTTGTCTTCCTTTGCACTGATTATTTTTTGCTGTTCATTGCACAGCTGCTAATAGTTGCTTTGTTATCTGAGCAATGTTCTAGGCTGACATAATCTGCTATTCCTTATGCATCATTGTTTTTATTTTGTGCTCTCTAATAAGTGAAAAAAATTATAAAGAAAAAAGCTAGCAGCCCCCAAACCACTATAAACCCCTTGTGTCATTGAATTCAAACTTATTTAAAATGTGATAAAATCAATTTTATGTTTCTCTTTCTGTCCTTGTCTTTAGTTCTACTAGTTCTTCTGTTGTTTGTGTGATAGTTCTGTTCCTATAAGGCTATGAAGATCTGTCTCATCTAGAAAACACTAAATGGTTTTGCATAACTTGATATTTTTGCTTGGCTTTCTTACTGACTTCAATTTCTCTCTTTTTTTGGTCCCCCCTCTCCAGCCTCAATCCCTCACTCTCTCACTCTCTCATCCCACCTGCAGCCCTTCTCCTTATCCCTTCACCTCCTTTTAGTTTTACTTTCTGCCTACTAAATTAAAACATTTGGAACTTTAAGAACTGTTTATTCTGTATATGAAACTTGCTATTTTTAGCTTTCTTTTTCCCCTTTATTTTGGACTGCTGAGATCTGTTTGTAAGAAGGACTTTGTCTTTCTGTGAGGCAGTTACTGCATTCAAGCTGCAGCAAAGTTACGTGTTGTTTGCAATAGTTTATGGCCATTTGAGCATTAGCATTTTTTCTAGGAATGGACAAGTATATGATATGTTTCAATAACTAGATCGTGCTGTACAGTAAGTCTTAAAACCTGCTGCTTGATACTACAGTAGTTTATCTAATTTTGTTTGTTGTTTATTCTCTTCAGTTACTTTAAAGAATGCTGCCGAGCTGTTGGAGTTCTCAACGATGTATAATGCTGAACAGCTAAAATTGTCCTGCCTGCAGTTCATAGGACTCAATATGGCAGCTTTGCTTGAAGCAAGGTAAGTAGGAATGCAAATGTGTTCATGTATTAGCTATTACATTAAATGCCTTAGAAAGGCAAAAGGATTGGAAGAACTAATATGGTCAGGTAAATGTTAAAATGCAACTGAATGCTGCTAGTTTAAAGGTAGTCCCATTTTTGCCAGAGAGGGAAAGAGAAACTATCTGTACAGACTGAACCAGTTCTATAGTACAAAACCTTATTACAGTCTTTCACAAAGAGCCTGAGTTAAGGGAAAAACCTCTTGTGAATTCAATGGGCCTAGTCTTTTTTTGGTTTTTAAAAGTGTTTTTGAAGATACATAAAACTACTGTGAGTTGGGTTTTTTTTTGCTCTCCATTGGCGGATTGTTTGTTGGGGAGGTTGGGAGTTATGTAGGGGTTTTTTGTTGTTTGCTTTGTTTTAGTGTTGTTTGTTTTTTGTTTTTTTTAATGTGATTGTTACTATACATAATTAATTTATTTCAAGTGGATTTATTATATAGCTGCTGCATTTTCCAAAGGGAATGGGCCTGCCATTGGGTAGTCTTTTTTGCTTTAACTGTCTGCAGTCATTTATTATCCTTGCTTCTTCTATCCTTGATTCTTCTAAAGTTCTGCAAAGTTGAAGGTGTTCTCTGGCTTTCCTTTTCTTGATGATTTTTCTTCCTAAGTACATCCTATCTACACAGAGCAAACCTTAGCAGCACTGCTTGAACTTCTTTTCTAGCAAAAACTTGAAAAAAAAAAAAACCAAAACTCCAGCCAAAATAAAAACGCATCTCTGTGATAAGTTCTGTCCTTTTTGTCTTTCTATTCACCTATAGAAGTTCTGAGAGATCTGAATCAGTTCAGAAAGCCAGCACTTCATTGGCTGTCAAACAGCAGCTCCACTTGCATCACAGGAGTTCATTCATATTAGCAATTTTACTCTGTATGAAGTATAAACATTTTAATCTTTGATTTTGGAGACAAGTAAAAATCTAATAACATTGCTTTAAATATTACTCAGTTCAGATTTGTTTCATCTTCAGCCTTGAAAGAACATGCAGCATTCTAACTGTGATTAAGACTGTATTTGCATTTTAGTGAAAATCTGAAAATGTTAGCATTGGGTAGAAAAAATTTTAATTTGACACCTAAGACAGAACTTAGTCCTGAGAGCTTTGTGCAAGAAGAGCTGCTCACATGGACAAGCCAGTACTGTTGAGTCAAGCTTGTTGCTGCAATATTTTTTTTTAGCATCAATGTTTAGGGGTGTTGTGGTTGAGTTTTATAGGAGAATTTACATAGATTTGGAGTGGTTAGATAATTGTCAGGAAGACTTGAAAATACGCATACATAGCTAAAGTAATGACCAGTTCATGGTAACTTAACTGTATAGGTCTATATTGGCTGTGACCTTAAGTAAAAGTAGGTAGATAGGTTGTCTTTAATCTTGCCTTACAGCAAAGGCATTAATTAGTTTGTATTTTGCGCTCAATTTCTTCCTTCTGACTTTGACTACTGTGAATAGTTGATAATGCCTGTGGCTAATACTCATCCAAAATGTTCATTTGAGTTTTTCATTTTATAGTAAGCCGCTATGATGTATGTATTTATGTATGTTAAGATGTATTACTTTTTTTTAGGACTCTGGATGTCTTAAGTGATGAAGTTGTGAAGGATCTTTCTGCTTATTACAGAAAAATGGTAAGTTGCACAACTTGAGTGGAAGCAGTTTAGATTTAAAATGAGAATAGATGAATAATAAATACATATCTGCAGGGTCTGTAGACAACACAGTAAGTGTGAAACATCTGATTCAAAGGATGAGATTGACTGCTGCTATTGTCACTCTCAAGAAGCTTGTATTTCGTTATTCACTAGCTACTGCTGCAACAGCATTGTGTCTTTTAAATTAATGAAATATAGACATTAAACATATTAATATTCTGTAATTAACAATTGTTGCATGAAAAAGGCATCTGCTACTTGGAAGAAAGGAGAAGAAAGAACATTAGTCTTCTGTAGTGTAAAGGTCAGGGTAATTGTGTAGATCTTAAAATCAGTAAGAAGAATAATACAAAAATTGAACTTTAATGTAAAAGTGGAAACCAAGACACATTATAATCCAGTATTTTTTAATTGTAAAAGTTAAATGTTTGTAAAACTTTAAAGCATATTTTGTGAGGAGTTATAGACAGGTGAAACACAGGCATTTTCCATCTGTCAAAATAGTTCTTCTGTCTTGCTTAAAGATGTAAATTCAGTTTATAAGCTTGTTAAATAATTAATTACTTGATCTGTGAAAGAGTTTTAAATGACAGTCAGTTTTGGTCCTTTTACAAAAGATGATGTATTTGCTAGCATGCAGCTTAACAGAAAATGAATGTAATGGATTTTACAACTATAGATTCCAGCTATGGTCAGGAGAGTGATTACCCCATATCCAGATGGGCCTGACATAAGTTCTTTTGAGCCTGAAGATGGAGAGAACTTTGTCTTTTTAAGGGAAGAAATGAACACAGAACAAAATTCTCAGTAAGTATCTGTTTTTCTTCAGTATTTTTTTTTCATGGTGCCTGACTCAACCTGTAAGTTCAGAATTGAAATATTAAGAAATAGTGATTTCAAAGACTGTTCTCAGTTCCCTTAACTATTTGAAAATGTTACAAAACTACAGTGGAGCACTTCTTTCAATTTATAAATAGCATGTGAGTAAAGGTTGCAAAACAGGCATTCACAGTAATGTTTGGGAGTTGTTCGTATGATGAGAGTATCTGTGTATGTGTGAGACCTACTGTGGAGTCGTCTGAACTTCACTGAGTTAGGGGAAATCAGAAGAGAAAAAACAGACTGTAATGGGCTTTAAATCTGTTCGGAAAATTGTGATAATCTACATTTCTGAATATTAACAGAGTTGGCAAGTGAAGTAGGAAGGTTTGTAGCATGATAGGATGACTTAGTAGCAGGCTTCCAAATAGCAAGATACAATGTCGCTGTGCAAATGAATCCTCACCTGCAGTATTGTGTACTATTCTGAGCACTTGTGTTAGGAAAAGTTGTGCTAAATGAACTAGTACAGCTAAGAACTAGTAGATCAAGGGAACTGAGAGCCTATTTTGTATTAGAATTCAACCTGTTCAGTGTTTTTAAGGACTAGATGATAGATAGCCTTTAGGAAATTGGGCAATCCAAGGATTACAAAAATCACAAACTGTTGTAAGTTAGTGATGCAGAACTGAATAAGTAGCTGTTACTCCACAAAAAGCTTCTTAAAGAAACTTTTTGAAATAGAGTACTGCAGCTGCAATTTATATAATACTGAATTTCTAGTAGTTTTGTTAAAATGAAAGATGCCTTTTGTGTTATTCCACTCTTCCTGATAGCATATATAGGAACACATGGCATTTAGGTAATGTGGCCTTATACCTGCTTTATTGCGATATTAGTATTATCATTATGGCAATGTTTGTGTTGGGGAAAAATGAGACTAACTGTGGCATTTGTTGAACTTCACTAATTGAGGGGAAATCAAGAGAGAAAAAAGTGGAGAGTTGTATGTAATTTGCTTTGTTTCTGTTGTGTGCAGCAGGTTTAATCTGACCTAGGTGGCAGTGCCACTCTGTGCAGCAGCTGTATCTTCCACTGTCTCAGCAGAGGTCTTTGTGCAGTGTAATAGTCTGGGGACCAGATCTAGATTGAAAAGAATTTTTTCTTTTCCTCCTGGATTCTTTTTCCCCCTAAATCATTTACGAGATAGTTGTGCCAGTGGATAAGCAGAGCAGTAACAAGTGGCTATTGCCTGCTCGTGGGACCAAGTACTACTGCTTGAAGTATAACTGCTGCTGCTGACTGAAAAACTTGACATTTACATGGGTAGTTCTGAGCCTCAATTTCTTTGGCTTTAGAGCATTTTGCGGATTTTTCTGTTTGGATGATTGGTTTTTTTGTTTGTTTTTAATAGGGAAGCCCTTTTCAAAAGAGCAAAAACTAAAGCAAAAAGGAAGCCACGAAAACGGTCTGACAGCTCTGGAGGATATAATCTATCAGATATTATTCAAAGCCCAGCCTCTACAGGTCAGTGGGAAAGAGATTCCTTTCAGGTATAAAAACAGAACATAAAGTGTAATATGCAATGTTACGTATTTTCTGAACGTCAATAACAAAATCTTAGAAAGATTATTTCTTTTCTAGTGAACACCATAGTTGAATTTAAATGGTGAATTCTTAAGATTCAGATTTTTTTGAAAGAATGTTTGTCATATTAAGCTTGTGCCCAAAGTTCAGATAAAACCATGAATTTTATCAAATAAAGATAATGAAGGCTTTCTCATGGTTTTTAATAAGTGGAACATTTCTAGTAATGTGTTGGGGTTTTTTTATTTAAAAAATAAATTGGTCACTTTTATTGAAAAGATGGTAGAAGCCTTTGTTTTCAAAGAAAAAGTGTCATTTTTACTTCCTAAAACTTTATTATGAGAGAGATTGAACACTGAGACAAATATAATTCTGAAAAAATATTTAAGATGGTCTAAAATTTGCTTTTGCTTGTTGCAGTCCAGTATTCTGGACTAGGTAAACTTCTAGTTATTTTGTAGTCATCATGTGGACTGAATAATTTTAGGGTCTTATAAGCATTATTTGATCTGTCTCTCAGAAGTTAATATTCTACTCTCTTTTCTTATTCCTAGGCTCAGTAAAACTGGATAAAACTAACTCTGTAGAATCACTTCCAGAACTCTTAACATCTGACTCTGAAGGTAGTTACGCAGGAGTGGGTAGTCCCAGAGACTTGCAGTCCCCTGACTTCACAAAAGGATTTCATCCAGAGAGGACTGAGGTTGGATTTCTTCTTAGCAATATATTTTGGTGTTTATCTAGTCCATCAAAGGCAGAGTTCATATTTTCTGCGATGCTGTTGTACTTAAAATGGAGTAGACAGTTTTAAACAGTTATTGTTTGTTTGATTAACCAAATAAAAGTTACTGTTTGTAGCATTTATTCAACTATTTTCTGCCTGATTTTTAGAGGAAGGACAAAGCATGCAGTCAGGGTGTGAAACCCTCCCAATCTAACAAGGAGATGAAGTCATACAAGGGAGCATCAGCATTGACACAGTCTGTTCCACAGTCCATTCCCAGTGCCAGACACAACTCTGCAAGCTCTCCCAATTGGGTAGCAACCAGTTTCAGGTGGAGTAATAATTGCTTACAATTGCTATTCTACACTTAGTAGTGAATGCTGATAATATTGTCTTCAGACTGAAAAGCCATCTGCTCTTCAGAAGGATCATACATTATTTGACATCTGAACTCAAGATTTTGGTAGTTTTATGGAAGTGGTACATTTTTTAATTATTCTTTGAGAAAAGCTGCTTTCCTACAGTGCTCACTTCCAAAAGTTTTCCTAGGCTTTGTGGGTTTGTGGCTGATGGGCTTTGTTAATACAGGTGATAAAGCTGTAGAAATTAAAATTCCAACTCTGAAGGATACCGTGAGCAGGGTGAATCTATGTTTAGTCTCACTATGTCTAGACTATGCAGTTGGGTTTATGTAGAGGGGGATGGAGGAAGTGCTACTTTTATTTTATTTCAAAGCCCATCCTTCAATCTAGTTGTAACACAGTTTAGTTTACAGATCATAGAATCATAGAATCGATTGGGTTGGAAAAGACCTCCGAG
>JAWWLZ010000118.1:82263074-82276600 GCA_035041345.1 Poliocrania exsul
TTTTACCAGCTCAACCCAAGACAAATGTGTAGCAGAAGCAGCTTCTGTGATAGCAGATCCTATGGACCATTTGCCTACTTGCTATAATAGATTTGGGAAAGCTCTGGTCAAACATTTGCCTGGACTTCTGTGTGCCAGCTGGTGGTAGGAATACAGGATGTGCAAAATGACTCAGCCCCTGCATCTGGAGGTTCCCATTCTGATTTCTCTGTCTTCTGAACTGCTTATCCAATACGTCAATTAAAGAGGAGGAAAAAAGAGAACGACCCAAACTTAAGCTGGGGTGGGCTAACATCAGACAACATATATGGCTTTCCGATGCTTTTGTTGTAAGATTCAAATACAATGTTGCAATGTTTAAATTGCCTTGTATTTGTTATTCTAAATTGTATACCATCTAGCTATAGTTTGAAGATCTTTGACTTCTGCTGCTTACCTTCTTATGGCAGCTGCACAAACAATTGACATTGTCTAAAGACCTTGTTTTACTTCAGTAGTGTTTATAATTAGGCTCTTGTTTCTTTACCTAGATAACGAGCAGAGCTGTTCTTCCAGAATGTATTTTGTGTATTTAATAATGGATAGGACTGCTCTGCTTTATAAAGTTACGTCTTAAGCAAATGCATGAAGAATTAGTTACAAAGCTTTGATGGTTAAGGAAAGGACTAATGTTAACTGCTTTGAATCCTATAAACAAAAGGGCTTTGGGATCAGAAACAGTTCAGAATACATTAGATGCTAAATTGCTATATTTTTGTAATGGTTTTGAAAGATACTATACAGGCTCTAGTTCAGTAACTTATGCTTGGTCAAATTAAAGAAAATCAAGGATATCAGTTTTACTGAACTTCACTGTGGATTAAGTGATTTATAGAGCCTTCAACAGGTACAAGTAAGGCATTCAATATGTTGAGGATAAAAGATCAGCTGTACTTGACTTTCATGATGGTAAACTTCCAGTATTAGATTGGCAGTACTAGGGCATTGTGTGATTTATTAAAATACTTTTCGTGGACTAGTACTGTTAATACCGAGAAGAAAATTGCTTTTTAAGAGGATATATTGGGGGGAATAGGAGGAGGGGTGTTGTGGTTTGTTGTTTGGGGTTTTTTTTGTGGTTTTGTTTTGTTTTTTAAAATTCTAATAAAATTATAGAACTACTGGCATGTTCTATTCTCATAGATATTTATTTCCTTTTCTTTACCTATTTGACCCAAAATGAATTATTTTAGCAAATAGGGTTTAGCAGATAAAGGTGAGATAGAAAAAACTGACTAATATTTTATTTTCATTTTTAGCAGGTGAAAAGGCTGTTTTTTGTATTTGAATCATGGAACAATATGGAGTTTTGGAAAGTGCAAATATAAAATGAGTTGGTTTTCTTTGGTTTTTGTTTTTGAAAAGGTCGTCTTCGTTACATTCTGCCTTGCCCAAGTCATTCCGTGATCTTGTAATGGAAGAAGAAAAATGTATGAGTGTGAATAATTCACCTGGTACTGGTATCAAAAGATGTGGATATAAGGGATCTGAGGATTCATCAGTCCAAAACACCTTAAGGTACGAATGTAGTCTTCACTAACTGACCAACCATTATACAAGAATCACACAGTGACCTTGTTTAGAGTCTGCTGAAATAAGAGAGAATAAAATTGTAATTTAAATAAAGAGACCTGTAAGCATTCTTCTAATGATAGCAGGATTTTATTAATGGAATACTTTTAAGAATAGGAAGCTTAAAGACTAAAGCAATTTAATGCCCCTGTTGATACTTTGTTTTGGGTTCAAAGTGTTAGTGTCCATATAGATGGATACATATATTGATGTGTGTGTATATATATATATATCTATATGTACTTACACGTATTTATATATCTGTTATATATATTTTTATATATATATAGACACAGATACTTCAGGTTCCAAACCAAATATGTCTTTATGCATATGTTTGTGTATTTAGATATGTGTAAAACAATAAAACTGTATTTTATAACTTTTCTGGAATTCACGTATTCATTAGCATTCAGATATGGCATGCATGAAACAGTTTGCTTAGGAATATTTCTGTGTAACCACTGAGTGGATAAAATCAGTTTGCTGAAACACAATTCTGGCATTTCCTAATCTGAGTTTTTTTATGAGCTGACTTGGTTGTTTAGATGCAATTTTTCATGGATTAAAAGGCCTTACAGAAACATTGATGTGTTCGTTATGTATGTGCATTATAACTACTGTAGGACTACATTCTAAGGTGCTTCTGCCCACCCACCTGCATCTCTTTTGCCGATCATCAGTAACTTTCATTGCAAGGCATTTCAAATACATTTACAAGAGCCTGAAAATCTTACAGATTTTCCCACCTCCTATCCAGAAGCATTGCTGACCCACAGAAGCCAAGAATGAGAGCAGAACTGGCTGGGAGGGGGACTCCCTGGCAAAGGCAAAGCCCAGTGTGCCAGAGTGAGGTGAGCAGGGCAGGCTCCGCAACAGAAACCAGAATAAGCCACAGTCAGTGAGCACAGCAGATCCATTGGGATGAGGCACAGTTGAGGTGAAAGGTGCAAGTCATGTCAGGCTCAGGAAAAGGAAGGCTGGGCTTGGGCATAGCTGCAGCATAGCTCAAGAAAGGCTTAAGTTTGAGAGATATAGCTTAAATGCAGCTCCCGAATAAAGAGTGGGAGCCTCTGTAAGCCTTCACACAATTCTTCCTTGCAGCTCAACTCTTCATAGTAGCCTGACTCAAGTTTACACAGCTGAGGGAGTAGAGTTTGCAGAGCCCATTGGTGGCAGGGAGAAGACCTGACACTCATTGTCTCCTAGTTTTCCTCATGAATTCCTGTTCCATTCTCCTCCAATAACTGACTCCTCCATAAAGAAAAGAAAGTTCTGCAAGGCCTCGCTTTTGGTTCCTGAACTTGTATAAAAACTGGTGATTCCCTAGGGCAGAAGTAGTACATGCCTTATTGGTAGGTAAAGAACAAAATGAGGGTAGAAATGTAGGAACATTGTGTGTGGGATGGTGTTTGAGGAGAGGGGTAGGGGAGATTTGGAGAGTGTGTGTGATAGGTAGACATTCTTCAGGAACACAGAGATAAAGCTGAAGTTACTGCAGTGAATGGAGATGTATGGACATGAAACACGAATCTGCATAAAAACAGGTATTGTTCATTTTGTTGCTGGCAGAATAATAAAACTTTTCCATCATATAGGAGATGGCAAGGGCTGGTGATAGAATTTGAACTGGATGCATTATTAGCTTTGTCACAGCAGCTCTGTAATCTTCAGAAAGTCACTTTCTTTTGCATTGCTCTAATCTGTGCAGTCTGAGCAGTCTGCATGCTCTCAAAGTGGATTATTTTAGCTGAATCCAGGTCTAATATGTTAACTGTCTGAAAATGGTACATTAAGCTAGTGGATAGCTAAATTGACTATCATCAGTTTGAAATGAAGGTACTTCTAGAGCTATTTCAGGTTATTCTTGAATTGTATCTGAAGATGCTTATTTCTCTCTATTAGTTATAAAGAGCCTTGGTGACTAGCTCCTCCATCTGAAACTTAGGAGTTGAGTTTCCAGTTGAAGGTAATTTTATTCTTTGACTGTGCAGTAGGCTCTGATTTTTGCCTGTGATACTCAGGGACTGTTTCTGTGAAGGTTAATTATCCAATGTTTACCTCTTCCAAGAGAAGGAAATTACATGTGTGGAGCCTAAGTAATCCTCACCTGTTGATGTCAGACTTGCTGATGGAACACTGAACATACTTGCATGGCTCAAGTTCCTGCTTTGGGTTTTTCCTTTGGATAAAATGTGCAGTGGTTAAATTGACAAATTTCTTAAGTCTGTGGATGAGGGTATTTTGGATAGTTGCATAAACACTCTTCTATGTCACCTTCCAATTTATGCAACTCGGAAATTTTCTGGAGGTAAACTATGTCATAAATTGTGGTGAAGTGAACTGGATTTAGTCCAGAGGCAGATCATCCCAAAAGCTGGGGTGTGTGGATGTGGCTGCATTGTTTCCAGGGGCACCTCAGCCTGGGGAGTTACGCTGTGCAGCTGTGCATGTGTAGCTCATAGTCCAGGCTGAAAACATAGGCCTGGCATGACTTAACTTTGTTGTGGCAGCCTGAGTTGTCTTCACTGTGTTGCTCCAGGGAGCAGTGAAGAGTCATAGTGGAAACAAGTATTTGTGTCTTCATGTGGGAATGGCCTAGTTCTGTCATGTCTAATAATGACCTAATAAGTAGTACATGTCTTGAATCGTACAGCAAACCCCAAGAGGTTCTGCAGGAGACCAAGCTTTGTATTCTTTTTCTGAGAGCAGTTATTAGATCAGGGAGGCACTGGACCTGACCTGGCTTCAAATGAAGAAATCCTAAAGAAACAGTGGGGAGCTGAGTGCTGGGACATTTTGGTGGCTGTGCAGGAGTCATGGCAAGTTCAGCCAACTGAGTTAATCAGGTTGGTTCAGTGCTGATGATACTTGGCTGGTTTGTTTCCATGCAAAACCACTTATGTCTCTACATCAGTCTTTAATTTCCATGACTTTCAGACTTCCAAGTTCTATATTTTTGAGGGTTTTTTTCCATTTTCCTGTATATGCTAGCTTCACATTTCCTGTCTATTCCATTTCTCCTAGTTATTTTGATGCCAGCTGAGGAATTAATCTAGCATGTTGAAGTATCTGCAGTTGATTTAATATCTGGACTGTCTTGGTGGCAAGAAATGCAGATGTACATATGTACAAACAGCTTCAAAATACATAGAGTACTTCCTACATTTTAAAGCTACATTTAAATTGAACGAGATGACACAGGTATTTACTTACCTTTTAACTGATCCCTAGAGTATGTTGTAATGGTGGAACTATTAATTCCAGTTTTTGGAAATTCCTGTTGAGGTAGGTTTTTTGGTTGATTAGGTTTTTTGGTTTGTTTGTTTGTGTAGAAGTCTTACTCTGGAAAGAACTTCTAGTCTGTACTGAGACAAGTTTCTTAAGTGTAACAATCTATTTGGGTTCATTTACAGTAGTGCTGTGAGATCTTTTGATTGGTAGTGAGAAGAAGAGTATAGCTGTCAAAATGATTATTGCCAAACATGAAGGAAGTTAAGTATTACTAAAGCATGTGTAAAAAGAGATAAAATTGATAGATAACTTCAATATAAAAGCACAAAGAGCTGCCTTCATCTCCTCTTCTTCTTCTTTCCTTTTTCTTTGATTTTTTCTGCTTTTTAGTATGTTGTTATCTTTAAGTGCAGTAAAAGCTGGAAGTTAATTTATCACAGAATCATAGAATGGTTTACATTGGAAGGAAACTTATAGATCGTCTGGTTTTATCTCCCCTGCCATGTGGTGGGGCACCTTTTGCTTGATGAGATTGCTCAGAGCTCCATCCAGCCTGGCCTTGAATACTTCCAGGGATGGGGCATCTACAACTTCTCTGGGAAACCTGTTCCAATGCCTCACCATGCTCACAGCAAAGAAGTTCCTCCTAATACCTAATCTGAACTTACTCTCCTTCAGCTTGAGGCCATTCCCTCTTATCCTATCACTACATGCTATTGTAAAAGTCCCTATCTGCCTTTCCTTTAGGCTTCCTTCAGGTACTGGAAGGCTGCAAATAGATCATCCTGAAGCCTTCTCTTTTCCAGGCTGAACAAAGCCAATTCTCTCAGCTTTTCCTCATACAAGAGGTGCTCCATCCCTATAATCATCTTGGTGGCCCTCCTCTGGACTCACTCCCAAGGTCCATGTCTTTTTTGTGCTGAGGATTCCAGAGGTGGATGGAGATATAAATTAGTGCCCTGCTGTTGAAATCATGGAATAATTTAGATTCTGTAGTTCATCCTGCTCAAAGTAAGTCAGACTAGATCGTGTTGCTCAGAATCTGGTCTACTTGAGTTGTGATGGCTTTCATGTACGAAGATATCCCGGATCTTTTGGGCAACATGTTTCGGTGTATAATCATCTTCATATGGGATTTTTATTTTTCCTTATATCTATGTGGGATTTCTTATATGCCTTTAGTGTATGTTGCCTCTTATTTCTGTCATTGTGTCCCTCTAAGAACATTCTTGCTGCATCTTTCCTCTACCCTCCCATTAGCTTGTTGAAGACAGCAATGAGATCTCCCCTTTGCTGCCTCCCTTTGGATTAACGAAATACAGTTCTTCCAGTTGTGTGCTGAAGCTTCTAACCTTGGTGGCCCTCCACTGGACTTGTTACAACCTGACAGCTTCATTGTTGTACTGAGGAACCCTAAAGGGAGAGTGATACTCTTTTGTAGACTAAAATACAAGACTTTGCACTTGCCTTTGAAATTCATTGCTTCTCAGGTGCACGTTTCTCCAGCCTCTTAAAGGCTTCTAATGGCAGCCTGACATTAGAATGGCAGCCCTCTCCCCAGCCATTTGTGGCCTCCTAAGCATATGTTCTGTTCTACCAAAGGTGCTTAAAAGGGTGGGTTCCAGTATCAATCCTTGAGGACCACCATGGATACTTGGTTTTCATTTGGACTTTAGACAGGTAATCTATTTCCAGCCCATTTTCCACCTGTCTTGTAGTCCATTTACTCAGTCCATATTTTTCAGACTGAGTACAGAGATACATGACTTGGCAGTGTGCATTATTTGTTTGGTGGGCAAATTACATTTTGTGACAAAGAGGTCAATACAGTTCATTTAAATGTCACTTTGTATGATGGATGCTAGATTTCAGATTTTTTGAGATCTTGCCCTCATTGCTTAGCGGTAGGAATCATGGCTTTTGTTGTCCTTGGAATTGTGTTCTGGGGAAAATATTCCAGACAGAGAACTTAGTAGTTACTGGAATTCTCTTTGCATTCTATAGATTTTTTGTGTTGTTTCCAAGAGTTTGTGGTCACTTACAAAGGATTATCAAAACCTTAAAGAAAATTGAGACTGTTTTATTGTAGTAGCAACACCCTTAGAGTTATTTGCAATGCCACAGAATAATTCAAAAAAGTCTGCCAGCGTTTCTTTAGAGTTCTGGAAACTGCAGAAGTTGTCAAAGAGAGGGATTAAATAATGAGAATAGGGCCCTCTCCCCTCTCTTTTTACTGATCTAGGATTTTTCTTACAAATATGCTTGCCTCTTAAGGAATATAGTGTACCAAATGTGACTTCTTTTTGTTGAGAGGTTAGCGTTTTATAATTGCATAAAATATCTCCCTGTTGGGAACGCTGTAAGTATTTCAAGATTTTTTTTCTATTCTATTAATTCTGGTTTTATGCTATTCTTATGAATGTAGGGGTTACAGGATACATACCGAAAGTCCATAGTTTGTGGGCTTACATTCAAAGAAGTAATTTACTCTAGAGCTATTGCACTGGTTCTATCACATGTAATGCTTAATTTGAATACATGACAGTTGTTTAGGTTTTTTTATCTTGAAGCCATATTCTTTTCATGTTAATTGCAAACTTTCATAGTGAGTGCTGTCAGTGCATAACTCACTGGCTAATTTATATGTAAAAAAGGCAAAAAGGGCTTTTTTCTTTTTTTTTAATAAACAACCAAATTAAAAAATGAAACACTTTTATTCAATTGCTCAAATATTAGGAAATGCCAGAATTAATGCCCAAGCTGAAATTCCATTAAGTTCTGGTAGTTAGAAATGAACATTAGTGTCTACTTTAGTCAGTGTCACACTAAATGCATTCAGCAGTACATTCGAATGCCTTTCTTCTGAAAGAAACCCTACACATTTTGTCTAATTACCTGCTGTAAGTTTGTACTTCACAATATGATGTAGGAGAATGCTCTGCTCTGTCTGTGACCTTCGATCTCCTTTCCTACGTTTTTCCAGGTGCACCAATAGAACTAGCCCAGGTCTGGAAGACCATGTTCTGGATGCTCCACAGCTGGAGAGTCATAAGTAAGTTTGACAGTGGCTTAGGTCCCTGGAGCTTATTTTGTATGTTGTACTGATGTTGTTTTTGATGTTGCCTAATAATGCCGTTTGGGTTTTTTGCAGTCCTTGGTCAGCAGCATCACCAACCAGCTCTCCTGTGATGGCACCTGTCATGTTTTCAGCTATTGTAGAGGAAGAGCTCCAGCAAGAAGCTGCTCTTATTAGGAGCAGAGAAAAACCATTGGCTTTGATCCAGGTAATGTTATTGCTGCTGTGAAGTAATACAAGGAGTTTCCAAAGGCTGTTTGTGAGATCAGTTATTAGTATTAATTATGTATTAGTACATTTCATTTATATGGTGATACTAAATACCATTTAATAATAACTTCACATTGCTGTTTGATAAGGTAGGCCTGTATTAAAGTCAGATTGACTACTGAGTTAGTGATAAATGTATTCACAGCATCAGAGAATGGTTGAAGTTGGAAGGAACCTCTGGAAAGTTTCTAATCCAAACCTCTCCTCAGAGCAGGGTCAGTCAGAGCAGTTTCTCAAAGCTGCCATGTCCAGCAACTTTTTAATATCTTCAAGGTTGAAGACTAATAGTCTTCCTGGGAAACCACTCTCACAATAAAAAAGATTATTAAATGCAATTTTCTGTTTTTCAGTATGTGTCCATTGTCTTTTCTCCTGTCTTTGGGCACCACTTGAGAAAAGTGTGGCTCAGTTGTCTTTATTCTCTTCTATCTGATATTTATATACTTTGATAAGATCTTCCTATGCCTTCTTTCCTCCACTCTAAACAACTGCAGTTTGCTCAGCATCTCCACAGTGTCAGATGCTCCAGGCGCTTGACAAACTTTTATGCCCCTTCACTGGACTGTCTTCAGTATATCCATGTGTCTCTTGTACTCAGGAGTCCAACAGTGAATCCAGCACTCCAAATATGTCTCACCAGTGCTGAGTAGAGACGAAGGGTCTTCTGACTCATTTTACTGGCAATGCTGTCCCTCAAAGTGCACAAGAGGCTGTCATCCTTCTTAGCCATATATGCACATTGCTGGCTAAAAGTTGACTTGTCCACCAGGACCACAGCTCCTTTTATGCTAGGCTTCTTTCCCGCTTGTCAACTCCCAGTGTATACTGATGCCTGGGTGTGCTGGTTTAAAGGTAAACTGACAGGAGAAATGAACCCAACACAAAAGAGATTGTAAGTCAGAGTTACAATTTAATAAAAACATTACAATAAATGCAGTGATACAAAGAGAAATTGATTTTATCCCATAAAACCCAGAAGTATAACCCAGCACCCTGGAGCACAACCGAATGGTGTTCATTAGCTCCTACTCTGAGACTCCTGCGGTTTGCCTGAGTCCAAAGTAAAAGGAAGGGAAAGAACTTGTTGGTGCAGATGACGGTCGTGGTCTGGTTGAGAGTAGTGGTTGCAGTCCTGTTGAGGTTCTGATCCTCCCCTCTGGATCCAGTGAGTGGTACCAGAAGTCTCCAAACTCCAAGATTATATACCCTCTGGTTCATGTGGGAATGCCTAGGACCTCCCCCAGGGTGGGGAGTTCTGCAGTGGTTGATCCAACACTGTGAGTCATGGAGTATTTTTGGAATTGTTGGTGGCCCATTAGCAGACATGACCCTTCAGTCTGGATGTGAAGGTGCTGACAACAACCTAGAGGGGAGTTATCACAGCTCTTACCTCATAGGCTTCTTTAACACACAGCTTACACCCTGAGGGGCTGGGTGTGCCCTTGGCAGCTGCTGCAAATGGTCCATTGTTAACAGTTCACGAGAAATTATTTAGAAGGTGTAGAATACACAGCTTTGGTCATACCCACACAGTTATAAACTGGTCCCACCTGCTGAACTCTAGGACACTGGGGTTATTCTTCCCAGAAGTTGGACTTCGTGTGTCTTTTTCTTGAACTTCATAAAGTTCCTTGTAGGCCATTTCTCCAGTGTGTCTGGGTCTCTCTGAGTAGCAGCACAGCCATCTGGTATATCAGCTACTCCTTCCAGTTTTGTGTTATTTTCAGGTCTTGATGAAAGTGCACTGTGTTCCATCATGTGGGTTATTGATGAAGATGTTAAAGTACTGTCCCTAGTCTCAGTTTCAGTGTTGATGCTAGTAACTGGCATCTAACTGGACTTTGTGCCACTTACCACAACCCCTTTTGATCACAAGTTCAACCAGTTTTCAATCTCTCACATTCCATTTATATGGTCTGTTCTTAAGCTTGTCCACTTAAGCTTTTAGTCCATACTTAAGCTGTAACACTTTCATAGGGATCAAGATGAGGGTTACTGATATGTAGTCACCCTCTTGCCTTTCTTGGATGTAGGAATGACATTTACTTCCCTCGAGTCCTCAGGAAACAATCTTTATTGCAACAATCTTTCAAAAATTTTTATTGAGAATGGGCTTGCAGACATATTGGCCAGCTCTTATCTCAGGGGCCTGATTTTACCACTAAAGATCAAGATGAAGATGACTTTTGGGTCCCCAGCTTTTTCCATGTCTTTGTCAGTTTAGCAGTGGACCCATGTTGTCTTTTTTTGCTGCTGTAGAAGCCTTTTTTGTTGCCCTTCACATTCCTTGACAGATTATGCTACAGATGGCCATTGACTTTATTAATTCTGTTTCCTGTGTGCTCACACAGTGCCTTTCTTTTCCTTCTGTGTCACCTTTCTCTGCTTCCACCTCTTCTATGCTTCCATTTTGTTTGAGTTTCGTCAGGAGCTCTTTTTTTCTCCATGCAGTCCTTCTGCCATTGTTGCTTGGCAGGGACCGTTTCTGATCTCAGAGGAGCTGATCCTTAAAATCAACTAGCTTTCCTGGACTCCTTTCTGAGGGCACACCCCTTGAATTTCTCCCAAGCAGACCACTTCTCTTCTGACATCCCAGGTTGTTCCTTGCTATTTGTCTTGTTCCCAGCTCTCAGGATCCTGAACTCCAGCATCTCACTGTCGCTGCAGCCAAGGCTGCCCTCAGCCTTATCCCTGACCAGGCCCTTTTTTTGTAAGTATGAGGTCCAGCTGAGTGTCTCCCTTGATCAGCTCCTTGATCATCTGTGTTAAGAAATTTTCACCAATGCAGACCTCCCCTGGGGTCCTTGTGCCCTGCTGTGTTGCCTTTCCAGCAGATACTGGGGTGGCTCAGTTTCCCATGAAGAGCAGGGCCTGAAAACATGAGGTTTCTTCAAGCTGTGTGAAGAAAGCCTCACCTATTACTTACTGCTTCCTGATTAGGTCTGTTGCAGGCATGTGTTCAGGACCAGTAAAGCCAGTTCATAACCATGCCAGTGGTCTAAATGTAGATCTGACACTGTCATACATGTTTTTTCCTTCCAGATCGAGGAGTGTGCAATTCAAGATTTATTAATCCACTATGAAGCTTTTGACAACCCTGATGAATTTGTGACTGTTGAAAGGGCTCCACAGGGACCTATAGCAGCACCTATGTGGAACAAGCACTAATCCTTACTCTTTCACAGTCCTCTCTTCCACGGTCTTCACAGTTGTATGTGCACTTTTGAAGTTGTAATTCTTGTTACAAGTAAAACGGGACTGGAAGAACAAGAATCATAAAACTTTTAACATCAGCATTCAAACACTGCCCATAATCACTAGATATTTGTTAGAGGTAATGAAATAATGTGTTCACTGTCTTTTACCCACAGTATCTGTTGTATGTATGTTTTGAGAGAATTTCTTTAACAAGACATACTATTAATAATGTTATATGAAGCTGTAGATTGGGAATGTATTTGCTAATCTTAAATTGTAAGGGGTTTTGTTAAATTTACAGGTGGCTGAAAAGCGAGTGCTTATTTTGTGATTTAATGTGGAATTGAATGTGCTGATACATAACACTTTTCAAGTTTGGAGGGTGTTAGGTAGTTTAGAGCTTTCTGGCAAATTGGGAATACTGGAAAAAAGTTTGTGCTTGAACGTCATATAAAAGTACGGTGATAGTTTTCCTTAAATTCCATGTGCCAGTACTGGTTCTCTGGTTGCTGTGGCCAGTACATTTCAGTGTTGTGCCCCAGGCTGTTCCTAAGTGCCCAGCCTTTGCCTGCTCTCCGCTCAGCTGTGCATGTCTGCCACTGTTGTGAGACTGGCCTTTGAGCAGTCAGCTCTGAAATAAAGCACACAGTTGAATAGAACGTGGTGGCACTTAACTAGCCCATCTGTAGTGTTATTCTGGTAGATACGGTACAGTTTCAGAACCACTGTTGTTTGAGTAACAATTCACTTGAAGTGCTGAGGAAATAAAAGATCTGAGTGCTTGACTGGGGAATTTTTGCAAACATCTAACCTTCAAAGATTATCATAGGTGGCTTTCAATATTGTGTTCCAAAGTTCTCTGTGCCTGGTTGAAACAAATTTATAGATAAAAAAAGAAAAAAAAGTAGCCTTATCTGCAATATTCTGTCTAGTTTGTCTTGTTTGTATAGGTGTGTTTGAACTTGTACTTTCTCAATAGTGTCAATACTCGCAAACTGGAAAACTGGATTTGAGAGAGCTATGAAAAATGAATGTAGAGAATTGATCACTGTGTGATAAAAGAATCTTGAGAAAACCTATGTAGATATGTCTTAGTGATTTCAGGTCAAACTACACCAAAAAAATTCCCCACAAAAATTGTAAACAAATGCAATAAACCATAAAATCTTGATTTACACAAAGTTAGTATACTTTTATGTGCTGTCTGTATATAATAAATGCTTCAGGTAAGTGTAGAGTAATCTAAAAGTATTTCTTTTGTTTATGAAACAAGGACTGTAGGCATTTTGAAGCCACACAGGCAAAGAAAGATGTAGCTTTTAATTCTGTTTTAAATTCTACTGCTAATTCTTTGACTATACTGATGATAAAATACTTGCTTTAAGGACTTTACTTGGTACACTGCAGGGCCTACTAAAACTATACTTCTGACTTGAAAGCAAGCTTATCTACCATGAGAAATAGCTGTAAAAATAGTAGACCTTTCCAGGTGTGAACCCAATTTGTTATCAAATGTGAAATTATTGTAAAGTGGCTAATTTGTGAGGTTTTTTCTTTTCAAAATATGCTGTTTAAAATCTCACTCTCCTGACATTGTGAGAGAATTGATGCTTCCACTGTGCCAAAGAGCTTGACTGCTTTTAGTTTCCTGGTCTTATTGCTGCAGTTTGTTTAGGCATAGTCACTGGTTATACGTAATATTCATAAACAGAAGTGAGGAATGGTCCTTGTACCACTCCTGTTGAGCTGAGAATGTTTTTAAACTATTATGTTAAAATAGCTTAAGGCTAAATTGTGACTCAGAAGGCTGGCATTTTTTAGCTCAGATGCCCAAGTCTGTGACCTTTCTCATAATGGTAAGCATGAATTCCATCTTTCTTCACTCAGCTATAATGATGTCTTGTTATTTCTAGGCTTGTTAATGTTGTTAACTTGCACCAAAACAAGGTGGAAGTCCCAGGTTCTAATGAACATGAAGCAACACCTCAGAGTTTGCATTGAAAAACAATATTTAACATAGGGATATATAATTTCAAGGAGATGTACCATTACACCACGGGGCGGTCCCGTGGTGTAATGGTGAGCACTCCGGTCTCTGAATCCCAAGGTCACGAGTTCGAGTCTCAGTAGGGACCGT
>JAWWLZ010000118.1:82276700-82348677 GCA_035041345.1 Poliocrania exsul
GAACATGAAGCAACACCTCAGAGTTTGCATTGAAAAACAATATTTAACATAGGGATATATAATTTCAAGGAGATGTATTATAACTATTTAATGTAAGAAATGCAATGTTATCGAAAGGATTCTAGTGAAATTGTTACATCTCAAAGACAAACCAACCAACGTCCAAGACAAGTTTCTTGAACAAAAATAAACATTTCATCTTTTCTCCTTCATCAGTCATTATCCCCCATCTTCAGTCACTTCTTAAAAAATGTAAGGGTAAGTAAAAATTCCAAGTGTTTTCACATTAAAATGGAGAAAACAATACATCTAAAATTCTAATAATATTTCACTGCCTTCAGCACTTGCTATTATAGTCATTGTGTAAAGGCATTTGAGGAACGTATAACTTTTCTTCATTGTGTATTGAAATGAAAATGCAAGTAAAGTAGGAAACGTCAGTCAATCATAGAACCCTAACTTCTTTTGTTTCTCAAAAGAGAGGCTGTTCTTAGTGAATAATCTGACAGTAGAGTATCGTTGAATGAAATCTCCATCTAAGGATTGATTATGCAATCTTTCACAGAAGAGCATTGACAAAAAAATTACTAAATTTCCTAATTTAACTTGTGGTATAAATCTTGATGATACCATCCTACCATATGTTTTTTAAATGAATTCCCCATCCCCTGCCCCTGTGATTAGTGCCTTTTTAGGTGTGTCATGTGAAAAGGAGGAGTAGAAATGCAAAGGTTTCTTGTCCTACCTGTATTAGTATAAAGGTATTAGCTATAAGCACCCCAGAACAATTGAAGTCTTATGAACCCAGCACTGCCCGCCTAACACTGGACAGAGATACAGACTGGAAGGGTCTTCAACCTTCCTGTGAGGACAACACTTCAGCCAGGAATAACTTTCTCTATGAAGACACTAGCTACAAGCGTTCCAGAATCGAAGTCTGCCTGACACTGGGCAGAACTCAGGCTGCAAGGGTCTTCAACACTCTGCTATGAGAATACACCTAATAGCAAGAAAGAACTTTCTCTGTAACAGCTCCCAAAATAACTTTTATTAATACAAGTATGTGACAGTTATTGTGGGCTTCGTGTTGCCGGTGATAATGTTTAGCTGCATTATTGTATTTAATTGATGACAAAAAACCCCAGAAGAAACCAGCACAAAACACATTCGACAGACAAGCACACCCATCTTAAGTTAAGCAATTCATCTCCCACGACAGACTTAACTATCAACAGAAAACTACTAACCACAAACAACAACTTAAAACCCAAATCTAGAACCCCCTCGGTAACGCAGAGCAACAAAAATGAACTGCACACCACCTTCTCAATAACACGAAGCAAAAGGAAAGAATATAGCTGTTTCTCATTAACACATAGGTTAAAAGAAATTACACACCTTAAAGGAACACAACAACCAACATAAGGGTTATATACCTACTAAGTTACGAGGTGTAAGGCAAGGTGTCATTAAAGTAGCAAAATACAGTTAGTAAATAAGGTGCCTATACAGTAAAGATACAGCCAAGTGAAATTAGTATCAAAGTAGCTGTGAGGTAAAAGTGAAAGCATGTTATAAAGGTATAAGGTACTTTTTAAAGTATAATTTAACACCCATAGTATAAGATATAAGATAGAATGTATAAAGTAACAGGCACTGTAAGAGAGTAAAGTATAAGATACCAAGTGTAGAGAGTACATGGTTTTCTCACTCCTACATTGTCTGAAGAGGTGAGAGGAGGCGGGGCAACTCCTCTCAGCTATGCCTGCAGAGATGATGGCATTTCTCCCTAGTTTTTACATATACCCAATCTCCTTTTTTTTTTTTCTTAGGTGGTTTGAATGATTCTAGTCAATAATTGGTTTGGGGGGTGATGGATGACATAGGCCTGAGGGTTGACTCCCTGTGTTCCCAGAAGATGTGGCAAAGAAGGGTCATGTCATCTCCACTACACTCCACCATTTGTTAGCCTTATCAGTCTAGCTTTATCACTTTTAGAAAGCCACTGGGATTTCTTTGTCCTCTGGAAATGGTTCTGGGAGCACCCCTCCAAGGGCCTGAGGCATTTCCCTCAGCTCATCAAGAGCTTATCAGGGCTATATCACCCCACAAGGTGGCAACAGGACATTTTAGCTACATATGCTAAAATGAAAGCGTACACAAAAGCTCTGCTGCAGTAGTCAAATTGTGGAACTGAACTTCTTTAAATGGCTTTAGACTTTCAGTGATTTTGGTGTCCATCTGTGTCCCCATGTTCCTCATTTTCCCTACTTTTTAATAATACAGAAAGAAACTCTTTGAGCTCTTTTGAAAGTGCTTAACTTGAGAAATTCACTGATCGTTCTGCTGTTGAAATCATATTCTGCAGCAGCCCTTTGGCAGTCTGAACTCTTCCTCACCTGAAGAATTGCTAGCTCTAATGTAAAGACCATGTATGACAGAATAGAGCACTGGATGGTTAGATCTTATTCTACATACAAGGGTAAAAGATTTACACTGGAATAAAGTAACTTAAACCCTTAAGCCTTGACTTGCATGGTGTCATCAGAGAATGTTACTTTCTAGTGATCTCGGAACGGATTCCATCCATTTTACTCCCGGGAAATTTTGTAAAAACCACCAAAGAGCCTGTGAGTTAAATTGAAGGGAAAGTTTATCTACCTCTAACCTCAGATGTGCTGGACCCTGGACCCTGGTCAAGTGAGATGCTGAGGCATCCAAGAGGCGAATCCCTCCTGTCAAGACTGTAGCTGTGGTAGACCTCAGAAATGCCCAGAGGGAAGGGGCTATTTGTAGTGGTTTAGGTATCTCACCTTAGGAAATAACTTACTAATTTTGGAAGGCCAACAAATGCACATACACACAATATATGTCTGAAATGAAAAGGTTTTTAGTGATAGTGCAGCAAAGGAATTCTTTGAGTTCAGGGAGCGCCCCCCTAATGGTTTGTGTGAGATTTTTCTTGGATGAGAAGTTGTATCTGACACAAACTCTACCAAGAAAGGTTTGTGCTTTTCAAGAAACTGTTTCCTGAACTATGGTGTATATCATGGCACCAAAAAAATACCATTTTTATAGCAAATTTCAGATACCTGCATGGACTCACGTTACACTATCACTTCAGCACTAGGAGCCTTGAGGGCCTTGTCTGGAGGAAGGGAGATGGATGCAAAGAAATGAGAATCTTCTGGAGATGAAGATACTCCTCAAGTGAGCTATCTTTATTGTTCCAGAAACAATTCTGCCTCCTTTCCTCTTTCCCTTTCTCCCTTTTGTGTTTTCTCCTTTTCTTTTGCTTTTATTTCTCATATAGAATGCTATTTCTATAGCATGGCCTCTTTTTCTCCCTTTTTTCTCTCTTATCACTTGAATAAATTGAGGAAAGAAATTGAGCAAACTTTTGCAATGGCCTCAGATAAGAATTGGCAGGAACTAATGCTAACATACTAATAAAAGTTGAAACTCTGCACTCTAGGTCATCCATGTACTCAAGTTTATCGAGGTGTTGCTTAAACCATGATGTATTTCCTGTAATTCGAGTGACTGAAATGGCAGCAAGTCTTCTATTTCGATGTGATGCATATAGATGTCAGCTGGGGCCTGAAACCTGAGGCTGGGCTGCAGGATAGATGTTATGTCACTAAGCTGCTGTTATAGACAGTAAAGAGTTAGGCAGTTGAGTGAACAGAGTGCGAAGATCCTGGAGTGGCTTCTGAGGACTGCTGCACTCCAGGTGCTGGTGCCTGCCTTGGCTCGGTCTTCTGCAGCTCTGTTCAGACCAGGTGAAGGTGCCTGTCTTAACTTTTCCAAAGGAGGAAGAGAACTTCTTGGTTCATCTTTTCATGGGAACACTGTGAGTTTGTCAAAAGCATAAGCTTTGTGCAAGTGCAGTTTCTTTGAGTGGCCCTTGTTGGACAATGCTTTTAACTGGAAATACCCACAAAACCCCAGGCACCTCTAATAATTTCACACAGTGGGATAACAATGTTCTCATTCAAGTGCATTTTTTTGAGAAGAAACTGATCCAGAAAGATCTGAGTTAAGTGATGGTTTAGGATAGATAATCACAATGATCTCACTCTCCTTGATCTTGATTTAAACAAGTTCTTTATCGACTTTTAGAGTTGCTTTAAAATACATTATTTTAATGTTTGGAGTCAACTCATCCAAATCATGCATGAGCTTTTCAGATAATGAAGGGAATACAACTGTTAAAAGCCTAGGTATATTTTGGGGGCTTTTTTCCTGATTTTTTTTGCATAAAGGATATAGCATGCATGAAAAACAGATAAGCAAGCAAAGAAACAAACAAAAGGCAAATTTACCTTAGAGCAAACTGAAACAGATCCACTGCATTTTCTCTCAAGTAATAATGTACAGCTATGGGAATCCTGAGAGTCAGTTCTCTCCCTTCTCCTAATAAAAAAATAATAATTTTCATGTATCATTCTCAAACAAAGTAAGCAGGGAATATGGACCCAAAAGTTTTTAAAATAATTCTTGATACTTTAAGATTTCTTACTTTTCCTCCATCTTTCCATATTTCTTCCTTAGAAGTTTATTTCAGGAAGATAAGGATCACCTAAGTCTGGATTCTCAACTAATTTCTCACAGCAGTAGACTATTTACAGATCTCTGCCTCCTCAGATTGAAGTGCCATTAAAGAAGATGAGTCTTTCTTCTTCACCTAATCATTTCACCATCCTGTAATTCTACAGGAATATGTCGTGTATGTTTGTCAGGCACTGAACCCTGACTACAAGGAAATAGCTGCCTGTCCTGTAGGTTACATGGTTGGGAGGATGCCAGGTGCCCTTTGCTTTAATCTCAGCAGCTGGACCTGCTGCGTGAGCCTGGTGCAATCCCTTGTACAGTAGGTGAAGAGGTTGTGAGAACTGCACAGGGAATGCAAACTACTTGCTCCTGCTCCTGCTCAGCTCTCCAGTCCTGTTTCAGCTGTGACTGCCTTCAGTGTGACTGGGCTTCTATGGGTAATTTTATCTACTGCTGCAGGTTTGATCTTTAGGGGACTTTACTACTTCTGCTAAATGTCATAGATGGCAACACAGCACTTCATGATGAGAACTGTGCTTGTGCCATTTGATGACACAACACTGGGAACAACTGCTGATAGATTATCGTAAAACAAAAAGATATAAAGGACGTATTAGGCATGAAGCTGTTTTGTATTTTCCTTATACACACACACAGGTATTTTTGGCTTATCCTGCCTTCTATATGCTGCCTTTATTGCAACATAAGGGAAAAATATGCAGAAGCTAAGTCTTTTTTTTTCCCCACTGTTTTAAGATGTTTACAAGACACACTGCCCACATTCATGCATACTGCAAAGGTGGAATTGAGCTGTGAGCACGGTGGGGTTTCCAGGATCACATCTTTGTGTTACACAAATAGCTCATAGCAAATGGGCTGAAGGAGAATGTGTGTGCATGCACGTATGTGCATAGCTGTATTTGCTTGTCATAGTAGAATTGAATTATATTGCACCACTTCAACAAATACAGTTAATATGTTATCTCTTCCCTTCATCTGTGTGTACTGAGTGGTAGTGAACCTTTTCATCTGAACTTTATGTCTGTGCTTTGCAAATGTTAACAATTACGTCTCACTATATTTGTGAGGTACGCTGACTGCGAACTGATCCAACTTCCAGGCAGTGTCTGTCAGGACACAAGTAGGAAGTTGGTTAGTCTAAGGTTAAGCATTTATGGTCATGTCCTGAAGGAGAATCTGTAAGTCTCTTCACTATTCCAGTCCCATGTAAACCCTGTAGCTTTTCTGGTATCAGCTGTATCGAAATTCCTTTTAACCAAGACTTGTTCTTTTTCTCTGATCCTCTTTATAAAGCAAGTGCATCTGCTGCTGCCAGAACACACTCCTCTGAAGTCCTGATCAGGTCATATTTCTCTTTTGTTTCCATGTTCATGAGCCATTTCTAGTCTTGTTAAACTAATGTTTTCGTAAAAAGTGCTCGATGTGCTATGGACAAGTCTGTGATGATTGTGACTATAGGTGTGATGAGGTCACTCTAAACAGGGAAGCTTAACTAGTTGAACTGGTAAGGATGAATTCCTTGGGGGAAGGCACACTAATATATGGGAGGAACTGCACCAAGTAACAAGTGCCACATGTTTGGAGAAGTGATGGGCTGATTGTAAGGTGTCTAAAAGTGAACTGCAAAGAGAAGAAAATTGAGTTTATATCTTCTACAGTTTCTTGCTGATTTCATAGAATTGGTTTTATAGTACATCTTTTATACATTTCTACACATCCTTTTTTTTTTGTGTCACAAGTTCAGTCCATGTCTATGTTAAAGATACTGTATTATCTTAGTACCATCAGACAAGAAAGAAGCAAAGAGGGGGTGAAGGTTTTAATCACAGTGTGTATTCCCCTTAACACTTGATACTTTGTTCCAGGTGTTTAACCAGTAACATCTTTCAGCTAACCTGTAAGAACAGGCAGTAAACAGCTTCGGAGTCTCTAAAATGTCCTCTTATAAATCTGGGAAAGTTCTGACCCAAAATTCCTGGTATTTGAAGCAATGAAATCAAAATGATTCACAGTAGTTAAGCTGGGAGCAGGGGGGAGTGAGGGAGCGAGAAAAGAAACAAGGAAATGGCTAAGCAGTACAATAAAATGTAAAAAAATAAAGGCATGAGCATAACTCAGTTATTTGAGGGAGAAAAGAGGAATAGGTTTAGATTTCCAGGCATGTCATATTACTTGATAAGTGTAAGATTTCAGAGCATTCCATCAGGGTTGGACAGCAATACAAGCAGAGGTGGAAGTTGCACTCCCAGGGCACTCTCTCTTTTGGCTGTAATTCTAAAAACTCACTGTAAGTTGCAAGCTGCAATTGTTTATACTGCCCTTTATTCACTCTCATGTTAAGATATCCAACCTCTTCTTTCCTAGAAACAAGAAACTTGGGTTTTACTCCATCCTTTTTAACCTGTTCCTTTGCAGCTTTGGAAGAAGCAACTATAATGAAAGGTCTAGTGTTGATAGTGTTGATAAAACTTTAGGGGACAAGGAGATGTGAAGGTCTGAAGCACTACTGTGGAGTGCCAACTTATTTTGTAAGGTGCTATTGGATATATTAGAAATGCACCAATTGCAGCAGAAATTGTAAGACTTTCAGTGTAAGTGGCAAGGAACACATGGATATGTGATGTTTTGGTTTTTATTAGAGTTGACCTGGTATAAACAGCACCCTAATGTTCTCATACAGATGTCTCCTCTGCATAGCAGTCATTAAGCTGTGCTCTGTTGCTCAAAGCCTGAAATTGCTACCTTAATTTTAGTAATATTCAAGTTCATGTAGTTTTGAAACTGAATTTAATTTCTCCTGGGTTATACTTTTTATACCTTGTGTAACTGAGAGCATGAATAAAGGATGCTAAAAATTTAGCTCACTAAAGGGACTGAAATTTTAAAAAATCCCCTAAGAAGAAGCTATATGGAGTGAGATTTACACTAAGTACTGAAAAGGCTTTATGAAAACACAGTAGCCAAAAACTATCTATATCAGAGGCATCATAAGTATTTGCCGGCTCTCAAATATGTCCTTCTCCTGGTGACTGTAATGCCCACAGCCTTGGCACAGTCACTGCAGTGTTGAGTGTTTCAAACTGTCAGCTTGTCAATTATTTCAGTGGTTTTGTTCTGAAAACTATATGATGCCTCCAGCCTTAAATATAGGAGGTTCCTGCTGATTCTCATGGGACTAAAGCAAAGGAATCACCAAGAAGCACACTGGTGTATCAAGGGGCCTTGAGTATAGTGGAGTCCATCCTCACCACAGCTTTATGAAACCAACACTCTATTTTCTTCTGTCTCAAGTGATCTGCAGTAGTGGTGTCATATGGCAACAAAGGTTTTAAGCCCATGGCAAAATGAAGGTAACTAATGACCTGGTGCAAACTTTTGTTAGAACAGGAAATCACTTTTTGCACCATCTTACAAGTTCCCATAGAAAATTCACTTCTGTAAAGGATAATCACTTCTGTAAAAGATAAGTGTTTTTATAAATGCATTAATAGCAAAAGAAGGGGCAAGGAAAACACCCATTCTTTACTGGATTCAGAGGGGGGAATATAGTTACCAAAGATGAGAAAAAGACTGAAGTACTTAACACCTTTGCTTCAATTTTCAACAATGAGACAGGTCCTCCTCAGGACAACTGTACTCCTGAGTTGTAGACAGGGATAGGGAACTGAATATCTCCTCTGTAATCCAGGAAGAAGCGGTTAGTGCCCTGCCAAGCCACTTGCATCCTCACAAGTCTATGGGATCAGATGGGATCCATCCTAGGGTGATGAGGGAGCTGGCAGAAGAGCTTGCTAAGCTGCTCTCCATCATCTACCAACAGTCGTGGCTCTCTGGGGAGGTCCCAGATGATTGGAAGTTGGCCAATGTGACACCCATCCATAAGAAGGACTGGAAGGAGAATCTGAGAAACTACAGACCTGTCAACCTGACCTCAGTGCCTGGCAAGGTTATGAAGCAGATCATCCTGAGTGTGATCACAGACACCTACAGGATGCATGGGGAATCAGACACAACCAGCACAGACTTAGGAGGGGCAGCTCCTGCCTTACCAGCCTGATCAGCTTTTATGAGTGGTGACCTGCTTGGTGGATCAGGGGAAGGCTGTGGATGTGCTCTTCCTGAAAAAGGCTGTGAGTATAGTCTACCTGGGAAAACCTTTGACACTGACTCCCATGGCATTCTCTTGGAAAAGCTGGCAGCCCATGACTTGGACAGGGGCACTCTCTGCTGGGTTAAGAGCTGGCTGGATGGCAGGGCCCAGAGAGTGCTGGTGAACAAGGCTGCATCCAGCTGGTGGCCAGTCACTAGTGGTGTCCCCCACGGATCAGTGTTCAGCCCAGTCCTGTTTAATGTCTTTATTGATAATCTGGATGAGGGGATTGAGTCCATCATTAGCAAATTTGCAGATGACACCAAGTTGAGGGGGAGTGTTGATCTGCTGGAAGGCAAGAAGGCTCTGCAGAGGGACCTGGACAGGTTGGATAGATGGGCCAAATCAAATGGTATGAGGTTCAACAAGACCAAATGCTGGGTCCTGTGCTTTGGCCACAACAACCCCATGGAGCACTACAGCCTGGGAACAGTGTGGCTGGAGAGCAGCCAGGCAGAAAGGGACCCTGTGGGTCCTAACAGATGGGAAACTTAACATGAGCCAGCAGTGTGCCCAGGTGGCCAAGAAGACCAATGGCATCCTGGCCTGTTTTAAGAATACTGTGGCTAGCAGGACTGGGGCAGTGATTCTTCCCCTGCTCTTGGCACTGTGTCGAGTTCTGAGCCTGCCAATTTAGGAAGGATACTGAGGTGCTCGAGTGTGTCCAGAGAAGGGCAGTGAGGCTCGTGAAGAATCTGGAGCACAAGTCCTATGAGGAGCAGCTGAGGGAGCTGAACGTGTTTAGCCTGGAGAAAAGGAGGCTCAGAGGAGACCTTCATTACTCTTTACAACTACCTGTAAGGAGGCTGTAGCCAACTGGTGATCAGTCTGTTCTCCCAGGCAACCAATAACAGGAGAAGAGGAAACAATCTTTAGCTGCCCAGTAAAAAATGCTTTTGTTTGCATTGAAGCAAGAACTGAGGCCTCCAGTCTCCTTGTCTTGTCCTGTTTTGCAGGGGTCAGTGTAGGGCTGTCTTCTATTACCTTTCTGTTGCAATGTTGGAAGTCATAATGGCCACATCTCCTCTGGGGTTCTTTCTTGGTAGACTAGTTCTGTTACCAAGGGAAAATTAAAATGTCCATGCCTTTGGACTGTCTAGGAATAGTTAACAGGCAAGCTTTCCAGTTGGAGTGTTCAGAGGCTGCACTTAAACTGTGGCATCTTTGAAGGGGAACGGTCAGAAATTTGGGGAAAAAACCCAGTAGAATAGGTAAGTAGAATAAAACGAATACCATTAGTCTTAGTATACCTATCTCTTTTTCATTTTCTGGGAAGAGTGTTCAATTTCTCTCCATTTAGGATGTATACCCTCTTGCCTTTTATTCCCCTGTGGTTTGGATGAGACACTACTGATGAATCAGAGAGATCTTTACGGACTGTATTCCTCTTAGGTCTCACAAATTACTTGCCTTCATGTTTCTGTGTTAGTAAGATGTTAGTTAGGGGAAAAGTTGTCAGAGTTCACTTACTGACAGTGTACTCTTCACTTGTTTCAATTGTTTCATGAGTGGGAAAAGAGCTTTCTCTGTTCACCACCTCTCTCCACATCCACATTTATATGTCCTTCTCAGCTTTACTTAAAAGACTTTTTGATAGGGAATGTCAGCATGGTCAGAATTGTCCTTAAACACTAGTTTAAAGCAGATTACTATGCAATTAATTGTATAACATTATAATATATATATTGCTATTACTGTGGCCCTGTTGGAGCAAGATCTTGACCAATGTCTCAGAAACCTTAGGATAGGGACAGAAATAGGAAAGTCCAGGAAGATCTTAAAGTTTTGTTATCACAAAATGTGTTCTATGTTAAATAGGAAAGGAAATTAATTTATGAACTATTGAAGGCAATCTACTTTGGGTAGGACTTCTTTTTGGTACTATGATAAGATAGGTATCCTGGAGATAAGAAATTCTGAAAAGACAATTTCTGTATCAGCTCTTTTTAGCCAAGGAAAGCACAGGAACCTAATCTCCCCATGAAGCCAATGCAAGGAGGTTTATGCCTTTGAAAGGAGCAGTGTAGTGGACTGCAAATCAATGCTTTCCCTTATCAAATTTATACTTATTGCTGCTTTTTTGTTTTAGTCTTAACTGGGTTCTCCTGAAGGACTGTAAAGCTGTTTGCTTCAGTAATGTCTGGCTACAAACCTGATGAATATTTTGAAAAATCAAATGTTTTGGCAAAATAGTTCTCTGTTACTGCTTCATGAGCTTTTTTCATGGGAAAATCATGGCCAGCCACAATTTATGTAGTAGGCACATGGCTATATGGAAATAATCAGCTTACACATTCTGCTCTTTAATATGATCCTGTAAATAACTGTAGACTGCTTATCATGGCCAAATATTCACTAAATTATGATGTATGGATCAGGACTTGTTGGTTTGGGTTTGGGTTTTTTTGTTTGTTTGGTTGATGTTGTTTTTTTGTCTTTTGTTTTGTTTCATGACCTGTTGTTTGGGATTGGTGATTTCATTTTTTTTGGTAATGTCCACTGCCCCATCCACCATCACCCCTCCCCTCATCCTCCGCCCCAGGTGAAGTTATGGATGAGAAATGAGACGTATAGAGACATTGGCTCTGTTTAGTGATTGTGGACTGGCATATGAAGTCTCCTCCCACTTCAGTCAAAGGAAAAATTAGATTAATTCATGTAGGAGTAGTTACGGCTTGTATTATTATTTGGACACTTATTTTCAGCAAGGATGATGGGATCAGGTAAAAGTTGCTGGAAATGTCACTTTCTGTTTCATTTTTGTCAGTTCTGGCATTTGGGAAGAAATAGAAACTGTTCCATGTTTTCATTCTGGAAATATTACTAATAGCTCATAGCAGCTGAAGGAGCTGCAGTGGGTAGAGCAGGAAAGTACAAACACATGGCAATTGAAAGATTTATCATAGAATAAAAGTTGATGATCTTTTATTTATTGAGAACATTAGTCAGTATCCGTTCTGGAAGAAGGAAGATTGTATGAATAGGAATTTAATATTTCTTTAATTAACTTATTAAAAGTCACATCCGTAAGTTCAGAGTTGGATATTTGTAATTCTTCTTTGGACTCTGAAGCAGTATACTGACATCCAACAGACTCAAGAACTGTTTTTTTGACTTTTGGATTCTACTGCTGACAGTATAATGATGATTAATTTCACTTACTGGATGTTGAATTCCTTTTAGTCTTGCTGAGTAGTTCATGGGAAGAGAAACTAAAGCTTAAGTTTTGTGAAGTTCAAGTGTGAGGCAGAGATGGAAAATGAAGCCACTGAGTCCTGTGTCCTGTTGAGCTGCACACATGGAGGATTTCTCTTCTAGCTTCCCAGATTCTAACTAGATACCAGTTTGCCAGTCCTGTTTTCCCAAAAGTATCTGTGCCTTGAATACCTCCAGAAAGTATGGGTGCTTCTTCAGGTACTCTCCTGTGGTGATGCTGCTGTGCTATGGTTGTAGATGCAGTGTATCCATCTTGAACCTTTGCAGCATTCCTGGCATTCTCCTACAAGTTTAACACATTTTGGATCAGGCTGAAAGGGAGAAAATCTATTGCATTTATTTTAATGTCTAATGCATTAAACTGACTGAAACACTGCCTTGTAGTAATAACATTATGAAAGGCTGGGTAAAATTCTGTGGTTCTGTGATGGTGTTTTGATGGTAAGTACTAATTATATAGTACCAGAAGGCTTACTTGAGTCAAAAAGGAAAAAAACCCTCAAGAATTATTTTCTCATTAAACCATTTTATGCTCTTGACCTGTAACATGGAGGTTACACTAACTCCTAGACAGTGGTATGGAGGTATAGGCAGAAAACAGGAGGCTGGAGAGCTGACTGAAGTCAGGAACTGGTTTCATTCTCATACACCTTCACATACATCCATGATAGGAATTGCTTCCAAATGAGCAGAGTAAAATTCAGGCAAAATTTGCTTGGTTCCTTGTAGTTAAAAGCACTTCAAGCATGTAAGTTATCACAGAAACTCTTTTGGTTCCCTCCTGTTCTGTGTGAGACAGGAGTGAGACACAAGAATTCATTGTCCTGATCCTGTTTCTTCTTGTGCTGTTCTCACCAAATCCTGAAAGTTGTTTTCCTTTCCTTTGTGTAAGATCATAGTTCCCTGTTTGGGGGGACTGCATCACTTGTCCCTCTGTCATGTTTGTTTGAGACCATAAATTTAAAATCAGTTCACATTGTGTTAGGGTAGATTAGCTAACGTCTTTATATATTCGTGTCATGATTTAGCCTCAGCCACAAACTCAGCCCCACACAGCTGCTTCCTCACCCCCTCTCAGTCGGATGGGAGAAAGAATTTGAAGGGTTGAAGTGAGAAAACTTGTATGTTGAGATAAAGACTGTTCAGTAGGTGAAGCAAAAAACCACACACACAACCAAAGCAAAACAAGGAATTCCTTCACCACTTCCCCTGGGCAGGCAGGTGTTCAGCCATCCCCAGGAAGGCAGGGCTCCATCATGGATAATGGTGGCTTGGGAAGACAAACGCCATTACTTCAAACATCCCCCTCTTCCTTCTTCTTTCCCAGCTTTATGTGCTGAGCACGATGCCATATGGAATAGAATATTCCTTTAGTCAGCTGGGGTCAGCTGTCCTGGATGTGTCCCCTCTCACCTCCTTGTGCCCTGCTCAGCAATAATGAAAACATCCCTGTATTATTAACACTGTTTTCAGCACAAATCCAAAACACAGCCCCATGCAAGCTAACATGGAAAAAAATAACTCTACCCCAGCCAAACTCAGCAAAATTTGTCAATACAAAATTATGTCTAACTTGAACAAGCACAGTGTTCTCCGAACTAATGGTGATTCACTGAAGTGCTCAGTCCTACACTGAAGGGAATTTGGAAGTTCTGTCATATATGTAGCAACATCTCCCAGGGAGAAAGATTGATGCTTACAGAGTTTGTGTATTTCTAGCAGTCCTAGGCTTGTTGGACACTTCACCATCGTCTTCTGAATGATCAGTCCTACTCCTGTTTTTGTCTGTAGACATGCTGGAGCCAGTGAGCTCCATAGGTGTGTATGTTGAAATATTTCAGCATTGATTTTCTCAAGGAAGAGTACCTTAACCCAAAAGTGCACATTTTTCTTTAAATTTTAAAAATACATTCTTTGGGATTATAACAGAAGATTTAGTGTTCCTCCATAATGTTATATGCACATATTTCTACAAACACTGCAAGACAGCAACCATTTTGTGATACTTTTCACCTGAAATCACTGTAATCCTACTGGTTTTCTTATTCTTTTTTCTTTTCTTCTTTTTTTTTTCTTTTTAATGTTTTCTCTATGTTGTTTTTTCCTTTTTCTTTTTTAGTTTTTAATTTTTTTCCTTTGTTTTTTATTTTTTTTCCCCTGTAAAGATTTTTCTGGAGCTGACAATACTCTAAAATGTAAAACCTGCTGCCAGTGCTATGAGCTTTCATCTGTTTGCCACTTAACTTGACTTCTGCAAGTATCATGACCACTTAACCCAGTGTCATGGGCAGAATTTGGCAATTCTGACTTTTCAGAATAGCCTTCCTATCTGAAAGTGACTCTGACTTTTGATAACCCTTTTGTTCTCGATGATCTACTCATCTTTTAAGTGATGCTTTTAGCCTGGCTCAGCTTGCCTCTGTGGTTCTTGTCTTTATGGGCACAGAGAAGAATTCTTCCTCAGGGCAAGGGGCCAGCCTGGCAGAATAATGAATATGTGCACTTGGATGCCTCTGCTTTATTTTCTTGTTTCCTTCTAGTGTCTGGATTAAAAGTCTCAACTAGGCAGGATGGTTGATGCTTTCTGTTTTGATTGTGAGGTCAAAGTTCTTGTTTGGTTGATGTCTTTTCACATAGCAAGGCCACTCTGCCTCAGCAGTTAGCTATCTGCCTCTCAGTCACTTTAGTGAAGTACCTGTTTTGATCGTGATATTTTTTGTTAAAACCAAAACAGAACAACAAAACACACCCCAAAACTCCCACAACCCAGTAATCAACTAAGTGGAAAAAAACCAAAGGCCTCTTCTCTCTGTCTAATATCCTCTAATATCCTTTGCTACTAGTTTTTACCTACTCTTAAGAATTCTGGCTGGCTTTTGTCAAACAGACATTTATTTTAAGATGTTCTTTCCAAGTATTGTTGATAATAATGTTGATAATGAAGCTGATATGCAATCCAACAGCTCAGTGCCTTTCACTGGACTGGTACTTGTGCTCTGCTTGGCTGATCTCATGCTATATGCTGATTGCCTCTTCATTCACCACTTTATTTTTCAGGATGTGGTAGCTGGCTTCCAGCTCCTATCAACATTCAAGCTGCAGTGTACTGAGACAGTATCCTGTAGGAGCTTACTCCATTTGTTTTCTCAGGTGGTGAAAGTACTTGCAAGATTTTTAGAAAATGCCAGATAGTTGTTGCACTGATAATGCTAAGGATGGATAACTGCAGTAGCATTTTTACTTCTTCAGAGTCAGTGATAAACAATGTGTTACTTATGTACTGTGACTGACTCATAACTATCCAGTTTTTATTCAATTTTACATTTTTTTTGTTGTTGTATGTCTTATGTTTAGTGTATAGCTTAGGTTTAGTGTATGTCTGAGGTTTAGTTACTATAGGCATATTTTTTTGTTTGGAAGCTGTAACTTTTTCTCCCTGTGTGAAATGTCAATCTACCATTTTTCATGTGTCTACCTTCATAATAAAGATCCCAGACTTATTTTACATTCTTAATTTGCATGGGAAAAAAAAGGTGTTGGCTTTTGCTCTTTGATTTGTTTTGCTGTTCATTCACTGCTGTCTTGTTTTTTTGGGGGGAGTTGTGGGGATGACTAACCTTTACTTTTTACTTTTTTGTTTTATTAATATAATCTGTGAGAAACCTTGACGTTCTCAGCACGTCAGTTTGTTCCTGAAACCCTAGACATGATGATTCTATGTATAAGGTTTTTCCATTAAGTTTTCTACATGACATCACTGGCTTTTATTTTTTTTACATCTTGTACATTTGCAATTGACTGAGTGATGGTTTATTTTCTGTCTCACTTGTTTTCCCCTTTCTCCTCACTGTCTTGTCTCTGCCACTGTTTGCCTTGTCTTTCCGTATAATCTTGTTTATCAAGTTTGTGCAAGTCTCTACTGTTTGCTAGAGTTGCATCTTTCTGTGCTTTCATTTCAGGTATGGCCTTTTCCTTTTCTGTTACTAGTGCCATCTGTTCATCTCTGGAAACTGGCTAGTTACACAAGTCTGTCTTTCTTTGTAGCTTGATGAAATATTTTTGTGGAGTTCCTTCAACTTCGTGATAACACTGTTCAAAAATATCTTTCACACATGCCATTTTTGTATGGCTTTAAACCACTTTTGGAGAATTCTCAGGATTCCTCTCCCTCACCCCCCACAGTACTCCGTTTTATTTAAATGCCCTGGCATTGTGTAGCAGGAGTTTTTAGTTGCTGCTCTTTTCTCTGCTGTGCGTGGCTTCTATCTTTCCCAACCTTTTTTTTCTCTTCTTAGTGCAATTTCATTATATCTCTCATTATTTAGGGAAACTCGACTTATTATGCATCTTCTTTTTAAAGTTCATCTGCTTGGAAACAAGAATCTGATCTATTCACAGATTATGATTGGTTATATTTTACTTATACATTCCTTTGCAATATTCATAATATCTGATTTCATGTCTGTTTCTGCAATGTTATATCGAGACCTGTTTCCAGCTTTGCTTCATCATGGAGCCACAACCACACTCCAATTTTTATTAGCCTTTTTATTAGATCCAGATGCAAACAATCATATTTTTTTAGCCCATATTAAGGGTTTTTAAATACAATTTAGAAATGGGATTGATGTTTACTACCTTTTTATGCTTCTGCAGGGGCCTGTGAAACTGGTCAGACACGTCTCTGATAAGAGTTTTCTGTTTCCACAGTGGTTTTCTAATTGTTAGCCAGCACACTGGACAGTTAAAGCCATTTTATACCCACCTGAGATTCCCCTTTATCTGAAACACTTTAATGAACCATTTTATACATAAGTTTTTAACAGTTAGTGCTAGTGTTTTAAGTAGCTTAAATAAATATCTGTGAAATCAGATTCAGAGAAGTCAATGAGACTTGAATAAGATAAGGTAAATCATTAGAGGAACTCTGCCAGTCCAGCAAAATAAGTCTTTCAGCTACTTTTAGCAGAAAATTGCCAGTACCAAGCATGTCTCCTTCATCTTGACTTGTGTAAACTGATGTAATTTTGGAGAACAGGGATGCAGGTTTTTGTGAGAAGCATGTGCAGAGCTTGCTGTGGGAAGCTCAACAGTTTGTGTCTGTCTCAGGAATGGTGTCTGTCTCAGGAATGGTGTCTGTCTTCGGAATAGTGTCTGTCTCAGAAATGGTCCCTGGCCATGCCATATGCAGAAATAGGCAGTGCAGAGGAAAGTCCTTGTTGAATTGTCTCTCCTTGTGTGCTTTACTACAAGACTGACATGGGAAGAAGCTTTCTCACATGCTATGTGATTCTCCAGAGAAGGTCAGAAATGCTGCTTTGGGTAGTCTGTCAGCATGCTGTTCTGGTCCCAGAAGAAATAGAGAAGCACAGAGGACTGAAACAGGTGAAGGAAGGAGCACAAATGAAGCTTTCCTGGTGGTCAGCAAGATTCATATTTGAGTTTGTGCTGTAGATTGGGGGTTGGAAGCAAATCCTGGAATGCTGTTGTTTCCTCACATCCCTCTTTTTAAAGTATTCTCTATTTATTTGTATTTTTGCTTTTGAAAAAAATCCCACTTTTCTTGGGATGAAAAAGAGCTTTTGAAATTGAAAATGTCAGTGGTTCTTCCAATATGAAACTTCATATTCTTTCATTCCTTTTCTGTACTAAACAAAGAAAACTGTTTTATATAAAATTAAAGACTGACAATATCCCAGTGAATTAAGAATTTCAAAACTCAGCAATATAACCTAAGATTAACCTAATCAAATCTTGATGTAAGTGCAACTCCTTTACATTTAATGCACACAGTCTACTGTTTGAAAAGCAGCTGACTGACCTATAGAGTCCGCTGAAATACTCTGAGCAGTTCTGTCTCCTATGGTAGTGAGTTGGCTTTAAATCTTATTTCCTTAGCTTCGGCTTCCAATCATTTTCTTTGTGTGTGGCAGCCTCAATATATTTATAATCCCAGAGGATGTAACTGAGTAACTTTGTGAACTAAATATGCCAGATTCCTATGAAGATTCTCATCTTTTAGTTATTTAACAGATGTTGCTGGAAACTTTCTGGATTTTTTGTTCTTTACTTCTTGAAGTCCTCTTTGAAATGTGAGTATTTGGGTGCCGTGATCTGATACAGCACTCCACTGAAGTCATAGTGTAATTGAATGCTGAGATACATGATTTCCCTGCTTTTCTTGTCTCACTTGTTAACATGCACAAAAATCCTGGTAACCCTTCAATTTCATACTCAGAGTTTGTGTTCATCTCATTATTCTTACTTTTACATCATCACTCTTTCTTGGGTAATCTCTCAGACTGACATGTGGCTTTCATTTTTGACTCTATATGTATGATTTTACATTACTGTGTGAAGTTATATATTAGGTGCCTGTTGCATTCAGAGGCCACACTGGGCTTTCAGAGCACCTCCTGCTCTGTTTCTGCAGTAAAATAATACCTGTGAAAGTGGGCTGGACTTGCTTTCCTGTGCAGGTTTCTGGCTGAAGTAGACACATTTCCTCCCAGGAGTCATTTTAGGTGTAGTAAATATCACCACTGAGGAAGGACTGGAAAAATTGAAGTTGCTAAGCCTCAAGAAAGGAATAGAAATTACTCTTGCAGAGCAGTAGGAACATACTGTGCAGATGGATCATTGAGGACTTGGCTTTAACAACTTTAAAAAGTTCTTATGATAACAAGTATGGTGAAGCCTTGCCATAATTTGCACAGTCAGTCCTAATCACTGAAGTCATCAAAATAGACTGGATGAAGGGAAGAGTAAATAATCACAACTCAGGATAAGGTGAACTAGGTCAAGCTGTTTCTTCTATATCTCATGCAGATATTCTCCCACTTAGTAGTTCACCTGAAATCATGATCAGCATCCTCCTAAAAAGGGAGCACTTTCTAACCCTGCTGACATCTGTATGAAACAGAGACCTTTGTATAAAGACAGTTGTTATGCAAGAGGTTCTGCATCAAAGGTTGTTATTATTGCAATGAACTTTTAGTATTTTTAGAGAAGAGTTGTTATTAACCATTGATATTCATGAGCCATGCAGCTAAGCATTCAGACTTGCCATTTATGAAGAGCACTGGCAATTTTTTCAGGACAAATTATTTTAAAGTAATTAGGAACAACCCTAGAGTGCTATCAAATCTCCACAAATGAATGCTTGGAGGGAAAACAATTACAGAACTAATAGACATAAAAATACATATCTCATGTGCTGTGGCTGAATAACAAGATTTCACTGACTATCAATTTTTACTGCTTGGAAATGACTTTTCTTTAAGCATAATCAGGAATTATTTTAATTTTTTCAGTTTATTTCAGCAAGTGGCTTTTAATATGCATGCATCTATGTACTTAAAGTGCCATTCAAAGCAAGTAGAGCTTGGTGTTGCCTTAATGAAAATAGCACACTAACACTGCTATGCTTTGCTGAATTTATGTAAAAAGTCCATTTTTAAACCCCCGTTATAGTCTTAAAAAAGGATGACTGTGATTTGGAAAATCCAGTAACTGAAGCAAGAGACAGGTGCTTTTTTCATCTTGGCAATCAGAAGGATAAGGATAGCACATAGGTGCAATAGCAGAATGGATGTACAAGTATGTATGAAGAAGAAAAGCAAGTTGACGCAAGTACCTGATTGCATCTGCTCCATTTTATAGTAGTCACTGCAGTGTCTGTTTAGCCCTGGTCTTCTTCATATGATGTCCCCAGCTCCCTCAGAACATCAATTACTGGACACCTTCTTAGCATCTTCGTTTGTGTCAAGTCATTTATAGAAGAAGAAGTCAAGTCATTCTATGTAAAGTGTTCTGCCTGTTGAGACTCTTAATTAGATATAGTAACTGTGGATTTCAGTTTGAATTAAGCTCCCCCAAGTGAAACAGAAGGCATGAGACTGTTTTAGTAAGGAATTACAAAATCATCTAAAGTTTATATATAACAGTTGGCTTTCTAGTGACCTTTGCTTGAAAACAAACACTTAAAAATAAAATTTTGTTTAAAACACAGTGATCAAGATCCAGTCAAACTGTACTGTGATATTTTTAGTTTAAGTGCATTTCTTGTGGTGATGGTTTTCCAAAGTGTTTTGTACTTGTTAGTAGTTACAGTTAGCTCAGTCAAAGCAACTGTAGCCTGGCTAATTTGGGGGTTTTTCCCTCTCTTTTGGATATCATTAAGGAGGTTCAAAAATGAAGTCTAAGGGAAGGAAATGAATTGACATTTCTTGAGAAAGGCAAGAACAAGGCTGAGTAGGGCACTGGAGAAATGCAGTGTTTCAGTTTGAGTTTGCTTGGGCTAGATACCATTGTGAGAGAGAGAGATAGTATGTAGTACATGAATTTAGTGCCATAGGCTCAGCTTTCACAATACATACCATTAGTATTAGCCCTTGCAACTTGCAACTTCTGACTAAGAACATCTCCAGTGTCTGTACTCTGTAGACCTGTTGTTTTTCCTCCTCCCCTACACCACCCATCACCCCATGCCCCCATCCTTACTATAACAGTTATACCCACTGACAATTCTGGAAATATTTATTTGTTTCCTTGTTTAGTTGATGAAGGTATTCATGAAGAGTGGTTACAAGATGTGATTTCTCCTTGTGTCCCATCATAACTTTCATACCTTCTATTCTTGTGAGGAGATTTGGTGGAGCTTTGAATTAGCAGCCTCTACCAGTGATTCTTAGTTGTGAATTTGGAGGAAAAGAAGAATCTGGGGCTGAGGCCAGAGCAGGGTTCTGTGAAGGGTCTGAGTTTCACTGTGCCAGCACCACTGATGCACACCAGGAGGACTGGAAAACCAGGATTTTCTTTTAGGAAGAACTTATTTTTTTTTTTTTAATTTTTCAAACCAGCAAGCAGATCACACTTATTTCCTTGCCTCCCAATTCACAGTTCCATAGGACTTTTACTCTGCTAATCAGGACAACACAGTATGTTTCTTGAAGCCACACCACTTGCTGACAGAGGGCAGGAATGTGAAAAACAAGTAGGCTAGACATCTCAGAAATGCCAAAGGTGAAAATCCCTGCATAATATAAACTACTTTTTATGGCAATTTAGCCATAAAATGAGGAAATGAGGAGAAGAGGCCAAAAGCCTTTAACAAGTTAGGTTTCCACAGACCGCGAACTAACAATGTGCTCTCAGTCTGGAAACTGTAATAGAAACTGGCTCAGACAAGGCAGCCCAGAGCAAGAGCTTGCTGCTGTGCTTTCCCTCATTATTCCTTCCCATTTCACATACACCCCTCCAAAAGTTACCACCGCAGTTAATACCTGACCACTGATAAAAGGTGTAGCCTTAATTCGTATCCATAGTCTCTAAATCAACAAAAGCAAGGTTTCAGATGTAGTGGTTACAATGTGAGTAGCTGCATGAGCCTTGCATAGGGGTAAGACTCTGTGTACTGGCATTAGAAACTGTTGGAAAGAAAGCTAACATAGTTTTGATCATTGTGGGTGAACACAGTCTGAATACATTTTGAACCTATTTTTGCTCTAGCCTGACTATGTACATTTCTTCTGGAATCAAAACTTCTCACAGTTGCTTCAACTCTGACATATTGATATATTTCCTCATTTTAGTTCCTACTATGTTTTCCTGTCAACTTCCTATGTGATGCCTTTTCTCTTAAAATTTCTAGTTGACTCACCATTACCTGAAATATTTCTTACTTGTTTTGTTTTCAGAAATGTATTTTGGAGGCAAAATATCCTGTAATTTTCAAAAATCCCCCCTTTCTGCTTTCCTGCTTGCTGTATATCATAGCTTGTGTCTCCAATCTCCCAGCAGGTATATTTAAGATCTTCATGTTTATTTAGTATAACCAAAGGGATTTTACTAAGTCTGAGGCAGTCATTTAAAACAGTGAGGGTTACAGTAGTTTGTGGTGTACAGGCACTGATGGTGCTTGTTCTGGAAAACAACCTTATTCTCTGCCAAGCGCCTAAGGGTATTATTTCACAAAATGTACACCTACTCCAGAAATGTCAGGCTGTAGGGGAGCAGCTGGAAGCCATAGCAAGTTATGACTTTCTCTGCTCAGCTACCCTCCTACTGGTGTCTAGCTGGGGGTTTGCAGCCACTTAGCTTACCACAAAGAGCATATGGATTAGTTCAAATGTCTGGGGGAGGAATGTTCTTTCCTAGCTTTTACTGCCAAATGGAGTGAGAATATCTTCTGATTATGTTTGTGCCAATTAGTCCCCAGCTGTGAACTCAAGGTGGGCAGCAACATCTCTGCATCTGATGATGACTGTGTACTTAGAAGTGTGGAGTAGGCAGGGAAGTTTCCAGGAAAGAATGGACTTTGGTACATTTCGGGCATGATGTACTTAGTGCCCTCATCACTAGCTCTGAGCAGGAGTGACCATGTTTGGGTCTGAAGATGCAGCCAAATTTCTGGAATGTTGCATGTCACGTTGACTTAAATAAAACCAAACTGTGATTCTGAAAAGTACAGAATAAGAAAATATCCCACAGATAAGGGGTAGGTCTGAAGGCATGATTGGCTTCCCTGGGCTGCTGAGATGAGATGTGCAGCTCTGAGTTCGTCTGTGACTTCTACCACTTAAAGATCTATTAGCTGGTTTCCAGTCTAGCTATTCTATTTATGCCAACAAGGCAATCACTTATGTAGGCTTTTAGCAAAATATGTATTTTTGGAAAATCAAAATACAGAGTCATGCCCACCTATGGCAGTTGTGTTCATAAACTTTGGTTAAGAAATTAAAAAATACAGTTCATTTTCAGTACTTTATCAATTGACTGATGAATGACTAATGCTCAAGGAAGCTATGCAGCATAACTTTATTTCCTCACTATAAAACTCTCTGCAAATGAGTACTGAAACAGTAGTGCCTGCTTTGGGGTCAGATTAATCTTGCTGAGGCTCATGCAGTATTAAGCCATCAAATGAAATTGCTGTTGGAAATCTGCGGCTTAAAGAGATAAGCCAGAAGAAGAGCTTCACATTTTATAGGGAAGACTGGATTAATATGATAAGCATGCTCTGAGAACATTTCTTCCTTATGGATATTACCCTTACTTAAATATGAAAGGTAAGATCCCTTCAGGCCATGTATTTGCAGCCATTATCTCAGTTAATTGCCTGTTCAAATTGAAATATTTAAGGGTAATCCCAATTTTGTAATTAGAGATATTAATCTTTTCTTTTACTTTTCCTGCACAACACATAGATTACTTTGAACTTTCTTCCTCGGTCTCTGTGACACAACTTAGGAATCTCTTTGGTTTCCTTATCAGATTTGGTACTGTGTAGGGAAGTCTCCGTGTGTACATGGAGTGGGTGCTTTGCAATTGGGTGAAAGTGTGCAATGATTAATTACAGATTGATACTACTGTTGATAATGCTAGTGTAATGAACACTGAAGAAAAAATAATCTTTTCATATAAACAAAAGCTGTAGAACCTGGGGAAAGGTGTGCAATTGGCAGACATGTATACATGTAGTCTTTCTACTTTGGTTATAGGAGTCAATACTTGGTAGTGTCACGTGGAACTGGAGATATCTTTACATTCTTCTGCCTCCATAAGAGGTATTTTTTCATTTTTCTTCTTCCTTCAAACATGTGTTAAACTTGATTGTTTGATTCCTTTTTCATAAGCCTGGATTTCTCCAGTCTCTCATATTCAGTTGCTATTAAGAAGCAGGTTTTTTTATTGCATTTAAAAGGTCCTATTCACTGCCAGTGTTATTAAGTAAAACACACTATGAAATGAGTATCTCTCAGTAATGACGTTACTGTTGTTTTGATGTTCTGCCATTATCTGCAGAAGTTCTCATTTATACTACATCATTCACTTCAGCTTGTATCAGCAGTGATTGATGAACCATGACAAGATGACAGTCAATGCTTTGCCCCCTACCAGTCAGCTCTCCCACTTGTGAATGCTAATAACAGCACTGAGAAGTAACTTCTGGAAGAAGAGCTTGTGTAGTGCCTGCACTGCTGCAGGCATCTCTGAAGTTACCATTTTTAGGAGATTGCCGAGGAAGTGATGAATTTCCAATGCCAAGGATATTTTACAAGGCATGGCTACTAAAGTGTGTTGTGAGATACTTGTGACTCTTGATTGCCTTAGGGCTATATCTAATATCATGAGTCACTAGCTCAAGTGCAGAATGTTCTAATGGCATATTAACATTAATGACAAAATACTGAGAGGTCTGAAGGCATTCTGAGCACACCAGTAATTTTTCTACTTGTAATTTTGATGAAGTAATGGCTAACTGGGCATTGAAAGAGTTAGCACCAATGAGACAGTGAAATTCTCTTTCAAGGAGTAAATGGTTTGATTTATTGGACTCTTTCTCTAATCTGGTTTTGTTTTTTACTGAGTATATCCTATTTATTCATCCTTATTTTTTAACATTTGTTTTCAATTTGATCTAAATACCTCTGTATTCTTATAACATGTTTAGTAAGTCATTGCAGCAAAATGGAGACCATTTAAAACCTTATAGCTCATTATTAAAAATTATTTAAACACCACCTGGTCTTCTTGTGAACACCCAAGACCTAAAACCTGTCCATCTGAGGACATACCAGCAGTGAGAGGCAACAGCACAGGAAGACATCACATCAAAGATAAGGAGTAGCTTGATTCTGGAGGTTGGATAGCCCTGAAGCTGGGATTTTCTAGGTTTTCAAAAGAAATTGAACTTGTAAGGCAGAACAAACATATTAAAAATGGCAGTATCTTTTTTAGAGAGTCAGTTGATGGGTTTGAAAAACAACTGAATTTCTGAAATTTCTAAAGCAGCTGTGTGGGTCTTTGTCCATATTGCATGTGGCTTGGTCTTCTGCACTGGGTGCCAGTTTCAGAAAATCATGTTTAAGGAGCTGTCCGAATGCTTAGACTTATGTATTACAATAACTGGTAGGTAGGATCCATGTGGGTAACCACTGAAGAAATGCAGAAGGGCTACTCAACCTCCATCAAGGAGGCTTTTTGAGAAGCTTTGTTTGTATGGATTGCTTACTCTTTTTCCTGGCATTAAATCCTTATGTTTCTGAATTCCTTGACTTCTGAAAGAGTACGGGTAGATAAGGTATTCTGACAGGGCAGGGCATTCCTTTGGGCAGTGTGAAAGCAGCCCAATCTTATTTACCTGAACTGAATAAAGCCCCAAAGGTAGAATCTAATTCAGTTTCTTTAAGGTAAACAATTATTGTTATTTTTAGACAATTAGATTTTCTCTGGAATGTTCAAAAGTTTATGATTTCAAAAAGGCTTGTGGGTATCTATTTAGGTAGAATCACCTGTCCCTGCTGTCGCATCCATCTACATGTAGGTGCATTTTTTGAAAACAGAAATCAAACAATTCAGAGGGTGAAAATCCAGGTCAGAGTTGACATCTACATAAAAGACTTCATTCGTCCTGTGAAAAATCAGAAACCATTTTGGTTTAATCATCAGTTTTTATTGTGGTGCAGAACCTCTGTTTTCTCTCCCTTCCCAGGTCTGCTGGTAGCAGTCCTCTTTGGTGTCCATGAGTCTGGGACATCAGGCAATGATGTTAGTGTGACACACTTCCTATTGAGGTGTGTTTGTTTATTATGTTTTGCGTTGGGTGTTGTTTTTTGTTTGTCTGTTTTTGCTAAAGATACATGAGAAGAACTAAACATAGTTGGTATTGCTTGTTGGGATCAAATATGTACAATCATAATAAGGGAAAATGATTTATGAATAGCCCATTTGAACTGAAATATATTTCTGTTTAGAAACAGTACAGCCATTTATTCATAAATAAAATTCTAATGACCTCATAGTCTCATTAGAAAAGATTTGTCTCTAACCAGAATGCTGAACTCATCTAATATAAACGTAGTTTATGATTACAAAAGAACAATTTTTCTGGCAGAAATTCATGGCTTTGCAAGTATACACTAAGGAATACATTACTGAAGTACTTTCTCCCTCATGATATAGCTGAAAAGCCTTTATGGTTTTGTCACTTAAGAAAAACATAGATCATCCCACTCACACCCGGCAGTACAAAACCAGTTAAAGTTTCTAGTGCGAACCTGGGATGATACAGTTAAAGGAAAAAAGCTCCACAGACTAGAGACAGACAGACTAGTAATAAAAATTCTCTTTTGCCTGTATGAGCCACAAAACCCCATCTTTGTACAGCTTTAAAAACATATAGGGAAGAAAAAAAGCTTCTTAATTTATTTTTTTTAAGCTGTATCTAAGCTAGTTCAGTCTGTAGCTAATTCTTTGAAAGCACTGACAAAGATGTGTGTGTTTTTGTTGAAAGATATTTGGAACACCTTTACTTAACTGGGATTAGTGAACCAGAGAAAGCTTTTCGGTGTGTTCTGGTCAGGATCAACCTGAGATCATTAAGGAATCTTCCTGTGCACACACCATCACAGTTACCCATAAATGAAAACATAATGAGGTGAAATGTTTGTCTCTTTATATTTATTTACCGCTGTTGGATGGTTCAAAGAAAGGACCAAATAATGTTTTTCCTGGTCTAAGAGGTAGCTTTATTGTCCTCTATTGGAAAGTTCTTGTTGGTCCAGGAAGCAGGATTTGGACTTCATTTTGTTAGAAAAACATGTTTTATTGCATCTGAGTAATTTCCGTTGGTAAAAATCATGCTGTTGAAAGAAGGGTAAATAATGCTGTGTGGAGCTTCAGCGCCTCTCACGGGAAATCTATCTCTTTTCATTAACTTATGAAAACATAACGCTAGGAAATGTGGCCCTTGTTTGTATGTGGAATTACTCTGAGTACAGATGTTGGCTGTAGCTCTTAACAACTATTAGCCTATCTCCGTTGATTTATATTGATACCCCACCACACTTTGATGACCAAAGCACTGAGAAGGGATTTGAAATGAACTACTACTCTGTGTCAAAAAAGGAATCAGCAGATTAAAGAGTGAGCAAATCCAGACAAGAGAGAGTTGAGCAATGCAGCCTGTGAGAGGCTCTGTTGGGGCTCCCCAGGCCCACTGGCTCCCACAGAAAAGAATTGGAAGCAGAGAGGACAACTCAGCCTGTAGTGAGATAACATTTTCCCGTGAGTTATAGATGCATTGATTTAACATGTTTAGCACTGGCATCACTGTTTGAGCTACTCATCTTGTGTTCACTATTGCATACATGTCATAGTGCTATGTAAGCATAAGGTTGTTTGTGCTGCTCTGGGATTCCCATTCCTCTACGGAAGGAAGGAAATTAGAGATGAAATGATCATTTAAATGTTTAACAAAGCCATGTGGCAGGAATAAGTGTGAAATGCTCCAACCTCGGAAGTGTTCAAGGCCAGGTTGGATGGTGCTGTGATGAACCTGATCTAGTGGAAGGTGTCCCTGGCCATGGCATAGGGTTTGGAACTAGGTGATCTTTAAGGTCCCTTCCAACCCAAACTACTCTATGATTCTATGTATTTATCTGGGCCTTGACACTGTACATACCCTACACACCATGGAAAACACTTTTTTATTCAAAAGCAGGAACTGGCAGAAAGTTACAAGTGCCCAAACCCAGGGCTTCAGGTTTTAGGTAGATTAGCTGCTGTGAAGCATTAATGGCAGATGACAATTTCCATTTTTGGACTACTACATTATTTTAAAGTCAATGAGTGAGACAGACAATGGAGCAATAGTTTCTTCTTTATCAGAAAATATGTAAGTTTAGGAGATTATCCTTTATATGGTGTTGGACTGTTTGGAAAGTTGGCATCCTCATTCTGGGTGGATTTTTTTGCTTGTGGTGGATGATGATGGTTGTTCACATGGAAAAATTTAGTGTGATACTGGTCTATGCCTTCTGCACAGTAGGGATCTTGTCTTTTTTTTTGCTTGACCACAGATGAACAGATATATGGTTGGAGCTATCTTTTGAGTTTTGTACTCATGTATGCATGTTTTGAAATAAATCAAGTGAACAAGGAACAATAGCTCTCTGAACCTGTGTTTTCCTTGGCTACTCAACCAGTGTCTGGAATGCAGTTTAAGCCAAATATCTGTAGGGATGTTCCTGAAGGCAAAATATGGGCTACCCATACATAGACCCTTGCTTTTATGTCTGTTCATAAGGCTGCTCTGTGTGCTTTTTGCACACTAATGTCTAGTTCCAGTTGGTTTGCAAAATTGTGGTTTATTAGCAAGTGCACCATTACATATTTTTTGAGACTGTTCAGTCTTAAGATGCAAGACTACCTTGCCCAGCAGATGCAGGTGCTGGAGTCTCACTACATTCTGCAACTGAATCTGTGACACAAAAAAAAATTTTTATATGGTGAATAAGAGAGGTAAAAAACCCCAACAAAAATAGTCACTAAGGAGCTACATGGTGAAGGATCTCTCTTGGACTTCATGGGCTTGTATTCTCTCTAGAAATTCCTTTCATGCTATGTGAGACTTTTTATAAAAGTGCTCTTCTCCCTACCTGTTAAAATGGATGTAGCACCTAAGGTGCTGTCAGTTATCACAGGTATTGCAGAAAATGAGGGCAGAGGGATAGATGGCACCATTGCATACATTATGGGAGATCTCCCCTCTGCCAGTGTACTGGCATAACAAGTTAACTGTGAACATCTCAATCATTGTAACTATTTAAATACATTCTATGAACTTCTGGCAAGCATAAGGTAATACTGTGTATCTAATGAAAGAGTTTTTTAATGTAACTTGTATGAATTTCTTCAGGACTTCAGAAAATCCCAGGGTGGGTGGGGGGGTGGTGTGTGAGAAAAAGAAGGTAAGTAATGAAGCAAAGACATGTATTCAGTACTATTGGCACAGACAAGACCAACAGTTCAAAGGACAGCATTCCAAGTCTGCAGGAACTGCCAGGTGTAATTCTTGCTAAAGCAGATGGCTTCTTTACAGCACTGACTTCAGTGGGACCTTTGGTGATTGCAACACATCAAGATTTCACTGTTTGTTCTTGCTCTGACCCACACCCACTTGCAAGTTAAATATATAAACATTCAAATGAACCCGTTGATTTCAACAGCTCTATCCACATGTGTAACCTTAGGTGTGTGCCAAGCTGAGATTGTCTCTTCCATGGCACCCAATGTGCTGCACTGTTTGCTACTGAACTGCATAAAAAGTTCTTGTTTGCAGGCTTCTGGAATGTCAGTGCAGATGTTCAAATGACTGTTCAGATTAAATAATTTCATCTAAAGCCAGAAAGAGCTATTACAGACAAAAATATGAATGATCCCACAATCTTCTTTTGGGCCTGAATTTTATTGGGATGGACTGAAGACTGTCTTACCTTCATGAAAGAGTTGTTCTAGTTTAAATTTATTGAGAGAGATTATTTAGTCAAATATATTCTGTCGAAATTTTGCTTTCACCTCTTACTCTTGTGAGCTTTTGCACTCCTAGTCATCTGTCCATGCACAATTCAGGCCGTGACGGATGAATTGTTTGGGCATGATGGTGGAGTTATGGAAAAGTCAAGACTCGGACCAAAGTTCAGGGGAGTTTTTGTTTGCAAACCTGCTGGACATTTGTCTGTAAGAATGAGCAGAATCTTTACCAATTTATTATTGCTAATGTACTATATAAAATCTAAATTACTCTAGGAAATATGAAGAAAAATAAGGGGGGAAATGATTAAGTGTTGAAAAATGTATAGAGCTGGGATGGTGTTCATCTTCATAAGGGGAAAGTTTCAATTTGTTTCCAGCTTGCTTTTGAGATTTTTTTGTGATTTTATTATCGTCTTAAAAAAAACATGGTAATTTGGGGGTTCAACAAAGTTCAACAATGGTCTTTGCCACTAAGTCTTACTTGTTTGGCTCCAAAAAAGGAAATATGTCAAGCATTGTCTAATCAAAGAATGAAACTCCAAGTTTATCTGTCAATCCTTCATATTGTTCATATTATCTCTTTCTGTGCATGCTGCCAATAGGAAGAGAGGCTGTGTTAGCTACAGAATAAAGAGATGTATTTGTTGGCAAAGGAAATTCCTAATTATCCTCTGTTATGCTTTGAGATTCTGTTTCTGAGGTGAGCTCCAGAGAGATTTCTTGGAACTTTATGGGCTCTTGGACTAGAGCAAACTGATGGTTTGAGATTTCCAGCCCATCACTTGGACAAGAACATGCAGGCCTCTGTGTCAAGCAAAAAAGACCTGTCTCTCATCTACACTGGAGAGAATTTATTGCCTTGAAGAATAGAGCTACTTTGTATCCAGTTCTGTTAAAATAATGGGATTCCTAAACATGCCTGTTGGTACCAGCCAAGCAAATGCCAGGAAACTAGTAATGTTCTTAGAGGCACAAAGCTTTTGCTTTGAATTTCCTATAGAAATTCTTTTAAAAAACATCCTCCCTGTAATTTAAGGGTCTGAATATTTAAGTTTGTGTAACAGGTTGAGTATCTTCAAATAGATAATTAAAAAAACACTTTTCCAGTTACTAAAGGGGAAGAGTATTTTGGGAGGTTTGTTTGTTTGTTTGTTTGAAGTATTTTTATCAAACTAGGGCTCCTGTAAAACTACAAATGTTCTAAAAAGTGAATAATTTCAGAACGGCAATTTTCAGGGATTTTCTTTACTCTGAAATATGGTTCATTTACATCTTGAAGGCCTGTGTCCAGCTTGTGAAATTATATGAATTTTGATAAACTATATCTGTCATTGTTCATACACACTTCTTCCATCCAATCAATGAGAGAGCTTAAAAAGCTTGGGATGAGATACTGCCAAGGATATGGTCCCAAGATACACAATAAAGTGCAAATAATTTTTGTATCACCAAATAAATGTTTTTGTCTCACAGTTGTATGAATCTTTATATTCATAAGTACACGATCAAGAAATGTGTATTGTGAAATGCTGGAGTGATGGGGATTTTTTTTTAAGATGTACATTTTTTTCTTTAAGGACAAAATCTCTTTCTGAAGAGGCTTTTAGCACTTCATCTTCCCACAGTCTTTATTCTTTCCTTTTGCTCCTGGGATGTTGACAAGAAAAGACTGAACTATAAAATGCATTTTCACTTCCTGAATTTCATTGTTTTGTGGAGTTATAGTGCTATGTATTCCACTTTTGGAAGCTTTTCATGTCTGCATCTAATTCTAAGCATATATGAACCCTCAAGTTACTGTGTTGCAATGCTCTTAGTTGTCTTGCTGAATTACAGTCAGAATGCTCAGAAATAAACCTTTGAACATATGTAACCCACTCCTAGACCTTCTTCCCCCCAAAACTTAGCCCACTTCTCTCAGTGAATACTTTGAGTAATCTTGAGCAAATTGTGTAAACTATATGAGAAATACAAAATGACAGTGACTTCAAATCTTCAAGTCTTCAATGTTTTGATGTCCTTAAAGAGGCACAAATTCATCAGTCACCTAATATTTAGAGGAATACTCAAACAGCCAGAATATGATACTGGTGATTGGACCAGTAGAAGTCAAATATATCTAGCTTGCTGCCTGGATTCATTCGGTTCTCTGCAACCCATAACACTTTTATAAAATTAAGTAACTTGCTTTTCCTAGTGTGGCATCTGGCTGTGCTTGGAAGGAAGAAGTAAAGAAAAAGTATAAACTGTCATGCTTGCTTGCATTTAAATTTTCTGCAGAAGCATCTTGAACACATGTATATGATAGTGTCTGTCTCTTCAACTATGAGTGTAAATGAAGGGGCACATCAGTAACGTGAGTTCGAAGCTGCTGTTTTTGCTGCTTGGTTATCTGGGCTAGAGAGTATGTTAGCTTTTTAAAATGTATGAAGAATATCTAGCATGGAACCCCTCCCCCCCAAAAAAATGCAATCAGAGTACATTTGTAATTCTTCCCCAAAAGCTGTGGAGCCTTGTATAGGCACCTGTTAAGGGTTGGGGAGTGGTGAGAGATGAGGATGTGTTTGCAGCTTCCCTCGGTTCCACAGAGAGCTGCCTTTCTGCTGGGACTATTAGTCTCTTCCTCACGTAAGCTGTCCCACAGGTATGTCCATGTTCCCATCTGACCCTGACCTGCTGATGGGACTTCCTGGCCTGACCACGGATTGCCCCATGGCTATGGACTGGCCTATAGCAGCAGGGTCTGGGCTGAGCCCCATCCTAACTCTGTGGGTTTATAGTGGGTCTGCTCTTTGGGTTGGGGATATGACTGGGATTTACAGTTTCTTTCCTGAGTGATCTGTCTAGTGCTACGTTGATAAGGAGCTCTTCAACATGTGGTTATTCTGGTGGAAGAGGTTGCAACTGCTCAAAGCAATTTCTCCTTTTGAAACTGAGGGACTGTTTAACTTATGTTCCTTGGTTAAATGAGATTCTGTTACAAAATGTAGATATGCATGAGTGTGTTCTCTGGTGCTTATGCCAAAATCCTTGGTGGTATGGTATATGATTTAGTTGTGGCTAGACCAGCAACCAAGTCACCTTAGGAGCCCTCCAAACCAAGGAGCTCAGGAACTGGCAGGCTTATGTTGACTTGCTTTAATTCCCCTACAGAGCTCAAAATGGGAAATATTGTGGTACCCTCAGAAGACTGATTTGGTTTTTAGTTTTAGTTACTGGTAAGGCTCAATGTGCTGGGTTTACAGAGTAGATTACTACTCCCCCTCCCCAAGAGAGAAACCATGATGTTTCTATTGGTTGTATTGTGTAATTTAGGGGAATTCCAAGGATAATGAAGAGAGCAGAGGGGATATGAGCTTTAGGAGTGAAAAAAAAAGCACTTTTCTGAAGGCATCAGCTGTGAGCTACCCTGTAGTCACCAGGGAGAGAAGAGCATTCCTTGGCAGGCAGAAAGGGAAGAGAGAGCCAACAAGAGGGGAAAGAAAAGAGGGAGATCTTTCCAGTATTATTGAAGTCTAAATATCTCTCCCTTCCATCCTACCAGGCTGGTTTTAATTAATAATTTTTTTGCAAATATTGCATTCCTGTAGGCCCTGTGTCAGTGTCATCCTTGTTCCTTGTTTTCTAGTAGCTACCTTCTAGGTTTTGCCGGACAGTTTTTGTTTTCCCTTCAGTTTTATAGATGAGAAAGCTGCAACCTGAAACAGTAGGTCTTTCTCTTTTCCTCTGTGCTCTTGTTGCTCAGCTGTATGAGGCTGTCTTCCTCCTAATGGGCCTTGTCAATGGCATTTATCATCCCCAAGGAAGTGCTGCCCAGCCTTGTGCATCCTAACAGATTTTGGGGAGAAAATGAACTTCAAGAAGGAGCAGCTGCAGCAGGCTGATGGCCAGCTGTGATAAGAGATCAAACACAGCTGAACAAATGCAAGCATCCAAACAGTGTGGAAGCAGCAGGTCATGGTAAGTCCTGTACAGTAGCAGAGACTCCTGTCCTGAAAGTTTACTTTCTCTTGACACTAGTCTTTACTTCTTTTCCCAGACCTGTTGAGTTTCAGGTCTCTGATTTTCTATAACAAACATATGTTTTTCAGAGCTGGTTCCAAACAACAGAAAGGTAAAATTCCTATGTCAGGAGGGAGCTCTAGAATCCTATGGAGGAAAAATCAAACCAACAACCAGAGAGACTCTAAACTGATCGTTCCAGTGAAAAAGCAGTTCTAAGTTGTGCCAAAGTTTAGTGTAGAGTTATAAAACTCAAATATACCTTGATATCTCCTTGCTTCCTCTGCTTGGAACATGGCCACTATACTTACTTTGAATGCTTTCCTTTCCTTTCCTTTCAAAATGGTTTTCAAAAGGTCACTGTGTGGAATGACAGCATTTATAACATGCTGTGGAAGTGGAAACTCCAGTGCTGTTTTGTCTTCACAATGCTTGTCTTTCCTTTATATTCCCACAGAAATACTAAAAGCTGAAAATTCAAAACAGAACTTACTGTTGTAAGATAATGTATGTAATTTCTAGCAATATGCCATCTGTGTATTTCCTCAAATATCTCATACATCTGGTTAAAGACTCTGGCCATCAAGCTTAGACTTGTGGATGTAACCACACTGATCCTGGCTGCACACTCTTACAAGCAGGAGCCAAAGGGTCTTTTGGACAAATGCATGATTTTGACTTGGTTTTTCTCTACCAGGTATGTGATAATTGATTAGTATTTTATTTATTTATTGAAATTTTTAAAGCGTGAGCACACTATTCTGTTTTAATAATCTCATTTCACCTTAACACAGCTTCTGAATTAATGAGCTGGAGCCTCAAGCCAAAGTTGAGATGAAACCTGAAGCATCCTGAAGAGCAGACAGCAGTACAGTTTAACACCTAATGGTGGGAAGTAGTATTATAGCTGGTTTCACAAAACCTTTTTTCCCTATTTTTTCTACTTATGTTTATATGAGCAGGTGAGGATAGGGCTGGGGCACAGGTTAGGACACTGGACTTTGGTAATTTAATTGCTAGTATGCTCTCAGGAATGGTTTTGGTCACTGGCAACCAGCAGTGTCTTGGTAGTGCTTTGGCACGGTTCAGGAACACCATGGCCCAGGATTATTCCTGATAAACAGTCTGGACAGAGACACTCCTTTATGTAAGAGAAGAGAAGCAGATGGGATGTGGGAAAGGAATGTGAGCCAGAAAATGCAATTCTGTTGTAGCCTTTGATTGTCAGATTTGTGTAGAAGCATCTTGTAGGCTTTAGTGAAGGACAGGTCAGACTCAGTTGTGCCTTTGATTAAAGAGACTTCCTCAAGACATCATTATTTGAAACCATTTCCCTTTACATTCTTCTCATCTTTTTTAGAGTTGTAGTTTCTTTCCATGACCTCCTTTCCTGAATTGCTGTGCAGCATTTTCCTTCATGTCCTTGACCATAACTAAATAGCAATAGGCTGGTCTACAAAATTTGCCAGGACCTTCAGTGTAGGCTGGGCCCCTTCTCAGGGAACAGCCATGGCAATGTGTTAAGATCAGTGTCAGTTTATTGGTCAAGATTTACCAGAAAGGAAACAGAACTGTTTCTTAAAACCAGTATAGCCACAGAGACCAAGAAGTTTCACCATCTCTGCATTAGGGTGTGATGGTCAACTTCTAGTGACATCATTGGAAAGATTCTTTTTAAAAGAACCACTGAATTGGACCATTACTCAGAAGGAAAGGTCACAGTTATTAAGTCACCCACACCTCTTCTTATGTTTTCTTTGGAAATCTGAACTGTCAGACCTTCTTAAAACAGATTATGTCTTAAGATGATGGATCGACACAGTGTAACTCAGTGACTGGCTGTTTGGTACTAAACTGATGTTGCTAAATTCTAGGTTGTATTGATGAATTCATGGCAGAGCAGTACTGTTTGCACGTGGGACACTATGAAGATATAATTTGGAGAAAGTTATAAAACCACTGTTTTTTTCCAAAGATGAAATTTCTTCTGAGGTGGTAACTGTAATCAGCTGCCCACCTACAACTCTAGCAACCAGTTTTCAAGTGCTAATCTGTTTTGCTGGATGCCATCCGAGCATGACAGTTGTGGTGAGAACTGAGTCAGAATCTCTGGTCGTTCTGAAATTTGTCATCAGATGTGTCAGAGCTATACCACAACATCCCTCACTTCTCAGAATAAGTTTCTAATGGTCTCTGTCAGGGTCACGTCCCTGCCTGAATCACAGCAGTCAGGCCTCCACACCACCTTTATATACCTTTATCTCTCATGCTAGATTTACAGTATTTTCCCACAAGTATAGCAGGAGGAAGGAATGAGATACTAAGAACTCTTTGGTTGAAATACTTGTCTAGTTTTAAAAGCTGGTGAAGGTACTATCAAAGTAGCTGAACACTTGCTAAACAAATTCAGATACATATTTTAAAATAAAGAGCCTGACTTTGATATTCACTGGGAAACTGAATTAAGGCAATACAGTGAGGAAACTCTCCACTCAATGTAAAAGTGTGCTCAGAAGAAATTATGCTGTTTTACATTAATTTCAATTGCAATTGCAAAATTATGTCATGACATAGGCCCTTGTGAGAGTTTTTGCTACAAAAAAATCCTCAATCCTGGTTCTCAGATAGATGAGAGCGGTGCACAGAACACCCAAGAGCAGTTAGATTAATGGTAGCAGCTGGGTTACTGATGAAAAAACTTGCCAAAATCAGAAGCTCCCACGGATGTCTCATTTTCTAAAGACAGTAGTGATTCATCATGGATCTTTGCCTTTTCAAGTTCAAACCCCACTGCAATCACTGCCTTAGGAGGAGATCCTGCTTGCTTAAAGCTTTAAGGAAAGGAGAGAGCTGTGAAGTTAATAAAAATATGAAGGCAACCACTGGAAATCCGAGCACACTGAATGCCACAAGGGTGGGTAGATGTCAACTTTACCAAAGTTGTGAAAAAGAAATTTTTGTTTGTTGGGGTTTTTTGGCTTTTTTTGTTTGTTTGTTTTGTTAAGGAAAGAAAATACCTGTTAGGAAGCATCCTTTCTGTGACAGACTCTGCAGATCCCATTTGTTATTCCACTTCATGCAAAAAAGTTGAAACCCAGTAAATACACTGCAGGCTGAGGGCCAGCACAGCCCAATGACAACTTATGGTGGAGTAATAATAATTTAGGTACCTACAACTCCCTTGCTACAACAGGCATCCAGTAGAAAGATGGTGAAAAATCCTATGAAGATTGTTTCTGGCATACATTTGGAATCAGATGGATTCCATTTTATTGCCAGGCTTGTGTTTAGCAGCAGCAGCTAAATCAGAGAAATATAAATGTGGCTGTTGAAGGTGTCCCATTGAAAGATAAGTGGTGGGATGGGTGCTTGATGCATTGGATATAGGAAAGTCCATGGCAATTAATTTGAATTAGGTCTGAGTTGTCTTTTCCCATACCATGGCAGGATTGACAACAACATTAATCAATAACTGAAAGAGTTCCTTGCTCTTTTTTTTTTTGTTTGTTTGTTTTGTTTTGTTTTTTTGTTTTTGTTTTTTTTTGTTTTTTTTTTTTTGTTTTTGTTTTTGTTTTTTTTTTTGGTGGTGGTTGAAATAATAAGGAACAATTAAATGAAGGACACATACTAGAGAATATGTGTATATAAGCAAACACAAATGCACATATTGAGGTGACATATTACTTATTAACTCTGTGGCAAATGTAGGTCAATGTCCAGAAGCTTCAATCAGTCCTTCTGAGAGAATTTTCTGTTCTGAATCACCTTTCGCTTCAGCAGGCTTTGTCAGTTCTCTCAGCTGGTACTCCTTATCAGGTCTTGATCATCTGTTTGTGATAACAGGGGTGGAAATTCCAGAAGGAACAGATGAACTTCTCAGAAGCAAGGGTTCTATTTCTGTATAAATATCTTTTGCAATAAAGGGAAGGGAAGAGAAAATGCAGCAAATCTGTTATACAGTATCAGCAAAACTTTTGCTAAACAGAATGTTTTTATGAGCAGTCAGCAGATTGCTGGGGCTCAGGTATTAGCTTAGAGTCTGTATAACAAATTACAGCCATAATATAAGACTCAGTTCACTTTCACCATCTTGTGTTTTCTTTATAATGGCAAAGACCTTGTACTTTTCAGTGGATTTTTGGACTTTGTTTTTTTGGTGTTTTTTTTTTGTTATTGTTGTTTTGAGTTTGCTTTTTGTCAGTGAAGATTCATATTCTCTTTTTCTGGCATTCAGAAGACTGTAACTTAAGTCAAGAACAGAGAGCTTCACAAAGACCTCATTATCTTCTTCTGAGTTATTGGCACAACTTTGCCCTCTCCATATACAGATAAGTCTCTTAAATCTCATCTGGCTATTGTGCTTATACTCTTCCAGGGCAACAACTTCGTGAACATAGCATGTAGCTAACCTAAATTTTACAATAAATATCCTTTTAGGATTCTTTTCTCATTACCCAATGTAATTTTGGGGCTCTGTGGATGTGTGTAATAGACTTAACTAATAAATTCAAAAAATAATGGCTATGCATGAGGTCTAATGAATTTCCTGTTGTTCAATTCATGTCAAAGCGAGTTAGTTGAAAAACTTCCATGGGACCCAGCAGAATTAGACCAGAGCCCATACCTTTAACAAAACTCATATGGTTTACAGGGCAGACAATAAAGTTATGATTTGCCTTTGCTTACAAAGCTGGGGAATGAAAAGCATACTCTCTGCAGTTACTAAAGAGTTTGTGCCTGAATTGTTTCTGGTTTGAAATGTCAAGGAAAACAGAGCACACTGGCTACACATGGATCTAGTAATTGTCTGTAATAATCAAGATAGAAAGGATTTTACCCTTTCAGACATCTATGTTCCTCTCCAGACATCTAAAAGACATAAAATAAGGAAAAGAGACATTTTTTCATTATCATCTCACTACCTTTTATCCTTTGTAGCTCTAATTTTAGAACAGCAGCTCTTTCTGATGAAGGGTACATGCACCACTGCCATTAGGTGAGAGATGCTCATGTTGAGCAGAGCTTTTACTGTGCTGTGGATTGTCTTCTATTTTCAAATGCTCTGGACTAATGGTGTTTGTGATGAACTAAAGCAACCTGCAGAATCCTGCCTACAAAGAGTAAGTAGAAGGTGTCTCAGACGCCAGAGGTCTGGGGTGTATCATATTTATTTATATTGCATACCATGCCCTTGTATATAATTTTATGTTAATAGAAATACTTGTTAGAATGGTAAAATGGGTTGCACTGAACAAGTTTTGGAGTTCAGCTTGGTGTTTTCACTTACAAGACACATCCAAATGTGAACCATTCTGCTAATTTTGTAGCTGACACCAAGCTGAGTGGTGCAGTATGCTGGAGGGAAGGGATGGCATCCAGAGAGTCCTGATAGCCTTGAAGGGTGGACCTGTGTGAACCTCTTTAAGTTAAGGAGGGCAGAGTGCAAGATCCTACACCTGGGTTGGGCAAACCCCAGTATCAATGCAAATTTCATCTGTAACATCTAGTGTAAATAAGCAAACTGCTTTTAGATGCTGAATTCTTGTACTTTTGAAATACTTTGAAAATTTTCCAATATTGTATTATTTCCCTTGCTTGTGGCTTATGTTTGACTGCAGCTAAGGAATATTGTGTATTTGGGATAGAAACACTCTCCAGTTTCACTTGAATGGAAATTATTTCTGGGTGTGTGCCTTTTCAGCATGAGGCAGTATGTAACTAAACAGCCAATTTCCATAAAGTGTCCTATTAACAGTTTTCCTATTTTTGTTTTAATTCAAAAACCCTGAAGAACTCCTCCAGATGTATTTAAATAGCTTTCAATGTTTAGATTAATAGATGAGAGCCACCTTGCTCCCTCCTGAGCTCAGGCACTGTCCACTGTCTAGTACAGTTCTCAGATTTCAAGGCATGTTCCTTTTGTTTGTGTGCTCACAGGCTTTGCTATCTTGTTTGTTCAGTGAACAGAGAATCCCATAAAACATACAGAAATATTTCCACTCTGTTAGCAGTTTGCTACACTAGGAAAATTTAGGGTGAGGGCATTGGGATGCATTCTCAGCAGGTGAAAACTGGCAGGCCTCAGATGAAGGAAGAGGTATTCTACTCTACAGCAGCTGTGGATTTGCCACTGCACATCCACTAGGATATTGAACATTAGATAAAATCTCTGAGTACAAGTGAGGACAAGGTTGTAGGGAGAACTATCATCATATCTCTCTTTGTTAATCATGATAGATTTGGGGAACACAAATGAACTTTTAGGACTCATTCAGGGAAATGTTTTTGTGCTTGAAAGCTTATCTATAATCCAGTTGCTATAGTAAGTCCAGTAAAAGACACTGCTTTTCCTTTAGAGAATTTTCTTGCTCTTTTATGCTAAAGCAAGTCAAGTAATATTAAAAATTTAAAAAAATGCATTGAGCACCAAAGATGAATTATCACTCATGCATTTCCTGCTTACAATTTGTATGTGGGAACAAAATTTCAGGCAATATTATCCCTACATTAAAAGAAATGTAAACTGACAGGTGCAAATCAGGACTGTATAATTTGAGTCTCATTGGAGACTCCTTTTCACATGGATTTATATGAAAACAGGTTTGGGAACCTCAGTTAAGATTTATAATCAAGAATGAATTGCAAGTAATACTTGCTTAATTAGATAGAAATCATTCTTGGTTGTCTGGCAAAGTCTGTTTGCCTTGATTAAATGAAGTGTGTAGAGTAAATTACTGGTTGCACAGTGCACAAAAATAGTCAGTATTTGGACTCACAATCAGTGTTTCCAGTTCTGTTTTAGTTTGATCTGATCCTTTGAGATACTGAGCATGTGCTGTCAATGATGAGTGGGTGCCCAGTAGTCAGAAGTACACCATATCAATAGGCTCAGGATTGTATATTGGTTTTTTCTAAGTGTTATTGAGAACAACTTTCACCTGTTTTGACAACTTCTTAGATCTTTGTTGCTCCAAGTAGTGTTGAATGGTAGAGATGAGTCAGGATTTTCTGCCTCCAACAATAACCTGAGCAAACCCGAATTAAATGAAAAAAGTACCCGCTGCTGGGCTCAGCTGTGCCTTGCAATGTGAAGAAAGAATGAACTGGCATCTGTATGAACAGAAATCATTTGGTGTAAGGTCTATCTGTTGCTCTACTGGACTATAAATGACAATTACTTTTCTGTGATTCATGTTTCAGTGCCCTACTGCCAAGTAAAAGCATACACATGTAGTGAAGTTTATTTCCAGTACAAATCAGCAGCTGCAGAGAGATTATTTATTACACCCTGCCACAGCTCAAACACAGAATTAATTTGGTTCAGATGATGAACAAAGGGTTTGAATTTTGTTCCAAATGATCATACTAGTGACTACTGACATGGAGCAAAACTACTGCCTCTGCAGGAGTGGACAGTGTTTGAACAAAAGGCTAAGTTCAGACAGGTGGGGTTTTGCCTTTTTTGATCCAGGCCAAGTGACTTAGACAGGGGAATCCCATATGCCCAGTCATAAAATCACACAACCACAGAATATACTGAATTGGAAGAGATCTGTCAGGATCATCGAGTCCAGCTTCTGGCCCTGCACAGAACCATCCCAGGAATTACACCATATGCCTGAGAGCATTGCCTAAATACTTCTTGAACTCAGACAGAATTGGTGCTGTGACCACTGCCCTGGGGAGCCTATTCCAGTGCCCAACCACTCTCTCGGGGAAGAACCTTTTTCTTCATACCCTACCTAAACCTCCCCTGTCTCAGCTTCATGCCAGTTCCTCAAGTCCTGTTACTGGTCATGAGAGTGAAGAGATCGGCACTTGCCCCTCCACTTTCCCTTGTGAGGCTGTTGAAGACTGCAGTGAGGTCTCCCCTCAGTCTCCTCTTCTCCAGACTGAACAAGCCAAGTGTCTTCAGCCACTCCTCATACTGTTTCCCCTCAAGGCCCTTCACCATCTTCATTGCCCTCCTTTGGACACTCTCTAAGAGCTTAATGTCTTTTTTATACTGTGGCACCCCAAACTGCACACAATATTCAAGGTGAAGAGGCACCAGTGCAGAGCAAAGTGGGTTACATTGCTTGTATCATTTAGCTATCAAAACTTGAAAGATAAAGAGAAAATAGCTCTTGTTCAATATTATGTGCAGTGCTATTTGTCCTAGAGAGCTTCTTTGGTATTGACATCCTGGGTTAAAATCTTCATCAAGACATGTTACAAGTTATTACCGTAATGTCCATTGGCTTTGAAACACTCAGAAAGATTTATGGCGGTAATATACTGCTTTCAAAGCTTCTTTCAAGCCCAAATTTCACAATAATCAGGTATAGCTGACTGTATATTATAAAAACAGTAAAAGAATATTATACTGTTGCCAAAAGCATCAAACAGTTTTACAGATTTTTGGAAAGAAATCTTTTTCTTACACCCATGCATGACCAAATTAGCCTGTAAAATTAATTTTTAAAAGATCACAGTGAAAGTTTCTGTTGGACAAAGCATATAAGAATGAGAGAAATGTAAAATAGGAATACAACTGGGGAAGAATCAGATCGTAAACTTTCTCAGCATCTTCTAGATTGGACAGGTTCATTCTATGACATTCAAAGCTGAGCTGTGGTTAGAAAGATAAAAATGGAGAAATCATAGCTATGACAAACATTCTCCTGACAGAGCCAGGATTTCATTTGCCAGAACCAAACCTTTTTCATCCAACAGGGCCATGGAAAGCATCTCTTATGCTAACAAAAGAAACTGCCTTCCATAATATGTCTTCCTTTTGTGTAATGGCTTATAAAATATCCTGTGCCTCAGACTGCATCCCATGGAGGACTGCAACTTACAATGCCTCTACTTAATTAGTGTAAATATATGGAACATACAAACCAGCAAAGGAATGTAATGGAGAAACAAAATAGTTACAATTTTTAAGGGATGCAAACATTAAAACCAGCTAATTGAAAATGGACAGGAGCTAATACAGTCATGAAAAAGGAAAGAACAAGTGAATTAAATGGAAACCTCAGAGTAAGTAAGAGAAAATATTTAAGAAGAAATGTGCAGCTATGGATAAATATATCAAGAGGTCACTTACTGCTTCTCATTAGAAAAGTGTTCTGGAGTAAAACTGTGAGCTAATGATGCTCTTAAATTTTTCTAGGGTATAGAAAATTCTGTGGGATGAAGAGACGTGGTGATCTCTTGTGGAAATGCTACTTAACATTTAACTTGAGTTGATTCAAAACAAGCCATCCTAACTTAAAGGAAAAGCCTGCTCATCACTGGAAGTTTCAAGGGATCATATGTGTACTCATTTGGTGGGAAGAAATAAGTGTGCCTGGTGCTTCTGTATGATGCATGGCCAAGAGTTATCCTTAGTGTCATAGCAACTTCTACTATGATTGTTATAGTGATCTGGCACTTTAATAGCAACTGAAGGAGTAACTGGCTCACAAATAACTGGGAACACAAGTAGGCAAATACCCGTCATGATACGTTATTTTCCCCCCCATTTTGTCAGCCTTTGGAGACTAAACTTCTGAAAGTGTTGTTGGTCAAAGTGGCAGACAAACCTTTCAGCCGTGGTAGCTGGTGAGATCCAAATGAGCAGATGATGATGGTATGGTGATGGTTTCCAGCTCTGTAAAGGAAAACTCTTGCTGATTTGGAAGTTCCATTTGATGAACACCATATGTCTATACTGAACTTTTTCTTCTATTTATTTTAAATTTCCTATGAAAGCCATTTCTATGTGAAGGGATAAAGAAGCTACGTGCTTAAAAAGAAAATCAAACTGCAGTGCTTAGAAGTATGTTTATTCAACTGTGCAGTTCACTGTTGAAATAGGGATTGACAGACGTTAACCATATTTTATCACTACTCTCATGAATGCCAGGACTGGAAGTATTCAGATGCAGCTGATGCCAACAGTAATCTGAGCCATCAGCCCTCAGTTGAACATGTACTGGGAAGATTTATTCTTGCTTTTTTTTCATTGTGCTTATTCCAGACTTCCCACAGCAGATCTTAATGAAAAATATTCCAAATTTCAGTGGCGGTTCCAAGAAACTGAGAGATGGAACAAAGTGCACCAAGAACTTGATTTAAGGAAGAGGACACCTGGGATAGGACTTAGGAGAGACGTAGGTGCTTACCTTTGATACTGTGATTCTCAAGACATTCTGTCAGTGGCAGCCTAATGCTGGACAAGTTTAAAATGTGTTTGCAACCTAGTCTTTGACTTCCTAAGCAGCCAAAGCCTGACTTATCTCCTGTCCAGAACAATCCTCTTTGTGGTAATGGTAATCATAAGCAACCATTCCATGACTAAAACCTAAGAGGGTGCAAAACTTGAGCAACTTTCTTCTATCTGCCTTGCTTGAAGGTGTGAATGCAGTAGGTGATGGGAAGAGGGTACACCTGCTCAGGATGGTCTCATGCACAACCTGCAGCAGCAATGGCTTTTGTCCTCAGTCTGGCACTGAGTCCCTTCAATGCAGCAGTCCAGTCCATGCATTGCTCGGTCTGCTTGTGAGATGTTTGTCTGATGAGGGTGAAACCTGCAAGGCAAACCTGGTTTTGGGACAGGAGAAAGCTTCTCCTCTGTTACTGAGACTATCTCCCTTTGCCTAAAAATAATTTAAGATTCATTTTAGCATGTGGGCTGTAAAATTCTCTTTAATTTCACCAGGGGAGGATTACTAAACCAGCCTACTACCTCACATATGCCTCATGGCTTGTACAGTGAAGCTCATGGTAAAGAAAATATCCAAGACTGGTTCTTGATAGAAGGGATTCTTCAGTTTTTATGTCTCTTCATGGCTTATCTCTGACATCTTCACACGAACACACACACAAATTTTTCGTGAAAAATTTTGAGAAAAGCAGAAAGGCTTAAATATTCCCTCCAGGTCAGTATTATGTTCAGCTGCATAGTCTGTTCATATTCTTGTCACATAATGTTCTGCCTCTGAAAAAGGAATAGACAAAAACCATCTGATTGATTAATGGGATGCAGTTACACACAGCATCATTATAAATATGTACAGTGAACTAGTCCCAAACAGCATAATATCCAAGCATTTTTGTTAAAGGATTTAAAAATAACTTTGCTAAAGTATATGAAAAAATTTATAACTTCTCTGTCAAGGATTTGTAGGCAGCAAGTGCAGTAAAATTCATTGAAATAGTGATTTATTTCAATTACTTAATTTGCTTTCAAATATATTTATATGCATATGCAGAGAGGGTGTGGTATTTTATGAAAGAGGGAGAAATATTTCAATTTTTTTCTTTGTTTCTGTACAAATAAAACCCTTGTGAAAGCTTTGGAGGCAGAGGCAAAAGAAGAAAAAAGAGCAGAACTTTCATGTTTTCCAGAAGTGTCGTGATGATTTACTGTACCTTGTAAGAACTTAGAGGTGAAGTTAGAGACAATTTTTTGCCACTGGGGAAAGATGAATGGGATTGCTGTGGAGGATTGCTTCAGCAGTATATAGGAGAGAGATGTTCACCACAGCTGTTTGAGAGATGCTGCTTCTGCTTGAGAGGTAAGGCTACATGCTTCCCCACCTCCCTGAGAATCCTTCTGCTCTGGAACACTGGATTGATCCAGAAATTATGTAAATCTGTTTAATAGCAGTGCAGAGAATGAGTTGCAGAGCCATTTATAACAGCCAAAATAATTCCATCGTGACCTCTTCATGTTCCCATAAAACTGTTTTTCCCTCGGCATCAGGAGATGAGTCAGCAGTAGTGATAACAAGAGTTAGAGAAATACTGGAAAAAACAAGTGTCCCAAGTACTTTGGCAGTGAAATATTAAGCTTCAAAGTGATTTCTTCATGGAACATTTTTCTGTCTCCAGGACCACAAATTGACTGACTATATTAAAGGAAGAAGAAAAAGAGGGAGAGAGAGAGAAAACAGAACTTGGATGATATTTCTCAGTGTCTGCCAATATCTAACATGCTTTTGGAAAAGTTGCGTAACACCACCTACCAAGAGAGCCCTGTTCGAATAATGTTAGTAATCCTTTCTATTTGGTGCTATGTTTGTGGTTTTGCAGAACTGACCCACAGGGCCTCATTTTTTGACTGGTGTAACAGGCTGTATTGTTTCTTAAGCCTATAGGGATGAGGAAATTGTCCTCTGAATGCAGCCTGACAGATCACACGCCTGACAAGAATTTACCATCAATTTACCATCAGCTCAATTATTCTTCCTGTAGAACACTTTGAGTGATGGGTAACTTTGAATGTCTTTTGTGAAGGAGAATCTTTCCCTCTGGTGATCAAGCATACAGGTAGGATGTTAAGGAACTTGCAATATGAGTGTTCTGTTTGAAATAATTTAAAGAAGGATTGTTGTCAACATTATTTTCTGGCCCTTCTTTGTGACAATGAGAGACAAAACTGAAGAGACACATTCCTATGTGTGAAGTAGTTTACATCCAGGGACCTCTCCAAGGCTGACACCAACACTGCAAATTGCAGCCTGAGTCTGAAGTAGGCAACCTGCCTTATGAATAACAGTCTGGCATGGACGGGACATCATTTCTCTCCTGAGGTTTGGGGCCTACCTGCCATCCACAGCTACTGTCTTTACAGTTTCATTTATATAATGGCCCCACCAGAGTTCCCTTGCACAGACATAGGTTGTGCATGGTCATACCACACCTCTGACAAAAATCCTGTCAGGCTGGGCTTTTTCTTGGCTGGGCTATGCTTGGTTGATGCTGGAGGACTTTGCACCCAGTTACCCCTGGAGCAGGTCCAGCAGAGGGCAACAAAGATGATTAAAGGACAGGAGCATCTCTCGTACAAGGAAAGGCTGAGGGAGCTGAGTCTGTTCAGTCTCGAGAAGTGATGACTGAGAGGGGACCTTATCAATGTCTATCAGTATCTGAAGAGAAGGTGTCAATAGGATGGATCCAGGCTCTCCTCGGTGATGCCAAACAATAAGACAAGAGGCAACAGGCAGAAACTGAGGCACAGGAAGTTCCACCTGAATATGAGGAATAACTTTACTGTGCAGGTGATTCTGCACTGGAACAGATTGCCCAGAGAGGTTGTGGAGTCTGGACTGTCTGGACACAATCCTGTGCAATGGTCTTTAGGATGATCCTGCTGGAGCAGGAAGGTTGGACCAGATGAGCCACTGTGGTCCCTTCCAACCTTATCCATTCTGTGACTCTGTAATCTATCCCCTCAGATCCCTTTGGTGCAGAACTTCCCTATGCTGGTGCGCTGTGTAGCTGGGACAAAGAAGCTCTGTGGCACCTACCTGCAGAAATGTAACCATCCAGGGGGCTTTCTTGTGATAAACAGAGGAAAGAAGGGACTTTGGGCATTCTTGAAGGTAGGTAGCCGCCGAACCAGTGTATTGAAACTGCTTTGGAGGGTGAAAAACTGCCTGTTTTAACATGCTGCAGAAATGTTTGTTGCTGTGACTCTAAAGTTATGTTTATTGTAGTAATGAGTCTAAAGGAAGGTGTTTCATAAAGTGTTCCACAAGGCCTTTGCCCTCAATATCTGCTGCTTAAAGATAGTAAATGAAAAAAAAAAAAAGACTATTGCTATCTTGTTTTATTGTTCTACCTGGCACTGTCCTGTACACGACGTTTGAGACTCTGACTGCACACCAACAAAATTTTTGCCTTGATCCTCTCTCCTCATAGTCATGAGGATGTCTATCAAATTAGATGGGCTTTGGATGAAACCTGCTGAGAGGACTATAATGTTCCAGGTTTTTTCAGACTAGAGCTGTGAGAAATATTCACCACAAAACCTAAAAGTTTTCATGGGAGCTTAAGCTGAATATCAAATGCAGGGAGGGATTAAGTGTTGGGTGGGAATCATGTAAAACTCTACTTTTGACTTAATTTTGACCTGAAACCTGGCAATGCTCAGATATTTTGACTGAAGTTACTTTGAGGCTACAAATCCAAAAGTTAAAGAAAACCTCAGAAACTGCAAAGGTGGCATGAAGAGGTCAGATTTAACCCAAATATGCTTCAGATTTCATGCTGGATTGAGCTAGGTGCTGCTTATCCTCTTTGCTTCCAAGTAAACAACAGTCATGCCATTAAAGCATTGCAATGTATCACAGGAATGAACACAGACTAATATACTGTCAAGCCTGAAAATGATCAAATCAGTTTTATATTCTCAGAAAAAAAAGTAATGAACTTTGTGGATAGGAGTGTTATTGGTGATACTCCCTAAGATTTGCTCAAGGGCATTGTTTAGAATCCTAGCTGAGATAGAGCTTTTCTGGATATCTTGCTTGGTGTTGCCATAGGACTGTCCAGCCATCTCAGCCTTTGATGTTGAGCAACAACTTGGAAATAATCTTGTGCAGTGTATTTGTCTTGTCCCTGTTTAAAAATATTAATTTTTTCTCATTTCATATTGCATTAGGAATGACTACAAAAAATCAACATTCAGCAGCAAGTAGAAATAACAACAGGATTTGCCTAGTTATTTTGTCCAGACTGAATTTAGTGGAAAACCACTATCAGATGGAGAAGAGTCTGTGTTGTGTTTGCAGATGAGAATATTCTTGGGAGGAAAAGCTTTTCTCCATAAAAGTGTTACTGCAGACGATCAGACAAACATTTCCAGCTCTCAGAACAGTCCAAGTTCTGAGAGCTGTAGCTCAGACAGACTCATGGAAAGAAGACAGTCATACACATGTATGTGAATTCTCTCATATGAATAAAAGCACAATAAAAGCAAAGGAACTTTGAGCTGCTGAATCCCAACCTTTTTATCAGAAAAGAATTTTCCATCTGGCGGCTAAGAACATCTTATTCTCTGCTCTGCTTGCCTCCCTAATTGGAAGCTGCAGCATAGATGTGCAAAAAGGGATGTGCTTTGAGCGTACCTCAAGGGTGAGCTGTCTAACCAAAGATACTGTTTCATCCTATCTGTTGTAAAAAGAGCTCAACAGAACACCTATTTCATTGCTCAGCAGGGCAAAAGACAGCAAGGAGGAAAGACACTGACAACTGAAACTGCAATACATTAATATTAATTTTTTTGTGCACAGCATTTTGTAGTCTGCTATGGAGTTATTTGCCTTTAAATTGGATAGCTGAAGTTCCAGCTTTCTGCTTTTGTCACTGCTTCAGACAAAACCATAATTGAATCACTGAGGAAAGAAGACATAAAATTCCAGACCACATCTGTTACTTGCTGCAGAGTGGGCTATCCTTTCAAATAGTTTCCATCATGCACCTTGCATTTGGGACTTACAGGTGCACAAATGGAATTAGCAGCTTTCAAAGGCAAGACTGACAGTCTAGCAGTGCTCTCTGCAGGGGAACCATGAAGTGTGGTCTGCCCAAAATCCTACCCCCCTGCATCTAGATGACACCTTTGGCATAAGTGGTCATGTTAAAGTAAAAAATTACTAAGTCTGTTTCACTGCCAAGAGTGCTACGTCTGTACCAATGCCAAATTGCTGTCACAAATGGGACACAGCTCCAGTAGGTATGATGATCTTCATTCAACAAATTTTAATGTTAGAAATATCCTAGCTAAACCTCATGGAGTTATTCAGGTGTTTAAGATTAAGCATATGCGTATTTTCTATGTAGGTATTTTGGAAGGATAGAAATATAACTGGACCAAGTCCCAGATGCTCCCTTTTCTTGCTGACATTGTTTGTAAGTTGAGAGTATACTATTTGTCATCAAAGACAAACAAAGGAAGGATGACTCAGTCTCATCCTCACTCAGAAAGGAAGAATTCAAAGGGAATTGGATTTCCCTTTTTAGAGAAATCCACACAAAGGGAATGGAAGTCACGTTTTTCTGAAACTGTGAAATGCAATCCTGTTAAAAACTGTTTTTCTGCAGCTATTATTTGAGTCTGAGTTTGTTAGGTCAAACACAGCTGAATTGTCTCTTATAGAGCACAGCTGAAGGAAAGGTGTGATATTATGGTGAACTGTTTCTTGAGGAAACACACAATGATTCAAGTCTCACATCTATTGCTCCTCAGAGCAATGGAAAGTACTTTTCAAATACCAGCAGCACCTCTACCACAACTTTCTGTTACTTAAGCCAAAAGCAAAAGATACGTACCTTGTAAAGTCCACGGTGAATTCAGTGCAGATAAAAATAACTTTTTTATTAGCCCCACCTCCTCCTATCAAAATCACTGGTGTAATATTGACAGCTTATTTTTCTAATGTTCTTGAAGTCTTAGTGTTTTTTACAGATAGTGAAACTTGTGAAGAAACAATACGCTGAACAAAATGATTAAAGAAAATTGGAAGATCACATTAAATGCTCCTCTGGGTAAATAAATGCAAGCTGAAAGGTTCAAGTACTCAGTTTATCAGAGTGTCTCAGAAATATCATTCATTGTTTCTTATGAACGATCTCACCATGAACAAAGCTTGATGGATGGTGACAAATTAGCCATAAAGCACCTCACAAATAGCAAAAGGCTATTAATCTGGAGAAGTATGAACTTCACTTTCAGCAGGGGGAGTCGGAGAAATAAGCTGTAATTAATGTGTTATCCATAGACTTTCCCTGAGCAGAGAAAGAAGCTCCACTGCTAGTTCTCAGTACAAGATTTGCCAGGAGGTTTCACCAGGACTGAAACATAGCTGGACTGAGGATCTAAATACTGAAGGGACTAAGAGAAATGTGGGGATGATCCTCAAGAACTTTTGGCCAGCAACAGAGAGAGAAGAAGGGCAATACTTTAAAAGAAAACTTTTGAGTCACATTTTCTAAACTGCACAGCTGCATGTAGTTTGTGGAAGGATAAGATTTATCTGCAGAATATTTCAGTGAGAAACAAATATGTATCAGGAGGCCAGCAAGATAAGTACAGTGCCCACTTAGGTCATGTAAACCCTCATGGTGGGCTGCTATTTTCAGTGAAAAAGTTGAATCAGACACATTTGTCATAAACAGCGCATGGGGGTATTCAAAGAAAAGTTAAGCAATGCAATATACAAAAGGAATCTGAGGAAAGTGTGCTTCAGGTAAATAACATATTTGAAATACACTGGACTCTTATTTGTGATTTTCCTCAGGACAGTATTAGTACAATAACAAAACAGATGAGGTGGAATGGTTGATTTAAAAAGATTGGGTCTTCAAGGGCTCATTTACTGTCCAGCAAGGCTCTGTAGGCTGGTCTTCCCAGGCGCAGCAGTTCCCAGGTTTGGATGCTGAGGCAAGAGCCTTGGAGCACAAAGCAGTCCAACTGCGGCCGAACATAAGGTCACAACCAAGAACATATGAGATGAATAAATCTTTATTGGGCAGGGCTGCAAAACATTAGGTAATGGGGTCAGTGACAAAAAAAGAACTTCTGAATCATACTCCAGAATGTGCACAAGAACAGAAGTTCAGGCCTCTAGCAAGGGGCAAAACTCGTGCTTCTGATGCTGATAGGAAAAAAGGAAAGAAAAACCATGCAAGAGGTTTCTTCTACTTGTGGAAGTGCATGTATTGTATACACCTATACTGTTTCAGTTTGCAAGAGGTCATGGTATTTTCCATAGCTCAGACTGGATGCAAGTGCTAATGCAATCCTTTTTACTTATTTTTCAGCTTCCATCACCACATTTGTCTTCTTCCTTCTCCTCACCATCTTTCTCACCTAGAGATGGAGAAACTGAGCTGAGAAAAAACAGAAAAAACCTCCCAAACAAACTCTCCATTTCTGGAGAAGAATTTCAGTGCTCTTTTCCACCCTGAACTGTGGCTGATAGTTAAAATATCCCTTCTCCCTCTCCCTATGGGAAATAAAATTCTGAGAACTCTTTGCTCACAATGAATTAAACACTTACTTGTGAGTCATATTGGAATTCATTTTTCTGTTGAATTGGATTGTGCCCAAGGGGGATAATTACATAGCTGAGAGGGTTGCTGGGTGAAACCTGAGCTGCCCATCTATCCAGGTCAGATACCCAAGAGCCTACAGGCTAGAAGTTTGGGGTCCTTCTTCAATTAACTTATTGAAACATACAGCATGAGCTATTTCCTCAGAGCAAGGACTGCTCTTCTGTGAGGGAGGAGAGCTGCTAAGAGGTGGTGAGACCTTGAAGAGAAGGCAAGAATGTCAGAAGGAATCAATCCTGGATCTAAAAGTGGATTCAGACTTTAGGTCCCCAGTTGATCCATTTTAATGATCTATGCTGTAATTGCTGCTCTGTGCAGGACAGACTCATCCAGAAAGACTTTAATTGCTCTGCTGAGAGGCCTTTGGCCACCTGCAGGATGCTTTGGTCCCTGCTTACTCCTGTCTATTCCTGACCCACTTTGTTTCAGAGTCTGCCGTGTATCAGGGCAACACTATCTCCCTCTCTATGTCATGTGGCCTCATCTGCTTGGGGTATGTAGCACTTCTCATCTCAGAAATGCTCTGAACTAAATCATGAACTTTTCAGATCAGAACTGGCTGGGCTCTTTTTTCCTCTCTCTTCCAAACATCATAAAGGATGTGCAGTACAATACAGACCAACAAAAGCCAAGAAACAAATGGAATTGTACAGGGTGTGCAAAACTCACTGTTACTGGGAAGAAAACACAATCCAAAGAGGAATCTGAAGAAGGCAGGTATTCAGTCAACCACAGCTAAGGGATACTTCCAGTTTAGTGGGCTGTCTAATGGTTTGTTGTCAGAGAGAAGGGACAAGAAACAAGTACTAACATGTTTTTCTGCACTTGTTGCTGCAAGAAGAATAAATAAGTTGTGCATTAAAATGAGACTCTTAATAAAACTGAATATTGCTGAAATTGAGATGGTGCAGTTTGAATGGGGTGGAATTGCATTTCAGATGTGAAGTTGCACTCTTCCCTTTTTGATTTCTATTTCTGTTTTAATCTGTATTTCTTTGACTGTACCTATGAGGTATTTGCTGATGGATTCAACTGAGTCTATCATGCTTTAAAAGGCTTTAAAAACTAGTATTGTGAAAAATACTGTAAAGCACAAAATTGTGTGTAAAGAGACATGTCATGATCTCTGCATTTACATCAGACAGAGGAACAAAAGAACTTGAATGTAAAAAGAATGTAGCTAACCCATAGGAATTCTCTTCCTGATTAATTAGAAAGTGGTTACGGAAAGAAAACCTATGTCTGCTCACTGCTGCTAAGGCTGGGCTGCCTCTAACAGAAAATGTAGTCCAGTCTTGTCTTAATTGCTTTGTGCAGCATTGCTACTGTTTATCTTTCTGGGAAATGGTTCTAGTTTTAAGAAGCCTAAAGAAATAACCATTACTAAATGAGCAGAAATATCTTCTGCATAGTTTTGCATAGTTCAGGTGATCACATGGACTGAGTTTTGTTCAGTAGTTTCACATTTTGTCTTTGAGCGTGATCTCACCTCTTCTGAATAGACTTTCTCATTTGCTTTCTGTGCTTCAGATGTGGGGTCAAGGTGTGCCTGGAATCAACTCACCTGTACAAATAATGCTACTGTGTTACTCTGGGTTTGGCTTTCCTGAGGTAATTAGTGAGTGCTGGGCCAAGGCACTCCACAGAAATCTCTTTTCTCTCTCATGCTTCCCTATTATGTGTGGAATTGATTTTCTGACTCAAAGTCAGCACCCTCATCTTGTATATTGTCCCTCTGAAGGCTCACCATTTATATCATGTGGGAGGAAAACTGGCTGTCACGTTATTTAGTGAGTAATATAATTGTATAGTACTTGCTTTTGTGGAGAGGATGGAGTCAATGCCAGGAAACTAGTGTGGAGGCAAGAGAGCCTGCAGGCATATAGCCCTGTGTTCACTGAGTAACTTTCTGTGCTGAGATGTCACTGTGTTGAAATAGATTACAGTTTATATTAATATTAAAATATGAAAGGGGCTTTTTTCCTTTGACAAAGTCAGGTTGGTTGGAGTAAAACTGCATTCCAATGCATGGATTCATTTACTGAATGCAGTCAGAACAATACAGCCTGACTACTCTGCCTTCTTCTTATCCCAGTTGTCTCCACCTGCAATCTCATGCACATACCTAGAAAAGAGATTGGTACCTCTCCAGTCTTCACAGGCAGCTGCCCAAGAGGTGTCCCAGTGCTAGAATGGGCTATAGACTGGCATGAATTCATAGTGCATGCACAGTTACTTGGTAAACATTTGTTGGCCCAGAATAGGAAACCTTCTTCACTGGCTGTAATTGCCCAAAATATTATTTCTTGTTCAAGAAAATAAGGTACTGAAATTTGTCCATTTTCTTTATGATTATACCCTCCAAATATTTACAGGGAAAATTATGATCTTGCCTTTTTCATAATTTAATCGATTCTTAGTCAGACAAGTGTGTTGTATTCATCTTATAAAACTTCTCTTTGTATGATTAGTCAACCTCTGGAGCCCTTTAATCATGTGTGTTGCTCTAATCGGAAATCCCCTCTCATTTGTCTGTGGAGTGTGTCTTTATGCATGAGGTTCTGAGAAAGGTTAGCATTCTGTGTGAAAAGGAAAAGGAGAAGGAAAGAGCTTTTTGAAGTTAAAACAGCAAGCACCCATTAGAGGGAATTCACTTCTGTTCATAGGCTGATCCATTTAGCGACCACTGGAATTATCAGTCTCTTCATTTGAGGCCTGATGAGTGGGATTTAGTTTAGGTTAAGGGTGGTTAGAATGCTATTTGATGCTGCAGGTAGGTTTCCTTTAACCCCCCTGGTGGACTAGGGAAAGGGTGAAAAGGAAAAAGGCTTCTGAAAACAGGCTATGAGGGACAGATGCTTAGCAAGCCAGAGACCTCTGGCTACTTCTAAGAAATTCCCAAAATGTAACTAACAAAAGTACAAATTCATATTTACTGTACAGGGTTCTGTAGCTCCACTGGATGGCTTTGAATGTCTCTGAGCACTGAGAAAGGCTGACCATATACTGTAGAGAATAACATGTTTTTCAGAAAAATAGAGCTGGACTATTGCAAGTATTGAACAGGTTTCATATGTTACCAATCAAGGAATTTAATTTAGTGCACACAAAATTTATGGGATTCAAAGACTGGCTGATGGGATGGATGCCCCTGCACAGGGATTACTGTCTTCCACTTAGTTGTCAAATCTGAATGATACTTTACATGAAGAGCTGTCACTGTGAAAACATTTATGTAGCAAGAAGTAAATTTAGTACTGTTTGACTTCTATCCAGCAGCAATTCAGAATGTCTGAATGACATTAATGGTTCAAAATTCAGATCCCGAGGAAAGGATTGTGAACTGTAATTATATTAATCTTAGACAATAAGATATATGAACTCATGTACCTACCCTGAAAACTGAGATTTACTTGCAATCTCTTCTACCTATTTTACTATGCATTATTGCCATATAAACTACTGTGCTTGGATCAAATTGAACAGAAGCTCTTATTTATTTCAATTTGGTTCATACACTTCTATTTGTGCAGCTAGCTTTTATTTTTCTGTACCAACTTATACTGATATGACTGACAAAAATATCCACATACATATCAGAACTTAATGTAGATTTAACCTAAAATTAAGGCAAGGACCATCTAGATGAGCTGCAAAAGATCCTTCAGGGTGAAAAAAAGGAGATACATGCAGTAGGTTGGTGCTATAAATGCCTGGTTTTGAAATGATGGAGAACAATGAAATGCTTGCCTCTAACCAGATGCCTCAGCTCTTCTCCACCAGTAACATTTTGTCCACTGTTCCTTGTACTGCTACTTAAGCGCTTGGACAGCTTCTGTAAGTCTCCTGTATAATAATTTTAGTCTCTGGAATACTTTATTTTAGCTTGGACAAGATTAAATCAGTTTTCTGTAAAGTTAGCTGTAGTTCAGGGAACAATCATGCATATATGTGTGATATATCTCTTTCCTGTACAAGATGACCTTGAATACCTTCAATGGAAATATTCCTATACTGGAAAGCAACAGCAAGTTCATGTCGAGTAGCAACATATCAGTTAGTGGATTCATCCTGCTTTCTGTGCACGTTGGCTGGGTGTGTAATGTTCTCCTTTGGCATGTAGTTTGAACATTAAAATCTCTTGGTATTAAGATAGTGAACTCCTTCTCAGGAGGAGGAACCATGCTAAAGAGATGCTGGATTTCATAACTCAGCCAATTATTGCTACTGGAATCTGGGAGACTAACCCTTTAATCTCAGGCATGAGAAGTGAGTTTATAAAAGGCACTGAAGGCTCTCAGGGCATGCTGGAGGAATGAGAGACAGTGCTGTCTGCCTTCTGGCATGCTGCAATGCATGCAGATGAGAGCAGGGAAAAGACAAACTTATGACAAAGAGCCAGCTTTCCTGCTAGGTGCTTCAACTGAGGTTCTGCTCTATGGATCACTACAGACAAAATTGCTGGGCATCTGTCAGTCATAGCTCTGATTCACTTTCCACAGGAAAAACACTCCGATTTTTAATATTCAGGAGCCTTTAAGCAGGTTGGTCCTGCAAAATTCTAAGTGAAAAATATATAATTGAAGATTGAAAGCTAAGTCCATTATCAACTAACAACCATCTCCTTTGGATAGTTAATACAAAAATGGGCAGGAGAACATATCAGCTGTACAGGGACTGGGAGGCCAAGAAAATTTACCAGCAAACTCCTACAGGAGCTTTGTGACAAGAGATTTCTCAAAGGAAGAGCTATTAGCTGGTAACACAGAGATCAAACTAAAACCAAAACAGCACAATTTAAATACTTTGGTTTATGTATTACTCCAATGTCTTTCATCAGTAAAGTTTTAATGCAAGTTAGGGGACTAGGAGTGCAGAGGTAGAGTTTTTTGAAACTGGTTTGGAAAAAGTGTAAAGAATCAACCTTTTTTTTATTTCACAGAATCACAGAATATGCTGAGTCGGAAGGGACCCATAAGGATCATTGAGTCCAAGTCCTGGCCCTGCACATGACCATCCTCAAGAGTCACACCATGTGCCTGAGAGTATCACCCAAATGTTTCTTGAATTCAGTCAGGCTTAGTGCTGTGACCACTGCCCTGGGGAGCCTATTCCAGTGCCCAACCACCCTCTTGGGGAAGAACCTTTTTCTAATATCCAACCTAAACCTCCCTTGACACAACTTCAGACCATTCCCTCAGGTCCTGTCACTGATCACCACAGAGAAGAAATCTCTATGTTTACCCCTCTTCTTCCCCACACCAGGAAGTTGTAACTGCATTGAGGTCTCCCCTCAGTCTCCTCTTCAGGCTGAAGAGACCAAGTAACCTCAGCCACTCCTCATACAGCTTCCCCTCCAGGCCCTTCACCATTTTCCTTGATCTCCTTTGGACACTCTCCAATAGCTTAATATCTTTGCACTGTGGTTCCCAAAACTGCACACAATATCCAATGTGAGGTTGCCCCAGTCCAGAGCAAAGAGGGACAGTCCTTTCCCTTGACCAGCTGGTGATACTATGCCTGATGCCCCTCAGGACATGGTTGACCCTCCTGGCTGCCAGGGCACTGCTGACTCAGATTCGACTTACCATCCTCCAGGACCCCCAGGTCCCTTTCCATGGCACTGCTTTCCAGCATTTCATTCTCCAGTCTGTGCAAACACCCAGGGTTGTCCCATCCCAGGTGCAGAATCCAGCACTTTCCCTTCTTGAACTTTTTATTGTTGGTGTTTGCCCAGTCCTCTAATTTGTTGAGACCTCTCTGCAGGGCTTCCCTTCCTCTTGGGGAGTCAACAGCTCCTCCCAGTTTTATGTCATCTGCAGACTTGCTTTGTATGCCTTCCAGTCCTGTATCCAAGTCATTTATGAAGATGTTGAAAAACACAGGGCCAAATAAGTCTGTTTTATTTCTTTACATAAAAATATATTTCCCTGCACATAAAGCAAAACAAAGAATTGGGCCTCTGCATAAATTCTCAAAAAAAGCAGCCAGTGTCTTACAATTTCGCTACTTTCTTTCAGAAGATGGCGCAGCCCTGATTTCCTATCTCAGGGTAGTGTGGCATGAATGAGAGAATTTTAAGGGTTGGAAGGGATCTATGGAGATCATCTAGTCCAACCTTCCTTGCCAAGGCAGGGTCACCTCAAGCAGGTTACACAGGTGTCCAGGTTAGTTTTGAATGTCTCCCAAAAGCGAGACTCCATGACCTCCCTGGGCAGTCTGTTTAAGTGCTCTGCCACGCTCAACATAAAGAAGTTCTTCCTCATGTTGCAGTGGATCTTTTTGTGTTTTAGTTTATGCCCATTGCTCCTCATCCTGTAGCTGGGTACCACTGAAAAGAGTCTGGCACTATCCTCTTGTCACCTGTCTTTGAGATATTTATATGCATTAATGAAATCCCTCTTAGTGTTCTATAGACTAAAGACGCCAACTCCCGCAGTCTCTCTTCTTAATAGGAAGATCTTCCTTGTGAAGGCACATGATCAATTTCTCATTCTGTGTTACCCCAGGCCTGATTTGGCTTTCAAGAAATTCTGACTTGTATTTATTATGAAAGAAAATTTAAGGATGGAAGATGATATGCCCAGGTAAAACTTCCACATTGTAAGGTAGATAAGAGAAAGAAGAAAGGAGTTAGCATGTGCCATGCTGTGGGTGTTCCTTGGCACATCCTTACTGGTTTTCTAGGGACTGATGAAACTGTTAATGTCTCTTGGGCTTTGCTTTTTGAGGTTTACTCATATTCCTGAGCTTGCTCACTCTATTCTACTTGACCTGCTGTGTGATTTGAGTTGTCGGGTTAAGATCTCTAAATCTCTAGATGGATAGAAAAATAACTAGAATTCACACTCTTGCTGATGTAATAAAGGCAAAATCACTGTTTTGTAATAAAGGCAAAATCCTGTCACAGGTATATATCAACTGTAAAATGATCAAATTGTTTCTATGTCATGGGATAGTTCCTCTTTGAAACAATCTGATCTGTCATAAAGCATGTTCAAGAGGTGCTGCCCTTTCTCAAGCATTTTTTTCCTACCTCTACAATGCTGCTCACAGTTTTCTCAGTTTTGTGGGTGCAGCTGTATTTAGCATTGGGATAGAAATGAGGTTAGGGATGGAAGGGATGTCTAATGAAATGGAAGGCAGTGAGGATAGGAATGAGTGACCACAGGGAGTCTTCTGCAGGTGCAGCTCTAACTAAAAATGCATATATGACTGTGTCTATGGATGCTGGCATTTGTTTTGTTGAGCATGGCACGTAATAATTTTAATCCTTCTTCCCAGGTCAGGAAAACTTGGAGGTCTGTGGAAGATGGACACTTAGGTGATGAGAAGGAAATGATTCTGGTGATTTGGTTTTGCAATGGTCATGTTACCTGACATTCAACACATAGGTGAATGAAGGTTTCTGAGACAGTTCTACAGCATCCCTTTGAAAAGGAAGTTAAATTGCCTACTGGTAGAGGTCAGCATTGACCCTGATATGTTGGCCTCTATCAGCCTGTTGAAAATACTATCTGTGGAAACAGAGGCTGTCTGAATGGTGCAGTGTAAACTGGTCCTTGTAAGCCTTAATCTGGATATTTCTACATATTTTCAGTCAGTTTACTAGACTGTCAGACACAAAATTATTGTGTTTAACAATAATGTTCACTTGAACTGTAAAGCTCTATAATATTCTCATCTGCCAATGTTTTAATTACAGGCTACCATTTGCTAAGGGAAACTAAAATTAGAAGTGGATGAATGGATTTTGAAACTCATTTTGAAGGGGAGGATTTTCTTTCTCTTTTGTTTTTATTTTTTTTTTTTTTATTTTTCCTTTTCCCAAGGAAATTGCATTCTTGGGAGAACTCAAAACCAGAAAGACCAGAATGGCCTCTCCTGAGCCATAGGGTGGAGAAGGCTTTGCAAACCAAAGGTCAGATACAAAAAGACATCTATTTATAAGTGACAAAGCATAACAACAAAAGAGAGAAAAGGACGGTGTGCACATGGAGAAGGATATCAGGAGACAGGGGCAAAGTAAACAAGAAATCTTGATTTGTAGTTTTGTCAGTGATAAGTGAATGAACATTTTGCAAAGTAGCTCAAGAACAGAAGACAACTGTAGTGGTGGAATGGTCCAGTGAGCAATATAGGAAAAAGTGCCTCCATCTGTAACTGATGGGATTGAGGGATGCCAGTGATTCCAGAGAGCTGCATTTTACAGGGAGGTCCCATCATGCTGGACTCTTCAACAGCTACTTTTGAGAGCTATTCCTAAATGAGCACCGAGTCTCACATTACCTTACGGGGTGAGGGCTGTAGCTTCCAAACTGCAGGCACATAAAGTGCTGTGAGGAAAGGGAGGCCTGAATAAATGTGAGTTCTTCAACATGGGGACTCAACATTGTTACAGAGTACACCTCCAAAATGGGAAGAAGAATGCTCCTTGTGTACAGCTCATAAGTAATCTCTGGTCTCTGTCTATCTGGCTGATTAATCTTGCAGTAATGCATTGTGATTTTTTTCTCTTTTTTTGGATATGTATAGCTGCTCTGAGAAAGAGATTAAAGTTTGATTTAATAAAATAAATGCATTTTTTAGAGATTGGACAGTAGTTTAATAATACAGGATATCTTCATGGATTAATGATATGTATAACATGTTACTGTAGATATTCTGCTCTTGTGACACATTTTTAAGTTACTAGGAGATAGTATGATATCAGTCACATGAAGTGTTTCTGTGCAGTGAACTACTGAATTACTATAGACATTCAGCAGAAACTATGTGATTCTGCTGATGGCAAAATCAGCTCCCAAGACAGTTTTCCAGGAGCAGTTTTTCTCTGCAGACTCTCATTGAGTCTACACAGCAGCACCAGGAGCCAGTGGGAGTTTTATGTTGTGTGTGATGTGAGCTTGAACACTGCGTCCACAGCAAATTTTGTCACTTGAAGGCGACAAAGCTTCAAAATATTGCTTTTGTCTGTCTTCTCTCAAGTAGCCTCAATTTATGTGTACAACATGCCACATTCATCCACACATTTGATACCTCACTATGTTTAAATTAAGAGAGAGGCATGAATCCAGTCCTGGAGCCATCCAGTTCCCAGACTGTGGGAAACATACCTTATGCAGAATATACAGCCTTAAAATCAACATGCCATGTGACTTTGGAGTTTGACGAGTTAGCTGCATTGGCCCTTATACTTACTATTTCAAACTTAGGCATGCATAGCACTCTACAAAAATCAAATAAAGACAAATGTGAGAGAAGCAAATATTTCATACTCTGAAGAGTTTACCGTTTAAGTTTCACAAGACTATTGAATGAATTTCTGCATACATAAGGCACAGAGAACCAAATGGAACTAACCATGGAAAGTATGAAAAAATGGTAAAGGTATATAATGTAGTTGCACTGGAAATCAATGCAAATACATAGGTGTATGTGCAGCTTGGTGTTTATGTTTGTCTACTTTTATAAAAAAAATATAAGACAATGATATTAAGATGGGATACCAGAAGAAAGGAAAGTGAAGGGTTTTCTGGTAGTCTCAGAAAGTAGATTCTGGCAGAAAGGTAAAAGACATACACAGAGAAATATATTAAGGAAATTTTCTGGAAAGTAGAAAAATACTTGAACTGAGAGAAGAAATCATTGCAGTCATATAGGTGGCAGAAGTAAGAAAAGACCTGTTTGATGGAAGTGGTGTAAGCTGCTTACAACATTAAAAGTTAATTTGGATACCAGCCAGTGACAGGTTGTGATTTATGCAAAACTGGAAGGAATACAGAAACTTAGCCCAAATACAGTAGCTGTAGTAATACATGCACAGCTCTGAAAAGACAGCAAAACTTAAATATAAAAGAACTGAAATGAGGCTAAGCACTGGCATAATTGTGACAGTATTTCTGCCTGCGGTTTTACTCGAAAGCAGCACCCACAATCAGAAGCTCAGATGACCAACCCGTGTACGTCTCACGTGACACTGAAAGACGTGATATGTGATTTAGCAGTAAGCATACACAGATCAAGGGTACTTGCAGTGCTAATTGGAAAATTTCTCAGTAAATCTGGGTGGACGAATATCTGCTAGAGTTATGGTTAGAGTCTAATTTCCAGTCCAATTTTTTTTTAAATTGCTTATAGCATTCATGAATAAATTGCAGCTGAAGCTTTCTCCATTAAATGATCATTTTGCAAGATTTTAAAAATTAAATCCAAGCATATACTTAAGGTGTTTTCACTAATGGGAAAAAAATTGCCTTTTCTTTTACAATCTGCTAAGACCACTTCTACTTTAGAGACAGAAGAACACATACCCATTGAGACTTGTAAATTAATAAAATCTTAGGCAGTCAACTCATTAAAGCAGTTGACTAATACCTGTACTGCAGTAATACTCTGAGACTCCTATGGATTTTCATTCACTGGAATTCGTTATGACAGTGAAAGATAAAAAATGTAACCTACTTACCAAAGTAAGACTATGCCAAGCTAATCTGATATCTTGATCAGATAACTTCATGACAAAAGATATGTGCTAATTATTGAAGGTTTGTCTTTAATAGTGCAAAGAGCTTTATAATTAACAGTGTCAATATGTTATAAAGGGATTTGGTTAGTTCCAAGGTTGGGAATGGCATAGGCCTTGTCTATTTAAATAGCAGAGAGGGGAACAGATTGATTTCAGCAATGACAATGATAGCATGAGAAGCAATGGTTTGCACTTGCTGTGAGTAACTTCAGAAGGTTTCTGACTGTCAGAGAGGTAAAATTCAGGAACATCTCTGTCTTGGAGGCAAATAACCTAGTTATGAAGATGGAGCTTGATAAATGTCTGGAACCATATGTCATGGTCATCTGCCTTTCCAGACAGCTGAATCCCATAGTCCAGGGGAATCCTTTCCACTCTCAAGTTTCTTTACACTGATTATTGCATGTAAAATGTCACTCTTCTTTGGGTATGCATGTGTGTATGTTGGTAAGTGAACATGTTAAAGCCATCCATGCCTCTGATTATTTCAGAAAATGCCTATGGTTATTATAGAAGCAGTATACTCTGCAGTTTCATAGGAACAATATAAAAAGAAAAAATAAAAGAATCAGAAGAAATGGGGTTTTGGAAGCATGTTTTGTTGTGGTATCATCATGACTGCTAGAAACAGAACAACAATTTATGTTTATAGAAACTTTTATTCCAGTTTCTTAACACTTAATCTCAGATAACTGGGAGAATATGATTTTTTGTTTGCACTTCTTACTTTGTTTAGAATGGTTACAAGGTGCACAGTTTGCATGAAGAACCTTTAAAGCCTCCCTGTTTATTTTGAGTTTTTTGGTTTGGTTTTTTTCCTTTTCTTTGTAAGTGGTCTCCTTACAAATCTGAGAAACCTAAGGGAGTGAAAACCATACTCACCACTATGGATGTGATGCCCTAGCATCCTGAAAGCTGTTTGGCTTTAGATTATTCAGCTGAATGCTTTCTATGGCTTGGCTCATGCAAGCCTGTTCTTTACACACCCCTTCGTACCTTGGCTTGCCTAAGCTCCTCTAGAGGTCTGCCTATTGCAAAGATCTCTGTGTGTTGAACATACCGTTGCAAACATTACAAATGCATCTTTCTTTTATCAGTTCATTATTATACTTTGGACTACTCAGTCAGCAGTGTTCCCAGGATACAGAAAATGGTGTGTATTTGGACTTCTAGGAGCCTCTTGATCTCTAAAGACACTCTTAGCATGCAATAGGTATGAAGTACTTTATATCACTCAGGCAGAAGTGTGCTCCATGAAAGAAACAGCCTTTATCATTGCAGCTGAAGCTTTGCTTAAACTGGAAATTACACAGAAGACAGGCTTAGTCACTAACTTCATTGTCTACACTGTTAAATTATTTGAGCAGTCCCTGGAATGGCTTATCCCTGGGCAGTCAGCCCAGGCCTCTTCCAAACAGTTCCTGGGCATGTTTTGAGAATTAGCACGGGGAGGGCACCATGCCCAACATGTAGTTTGGATGCGGGCACCCTTTGTTGGATGATAATAGACTTCACTAGTGCCAGATGGCCTCAGAGCCAGAGGGAATAAACACAGCCTGATTGCAGATGCCATGTGTTAGTGCAGAGGCTCTCTTGTGCTGTAAAATGATAGCTTAGCTTGCGTGTACGTGCGCATCTCCATGTTAAGAAGCTGTAACCTGAAAGACTAGATTTTACAAGGGGCAAACTCAGACTGGGACTTTGTGGCATCCAGGAAGATGGAGTGGGCATTATGCAGTTCCTGTATTGCTGAGGAATTCATAGGCACAGATCAAACCCTTAGACCATATGTTCAAATGGACACGAAGTAAAAATTGGCTTTAATCTGTCCTCAGCCCCCTCTGGCCTTAAGACATGTTTATGTTTGTTTCTTTGCAGTTCAGACTGCCTGAAATAATACAGGGGCTGTGTTACAACCCACTAGAAGGGTGTTTTTAGCATACAAATTAGAAAGTATATGTTGTACACTTTAGGATGTGGTGTGTTCAAAGATGCAGCATCTACTGGGGTGCTGTTACAAAGCTGTGCTGTTGGGAGAGAGCCAAAACAAATGTACCCTTGACCACTATGAACTGAGAGCACCTCCTGTGATGTTTGGACAATGCCTAGCAGAGTGCTTGTTTAAGTGGTCCACAGTAGAGGTAAGGAGTGACTTCATGGGGAGACTGTCAGGGGTCCAGTGTGTGATTCTCACACTGGCCCTCTCTTGCTGAGAAATGCAGATGTACCCCTAGATGCTGTGTCCATGGGCACATGACTCAAATGTCTTGAATAATCCTTGCAGGTTTTAGATTATCCTGTCAAATCTGTGAGATAAAGTATTTTCTTTCAAGAAGGACAAATTCTGATAGCAGGATGAGAAAGACCTCTTTACTGGATTCCCTTGTTGTTTTCTATGATTACCAGTTACCAGGGCTCAAGTAATGAAAATTGTTAAATGCTGAAGAGGCTAAACCAGCTGAAAAAACAATGGGTGTCCAGGCTTCTAAATGTGTCTGCTGGGTTATAACTGTTCCAGTTCCACTGGGGTGTACAAATTATTTCTGCTGAGGCTTGATTTTTACCCGTAGTCTTTAAGTTAGACAGTGAATCAGATATATAAACTTTTATGTTCAAACTCTTCTCCCAGTTTGAAAGTTTGGGATTAAATATAAAGTTAATCCTCCTTAGTTTTTTCTTTCAAAATGAAAAACCTCTTTTGAGGAACAGAACTCACATTAAATGAAGAACACTTTAGGAGAAACTTCTCTTTAAGGAAAACTAAGAGATTCTGGACGTGAGAAAGTTCTGCTAATTATTGTTGTAATTAACATTATTTTTTTTTAGCCTTCTTTTTAATCAGTAGTTTTGGAGAATACAAAATCATCAGAGGTAGGCATGAAAACACTGACTTAGCAAAAGAAGTGTATTTGAGAGGAGTTTGTTGTGATTAGAAGCTGCTGAAGTGCATTACAGTTTGTGCATCAAGCAGCTGGTTTCAATGTTGAAATTGCCACTAGAAAAGGGCCAATCTTTCGCTGCTACAATTTTTGGTCTTGTTATTTAGTTTCATCTCAATATGCTTGCTGAATACTTCTGTAGTCCAGGAGCTGGTTTATCAGATAGAAATCTCCACTTATTGGGGGAAAGACAGGTGGCTGTAGACAGTAACTTCTTCAGTCGTATGGTTGTTATCCCCTGTTGCAAAGGTCCTGAAACTGAGAGATGACAAGGCCAACCAATGTCTGCAGGAGAGACTTGGACAAAGAGGAAAACACAGTTAGTAATTAGTTCAGAAGGAGATATATTGATTATATTAGATGAATTTTCAGTGCTTGTTTGGGCAGAAGGGCAGGAAGGTGTCTAACCTATCAGGAAGAAAATAAAATTGATACCTTTCCTAATAACAGAAGGGGTGGAGTTTTGAGGTTTTTTTCTTTTCGGTCTTTTCAGTGTGGCTTATCAGTACTATTCAACATTATCTTGCTTCATAGGGATGGATTGTGAAGAGCAAAGCAGAAGCTCAAAGAAAAGAGGATCCTTTTTAGTGAAATAGAAAAGGTCTGGCTCTCTTGTGAAGAAACAGGATTTTCAGTTCAGAGGTAGTTGTACAATCCTGGAGACACTAGAAATTAAAAATTGCTGCCTTCAACTATATTTATTTGGCTAAAGAAGACTTACACTAGTTTAAGACAACTATATAACAGAGGGAAACCTGCATACCTCTTCATTATCATATCCAGCATTTGCCAAATTTCTGCTACTTCTGTTGCAGGAGTGCTAGCATTGCCCATAAATGCTTGTTATACATTTCTGTCACTGATCAAGAATAACACAGCATGTATTAACTTTGGCAGTTTGTTCATAGTCACAGTCATCTGTAGATGCCAAAATGCAGTCATTTCTAGAACTGCTGAACAAAAGAAATGGCTTTATGACCTAAATGTATTTAACCTGTCAAGACTTTTTCTTATACATCATTTTTTTATTAAAAACAATCAGGAAAATAGCCTTTGTCATCCTCTAAACAAGCATTTATTTCTGTTTTCATGGGAAAACATTATGAGACTGGTATAGTAGGTATTTGAGGGTATGTTTGTGCATGAATCCTATACTGCAGGCATACAGAAGTAAGTATTTGCAGGTGTGCTCCGAGATTGACCCTTGGATGAGAAGTTGTAATAGGTACTGCTATAGGAAGAGAATGTCTCAGACTTCTGAAGAATTATTCTTTGAGGAACTAAGGGGTGCTTCAAAGCCAGCTGCTCTTGTCCCTATAGGGGACTTCAACTTTCCAGAAATTAACCGGGAGCATCACACAGTTGGCACAAGCCAGGCGACAGTGTTCCTAAAAAACCTGGATGACAATTTTATGGAACAGATCCTAAGGGAGACAACTCAGAAAGATGTCCTCCTTGATCCACTGCTTGTCAACAAGATAGGATTTCATGAACAAAGTGGACATTGGTGGCCATCTTGGCCAAAGCAACGATGAAGTGATTAAGTTTAAAATCTCTGTTGACAGGAGGAAAAATGCCAGCAAAACCTCCACTAGGGACATGAGGAGAGCAGACTTCAGGCTGCTCAGGGAATTAGTAAATAAGGCCCCCTGGGAACATGTTTTTGCAGGTGCTGGAGTCCATCAGTGCTGGTCACTTTTCAAACATCACCTCCTAAAGGCACAGGAGCAGCAATTCCCAAATATCAGAAGTCAGGCAGGCGAGGCAGGAGTCTGGCTTGGCTGAGCAGGGATTTTCTCTTGGAAATAAGGCAGAAAAGGAATTCGTATGCCCAGTGGAAGCAAGGACAAGTGACATGGGAAGAATTCAGAGATGCTGCTTGCTGCTGTAGGGATAAAATTCATTGCAGCTAAAGTTCAATTGGAGAAGAAGCTGTCCAAAAATATGGAGGAAAATAAAAAGAGTTTTTTCAAATATATTAATGGCAAAAACCAGTATAGAAATATCACTGGCATGTTACAGGATGAAGATGATCACCTCACAAACAGGGACAGAGACAAGACAGAGGGTTTTAAGGCTTTCTTTATCTATGTCTTCAACACAGGTGACAAACCAAGGGGGTCTCAGTGCCCTGAGCTGAAGGACCATGACTGTGAGAATGATCAACTCCCAGTTGCCCCTGAAACTGTGCGGGATCTGCTGCTCCAGCTGGATCCCTACAAATCTATGGTGCCTGATGGGATTCATCACAGAATCCTCAAAGAGCTGGCTGATGTCATTGCAAAACCTCTCCCCATGATTTTTGAGCAGTCTTAAGAATCTGGAGAGGTCCCAGCTGACTAGAAGCTGGAGAATACTGTCCTGATTTTCAAGAAGGGCAGGAAGGAAGACCCTGGAAACTACGGGTCTGTGAATCTCACTTCAGTACCTGGTAAAGTTATAGAGAAGATTATTCTGGGAGGTATTGAAAAACACCTGGAAGACAACACAGACATTGGTCACACGGCTTCATGAGAGGAACGTCTTGCTTATCAAACCTGATTTCCTTTTATGACAAGATAACCCACCTAGCTGATCAAGGGAAGCCAGTTGATGTCATCTTTTTGGATTTTAGTAAAGCTTTTAATACTGTCTCTCACAGGATCCTGCTGGACAAAATGTCCAGCCCACAGGGGGATAAATACATCATGTGATGGGAAAACAATTGGCTCATAGGTCGAGCACAGAAGATAATAGTGATACAAAGCAAGTCTACAGATGACACAAAACTGGAGGACCTATTGACTCTCTTGAAAGCAGAGAGGCCCTGCAGAGAGACCTCGACAAATTAGAGGACTGGGCAATCACCAACCATATGAAGTTCAAGAAGGGAAAATGCTGGATTCTGCACCTGGGATGGGACAACCCTGAATGTTCATACAGACTGGGGAATGAGATGCTGGAAGCAGCGCCATGGAAAGGGACCTGGGGGTCCTGGGCAATGGCAAATTGAATATGAGTCAGCAGTGCCCTGGCAGCCAGGAGGGCCAACCATGTCATGGGGGACATCAGGCACAGCATCACCAGCTGGTCAAGGGAAGGGATTGTCCTGCTCTGCTCTGCACTGGGGCAGCCTCACCTTGAATATTGTGTCAGTGTTGGGTGCCACAATATAAGAAAGATATTAAGCTATTGGAGAGTATCCAAAGGAGGGCAATGAAGATGGTGAAGGGCCTGGAGGGGAAGCTGTATGAGGAGCAGCTGAGGTTATTGGGTCTGTTCAGCCTGGAGAAGAGGAGACTGAGGGGAGACTTCATTGCAATTACAACTTCCTGGTGAGGGGAAGAAGAGGGGTAGACATAGAGACTTCTTCTCTGTGATGACCAGTGACAGGACCTGAGGGAATGGCCTGAAGTTGTGTCAAGGGAGGTTTAGGTTGGATATTAGAAAAAGGTTCTTCCCCAAGAGGGTGGTTGGGCACTGGAACAGGCTCCCCAGGGCAGTGCTCACATCACCAAGCCTGACAGAGTTCACAGAGTGTTTGGATGATACTCTCAGGCACATTGTGTGACTCTTGAGGAGGGTCCTGTGCAGGGCCAGGAGTTGGAGTCAATGATCTTTGTGGGTCCCTTCCGACTCAGCATATTCTGTGATTCTGTCATTCCCACTGAACATGATATAGGTATCATTTCAGAGGTATATTTTGCCCTCTAAATGCCTGCAATCCATGGTCACCAGAAATAACTGCCCCATGTGGGCAGTTGAGATGCAATCACATTATTTCCTAAGAACATGAAGAGGCAATTTCAATTGCAAAGCCTGCAGTCTTTTGGGCCCATGAAAATTGCAGACCTAAGTATTATCTTTTTATAAGATTTTAAGTGCCATGAAGTCACCACTTTCTCATGATTCATGGACAAATAAACAACCATCTGTACTCACACTATCTGGTTTGTCTCACTGTCTGTTTTACTACTCTCTATTTTTGCAATGACCATGGATCACCTCCTTCTGTGGTGATGGATCATAGATTTCAATCATTCTTTGGCTTACCACTTCCTTCTTGTCCAACAAATTGAAATCTTAGAAGAAAAGGCAGTTACTTAGGAAATCAAGTGGTTAAGCTTTGTGGATAGTCTCAGTTTTATGTTGGTGCATACTGCAGTGCTCTTGTGAAAGTTTAGCCTAACTGTCACTTGGCACGGTTTTTATTTGCAATGTTTTGAATGAAAGATAATACACCCATTTTAAAAAACATTATTGCATTTCTACCTCAAATTTGAATTTATTTTTCTTGATATTTCCCTGGTCTCAGTTTCAGCTTCTGAGAGATCATTACATTAACAAAATTCAAAACCTTTTTTCCTCTAAAATTATACTAATTTAATAATAATTATAAAATCATTCCCTTGCCTTGCCTTGCCTTGTCTTGCCTTGCCCTCCCTGCCCTTCCCAAGATAATGCCACCCCTGACCGCCCCACAAATAAAGAGAATACATTTGGACAGTAAGATCGTAGAGTGATAGATGACAGAAGAAATAAATGCATTGCTTTATAGGTAACCCCACTTCAATCATTAGAGTTGTAAAGAACAAGAAAAAGTTGGAAACTGAAGCTCTTCTTTTATTTATGGTTCTCCAGATATGTATAGAAAGTGTGAAAGAAAGCATTTCTGACTGCATCTTTCCAAAAAGTTGTTATTCTTGAAACTAGTACAGATAAGAGGAATAGTATACAAGTAAAGGAGGCCAACCTCTCCCCCCCCCCCCCAATTTTTTTTGTAATTTTAGCTAAGGTTCATGCACATCATTTCTCTAAGCTGTCATGTTCCACAGTTTGACACACACAGTCACTAACCCCACTTCCTGTGCTTTGTGTACTGTCAGTCCTGAAAAACAGTGTGAAACCACATTAAAAAAATAACAAAATAGAGGTAATTGTGGGAAACTCCTGGTAATTGACAGGTCCACTATAAAATGCTGGCTATGGCTATGACAGTAGCAAGCAGTCCTGCACTGACACAGGTGAAAGGTATTTGGTAGTATAGAATCAGATGTTAATAACAGTAAGAATAAGATACATTTCAGTCACTTACCAGACCCTGCTTCCTCTTTTCTCCAGATGAGGTAATGATTAGAACTAATTTTTCAATAAGAAAATCGGGGAAGGGTCTTGACTTGGCCAGAAGTAATGGGAGAAAGCTATTGATGGAGGAATGAGCATAAGGAAGGCCCTGCTCAGTGTTCCTGGACAAGGTGATCAAACAGGAGGTAATGATAAGGTTTTTGTCATGCAAATGTTGGTACAAGGTGTGAATGATGCTTAAAGAGATGACTGAACTGACAAATATAGGAAGTGGGTAAATTAAAGAGACAAAAATACTATTTCAGACAGCTGTATTTTCATAAAGTGTCAGTGTCATTTGGTTGTGAATTTAGCCTATCTCTTCCCCAGACTGGTTTGCTATACTGTATACCCTTAGTGCCCAGGTCTGTCTTCTCTTCATGCCACTGTTTTCACTGTTAAATTGGCATTTAAAATAAAGGGTGCCTGCACAAGGTTGGTAAATCTTGCTCCTTCTAAAGCTACTGCTAACTCTGGTCATTATGTTGAACAGGTAAAGCACATATATCAAATAAATAAATATGTATATCTTTATCTCTAATACAGTTTCCTCCACCTCTTGACTTCAACTAAGAGCTGGAGGTATGGCCAGGTGCACAGAAAGGAGGAATACTGCCAGTTTGACAATATCTCACCTTTGATCTCAGTGGGGTTTTCTTGGTCTGAAGCTGCTCACTAATTTCCAGGCAGCCTTCAAAGAGGGCAGCAAAATCTGTCACCCTTGGATGCTTGCCTGCATCTCTGGCACCGTGCAGAAACATAAGAAATGCTTAATTGGACTCAGGTGAGAGCTGTATGCAGAGACACCCTGTGCACACAGATATGAAACTCTCATGAAGCAAGCCAAAGTGTGATGGTTCCCGTAGTGTTACAGCTCTGCCCAACCTGTGGCTAACCTCCAAGCTTCAAGAGTTATGGTGTTTTCATCACACACTGTTGTGAGGCAAGATGAGTCCCTTTGCCTTTCAGAGCCATTGCAGCCCGTTCTGCAACCTGGGCTGATTTGCTGCAGATGGCATGAGGCTTGTGTGGTTTTCTCTCTGTTGTGCCAGAAGATGAGTGTGAGGCTGCTTTTTTGATGTTACTTCTCATAGCTAAGCAGAGAAAACTCAGACCTGAACGTGATCTCTTTGACTTAGTGGTCTGACCATGACAAGACAGATAATTAATGTATAGAGTTGGGGGAAAGATAGACCTCACCACAGTCTCTCTGCATTCTGACCTCTCACAGCTTTCTCACCCAACTCATTTTTATATCATTAACAGTAATGTCTTGCTAACTGTTGTAGGAGTGCCCTGGTGTCTTCATGGGACTGTAGTTCATGCCTGGCAAATCCTAACTGGATATGGGACTGTAGAAAGGGACAGGTTGTGCATTCATCAGGATCCTGGGCCAACCCCCACCTGCCCTGCAAGCCTCAGCCTGAGGCTTTCTCCTCCTTTTTCCCTTGCTGCACAGTTTTTTCTTCATTGTTTCTTGGCCTTGGAGTAGCCCCTGCCCCAGAGTGATATTTGTAGGATTTTCTACAGCTTGCCTGTAGGGAATGGAAGAGTGCCCACTGCTAGATGAGTACCTGTATTGCTCCCAAGTTCTCTGTAGCTTGAAACTGCCCTTCAACCCCATGCAGAAAGGATGTGATTTTAGAGATACTATTCAGACCTTACTTGCTCAAGTGTTAGAACCTGAATGTCTACAGCTAGAACTGGAAAGATTTCCAAAGGTAGCACCAAGCACCCTTAAGGTTGTAAGAATTCAATATTGATCTCTGCAATGGATGATGTTTCTGGAATGGTGAAATGCACATGAATGGATACTTGATAAATTCCTGGCACATACAAATGCATTGACTGCATTTTCATTAAGAGATCAATATCAGGGTTCTGGAGCTTGACCTTTTCTTCAGTTAAACTGTTAGAAGAACCCCTGGCATAGATCTGTCTCATTTCAATTATTACTTGTCAAAAATTTGTGATCATATTCAAGATTAACAAGTTTAATTTACCAATATAGATGTAATTATCATCAGATTCACATAGCATAATACTATTGAAAATTGCTAAGTAAAAAAGAGGTGTTTATACACCTGAGTAGGTGTTTATACACCTAGTGAGATATGCAGCTGGCTTTACTGACATAAGAATTATTTCTCTCAATTTTTTTTTGTAATTAGACAGATTGGTTTGTTTGTAAACTATGTTATTTATGCCAAGATATGAACCTCCTGAGATTTTAGTAGAAGTGAATTGGGATTTTTTGTTGTTTTGTGGGGGGGGGGG